>JARJLF010000616.1:0-159419 GCA_029378395.1 Mycena leptocephala
TGGCGCCTCGTATTTGCGGAAGCCAAACCGCTCATCCATCTCCATCTCCTCACGGAGCAATTTTTGCCCTCGCGTGAGGAACTCAAACCTGAGCTGGTCCAGATATTCGGCCACGCTATGCACAAGGTCGATATATCCTTGGCAGAGCAAAGCCCATCGACCTTCCTCGAGCCGGGTGGGTTCTTTTAATTCTTGTGGATGAAGAATTGGCTGATTCAAACGTTCAGAGTACTATAAAAACCACTATGAGGTGATGATCCAGCTAGTCAGTCATACCTTCTTGTCGCTTGCACGCTTACAAACATATCCAGCTTTGGGAGGAGGTGGCCCACTATCGCGGCGCCTCAAAGACTTTGACTAGAGCAGCTGTTGACCTATACTCACTTGAGCCAAACCTGGATGAGTTTGCAAACCAAGGATTAGGACAAGCTGAATACCAACAAGCGGTTGCTACCAAGATCGCCGACTTAATAGACGGAGCCGCATTCCTGACGGACGGCAAAGACGATGAAGTATGGTTTTGCATTTCTATTGTTCAGTCGCTTACACCTCCTCAGGGCCGCACGAATAATTTTAGCCATAAAGCGATAGGGATCGCCATCGAGAACCTCCTCTTCAACTCTCCGAACTCCCGCAAACGCTGTGTCGGTATGCTTTTCGCTGATAAATTCAAGCCGTACGGGAAGCACTTGGTCGCAGCGGCCTGTACTCTCGTAAGCTGCAGTGGAAGATTTCACCTTGACACTGATTACACCTACGCCTTAGCTAAAAAATGTTTTTGATGAAAAGGAGAAGGGGTTGGGCTACCGCGTCGATGTCAAACTCACGTGTGACCAATACAGAGAGTTCTATGACGGCTGCCTCGAGGGCATTGACAATGTCTTTGCCGACGAGCATCACCGCCCTAAAACGGTGGGACGGTGGCGCGCGTGGCACACTGCAGCGTACGCTGTGCGCCAGCCACGGAAGAAGAAGGTTTCGAAGAAAGTTCTGAATGTGGTGCTCGACTAATTGGGGGACGGACATATACCACACACTGCTGCGATGTAATTTGTATATTTTATTATATTTCTTGGTCTCCATACGTTCTGTGTGATGATCTCCGTGTGATTTTATGCAATATATGAGGTTTATTTCGTAATTAACTGAACGTTACATCCTACAGCACACTATGTACGGCCGCTCTGTAGCACTACAGAGAGGGCCCCGTGCACTACATAGCACTACAGAGCACTACAGAGAGGACCCCTCGCACTACAGAGAGGACCCCTCGCACTACAGAGCACTCCATGACCCCGGACCCGCACTACAGACACTACAGCCACTACAGCCACTACACGGCCCTATGTAGTACTCTGGAGTGGGATCAGGGTTTGCTGATGTAGTTGACAATGTTGAGCTTTGCTTGTCAACCCCGCGGGCCGAACAGCGAGGGGAGAGTCGATGGGTAAAATTTTACAGCCGTTTTGTGAATAATATACGGGTTTCGTAAATCTTTGATGCTCGTTTTGTGCTTACACCTGTTTGCCCGAGCGTCGTCGGCAAAGGCTGACTCCACACTGCCGTGTTGTGCCGTGACTCCACAGTTTCGCTGCACGAAAGATGCACTGTCCGTTGTGAATGAATTTGGCATGAATAGACCTCCTAGTTCACTTATCTTGTCATAATGCATTGTTAATTCTAGCTCTGTGGGATTCAGCAGTGGTTGTAGAAGATAAAACGACTCGTGGAGTAAGTTACGGCATGCGGGACCGGTGACGCGGCAATAAACAGAGGTAAGCACAAAACGAGCATCAACGATTTACGAAACCCGTATATTATTCACAAAACGGCTGTAAACTCGATCCCATCAAAAAGATTCCCGAACTGATGGGATCGCCTTTGCCGACGGCTATCGAAGTTAGCCGTAATGGACCCGCCGCGCGCCCTCCCGCTGTCTGGGCCAGCTCGCGCTTGCTTGCACTCGTATAAATCAAAACCGCATTGATCTATTTATTTATCATTCACCGCGTGCACTGTATCATCAAAACAGATCGAAGTTCAAAATCTTTCCCTGTTTGCCTTTAAGCTGAGACCTCACAAAAGAAAAAACTGATGGTTATTTATCGTGAAACTACCGCCACCCATGAATTCATACACCCACGGGCGTGGAATCCGGTAATGAACCATTATCAAACTTCAAGGTTCATTACATCCCTGTCCCACCCCATTACTGCTGGCGCTTGATTGGGTCTGATAATGCCCATACCTGAGGAGAAAAGGTCAATATTGACTGAGAACTTTCGAGTTCAGCTGTAGTCAGTGTTAATTCTCGCTGTTATGGAATTGCCGCTCCTGCTTATTATTGAGCCCTCTTTTACCTTCAAATTCTGTCTCTTCGTGGGGGCAGTATAAAAGCACGATCAAAGTTACAGTATCCACGGATGGATGCGTAAAAAATTATTTTGTGCCTTCCTACCTGGTTGACTAACATAATTCCATGTGCCAAAGGTGGTTTCACGTTTCCCGCCTCGTTATGCAGCGATACTGACGAAGTTGAATTGTCGGTGATGCGCTTGAATGGTGCACTCGGAACGTTCCGTTGACCACAAATGGCCACATCACCGAAAATTGATAGGCGAGTTTTACCCATCGACTCTGGACTCCCGAACAGCCGCTGATGTTTGCGTCTGTCTCATATTCATTAGTGGCAAGTAATCAAAGTCACATTTTTCTTTTTGGAATTTGATACATAGAAATATAGAAATGATCCAGTAGAGATAAAATCACAGAGGAGGAATTGGAAATTTTCAAAGCATGTCCGAAAGCGTATTCAGGACGAGGAAATAAATATAGTATTTTGATTCGGGAGCGTGATCAGACACTAAGCACCAGAGTAAATGTGTGTGATACAAAATTCAAAAGCGAGATGCTCACCTGTGTGGCGGATATTGAGAGGCTACAATTGACGGAATCACAGGTGGTGCGGCATGAGTGGAAGCAGCAGCGAGAATGAGCTCTGTTTCCTTGATATCAGCCTCGAGCTTGCGCTGGTTTCCAGCCTCAATAATGTGCTGTTGAATATTGAATCAATTGGCGGTCAGGACCGTGCGGAACAATTATACTGACCAGAACCGCAGTGAGAATGCTCCTGACGCGCTTCGCACATGCCGCGATGTCTTTGGACAGCTGCCTGTATTTATTCCAGGTGAATTGCTCCCCTTTTGAGTCCAGGTTGCGGCATTTCAGCAGCGAGGCGGTTTTATTGGCTCTGTCATCTCGTCAATCAGCAGTGAACAATCACGAATACAACCTAATACAGGTTGAAACTCACTCGAGCAATCGCCTCATTTCTTCTGTAAGGCCGAAATAATCCCGCGGGCACTGTAACATGGCGCGTCGGATGAGGTCCTCGGCCTGATCTATCAAGAGGGCGAGATGGTGGAGCTGCGCCGAAGGGGAGCGGAGGTGGACAGTGCAGAGCGCGACGAGGACAAAGAGGAGTCCGAGGGCGGTGTAGCGGAGGATGTGGTTGGGGATGGCTGCCACGGAGGCGAGAAGGAGGGAGAGCAAAAGGTGAGAATAGGCGTGGGAAGTGTCTTCCATATACGAGAAGGGACACATGTGGGGGGATGCGTTGCGAGGAATGGACATATTATGAGAAATGATAAGTTGTCATCTGGTTTTAAGTACTAAGAAACACGCGGGATTCGCATTCGACGTAGTGCCACGGGCGCTTGTTACGGAGCGATGGCAGAAGTTAAAGCGGGGCAAAGGGTCGACGAATGTGTGAAGACACAGGCTGATGCGCAGCAGGAAGCGAAGGAGAGGCTGGTTTACGGCTGGCTAGTTAACCAGAAAGCTTATTATTGTTAGGTGGTAACCTGAAACAAGCTTCTCGCGGGGGTTGTGGGGAGCCATCTGGCCGGACCTTGAAGAATAATAAAAATTCTTCCTGGAGAAAACCAGTGCCGGACACGAGTTCATTACCCTTGTCATTAATGACCGAGCGCATGGCGCGGCATCAGATATTTTATCATGTGTGAAATCGGAGACAAACGCGTCAGGAAAATGGCCCCGGATCTGCAGCAACCCAGATTGCATCTGGTATTTCTTCGTTTTTCAAGGTGAATTAAAATGTGCAACTCAAACATCTAGATGCGAAGCGCGGACCGGGAAAACATAGTTAGATTCTGAAGAGAGAGTACGTCATTTTAGGAGGCCGATTCTATAATTATTCGATTCTGGATGCAATTGTTGATTAGATGAAAATTGCTTGAGTGAGTTACATTGTTTGTTCATGAGTATTCACTGAGCAGTGCAACAGAGCCAATAAATCCGCGTCGCTACTTAAATGCCACAACCTGGATTCAAAAGGGGAGCAATTCACCTGGAATAAATACAGGGAGCTGTGCAAAGACATCGCGGCATGTGCGAAGCGTGTTAAGAAAACCCGCACCGCGGTTCTGGTGAGTGGGCTTATTTTGTGGCGCCCAGTAGAGATTGATGCAACATTGAGCAGCGCATCGTGGAGGTTGGACACCAACGTAAACTGGAGGGCGATATCAAGGAAATACAGTTCATCCTCACCGCTGGTTCTACTCATGCCGCTTCATCCGTGGCCGAGTCAATTACAGCCTCTCAATATCCGCCATACAGGTGCGTAGCTGTCATCTTGATAAATTATTCCCTCATTTACTCCAGCTTTCGTAGTGTCTGACACTCTCCCCAAGAATTATGCAGTTACTTCCTCGTCTTGGATAGGCTTTCGGCTATGCTCTGAAATGTTTGCTTTCTCACTGTGTTCTCGAGCTTCCCTACATAATTTCTCTATCTCAAATCCCCTCCTTAAAGAATGACTCTTTGATTTTGCCTGACACGCGCTGAATTCCGAAAAAAAAAAATGAGTCTGATTTTGCCTGCGACCCGCTCAGATGTGTCCCAGACACGGGCTGTTCGGCTCGCGTGATCGCTCACGGTTGTCAGCTGGTACTCATCATATCTTTCTGCTGCCAAAATATTGACGCCCCCCGGCGCTTATAGACGTCAGACAGAACAGGCCGAATTTCAAAATTTAGCGGCGGGCGCTGTTTAGATCGCAGGTCGTTAGCAAAGTTCAACTACTTATTCAGCGTTCAACTTTGGAGTCTTACATATTCAGAAAACCATTCTACGCAAAATTGATTCACAGAATCTAACGATCAAGTACTTGAACGCATAGACCTATTGGTATAACAACTGTAACGTGTCGCGGCTAGGCCAGTAAATAATAATTATAACAATTGTTCCGGCCATCCGCAATGTTGTTAGTACCCTCCAGATCAGCACCATACTTGTGCAGCAAGTGGAGAATTTGCTGTTCGTAGTGTATACGATTCAATGAGCTCCAGAAAACCAAGAAGTTATGTATCCAAACATGAGGTTTCGTGAGCCCAGTGGAGGTCAGTTCTATTTCAAAAACATATTTAAGGATAAAGTAGGAAACACTCGAACATCACGCACGCTAAACCGAAGTCACTTAGTTTGATGTGACCAGTGGGCTCGAATCAGAAATTCTACAAAAATAAGTGGCATGCTGTCAGCGAGGGCTATATCAACTGTTAGCAGACGTTAGGCTTGATGTCGCGGTGGATGAGCCCATGTTTATGGCATGATTCAATGGCAAGGATCATCTAAGGAAGTGTCAGTGGTGAATGAGTAAGAAAAGAAACCTCCACACTTTAGTCACGGAGAAACGCTCGGAGAAGCCTCTCGTCAAAAGCATCACGTTCTATCAAAAGATTGCGCAGGTCATCCCCACCCATATATTCTAGGACCTGGATTCAATCAATTAAAAGAGGTGGAGGCGCATGAAGGATGGTTGCAGATACAAATACAAGTTATCGCCATTGTGGAAGCTGTAATCCAAACGGACAATCCACTCGGCCGCGCCGGCGGAGTTAGGAGTAAGGCTGATTTCAGAATATGACGCTCGGTGCGACCCTCCTGTCCTCTACGAAGCGTTGTAGCTGTTCAGAACAAATTCAGAAAGAAATAGAACAAAAACAAACCAAGGAACAGGGCTGAAAGTGAACCTATGGTTGGGACGTCACAATCTGCTCAAACCAACGTCTGAACGGAGTCAGTTAAAGGAGGCTGAAGACAAGGACTACAACGACGCACTGAAAATATGAGGGTGGGATTGTATGTCCAAATATTGTTTCGATGGCGGCCGAAAAAAAGAGAGGGGGAGCACAGATTTCAGGGGACGTGGCCAAGACAGTGGTCGAGACTATAGGGGAAAATATAAAAGCAACGCTAGCAGTCAGAGTGTTGAGGACTCACTGACGTGCATTATAGGCATTCAATCCAAATTCAAGCCTTCGTTCTTTTTGACCCCACTTTCAGTAGTCCATGGGATTACTTATCTGGCCCATTGAAATGCAAGCGGCAGACATGGCTTCTTCGCGGCTTTCAAGTATAGAACATGGCGGATGCTCAGTCGAGATTGCATTACTTAGGTGGGCACACCCTCCACGGTCGCGGAACGGAAAACGGCCATAATGCATTGGATCAACAAAGCCGAGACAGGCAACAGAAACGGAAGATACAACAAAAATCTGGGCATTCATGATCCACGAAAGTGCGGAGGCGGTATGGCCAGCACGTCGCGGGCACGGAAGAGGCCCGTGAGAGGCGACGTGACTGGGAAGGATCACTTTGCAGCAGTGCGGCTCGACGACCAGTGGATCCTCGCGGTGTGTGGCCGTGCGCGGTGACTGAACCAGATGCGAGGCCCGGAACATGGCTTAAGTTCTAGAGTGGCAGGTAAGTGGATAATTACACAAGAAGATGCACGACAATCACACCTCGTCCTTTAATCGCGGGCTTCGACCGCAGCACCCACTTTCCCCGCCACGCGCAACGGGCGGCGTCAGCGCGCGCCCAGACGCCCGCGTCCAGTACTCTCCCCACATCACTCACGCTCATCTCTCCACTCATTCCGCTCTCCACCACGCCTGCCTCCCCGCATTACTCGCCCCCGCTCCTAGCGAAAGCAGGGGTGTCCGCAGGCCGGGCTGGGCGGCTTGGGTTTCAACGAGATACCGCCAACGGGCTTGGGGCGCAAGGGCGGCGGGGCGCGCGCGGGTTCATTGCTTGTGCTGGGCTTCTCGAAGGCGGCGATGCGGTCGCGCAGCGAGCCGGGCTTGAGCTTTGGCGGCGGGGCGTCTGACATGGTGACCGACACGCGTTCGATGTTCCCACGCTGTCCTTCGCCGCTTCTGTTTGTGCGTGCTTTGATTCTGTTCAATTTTAGGTTCAAATGGAAGTGCCGCTTACTGTAAAGGCCAACTGCGGACTCCGCAGCTGATGAATTTGATTGACGCTGAAATGTCGCCAGCTACCGTATCCTCAGAGCATCTAAACCGGATATAGCATCGATATGCTGCATCGGCGTGTGTCTATGATATCCCATACCCCGGATACATATAGCTTTTGATCCAGATATTTGAGCGCGATTCCTAGTGGCAGGATCATGGCTGTTCAGTGTCAGGATCCATCATCTTCTCACGGAAAGCCCGCCGATGTTCTAAAGTGGCTACCTTTCCAGCTAGAAGAAAAACGATGGATGCCATACATACCAGCCCAGCCACGCCCTTCAAAGTTATCAGCCCAGCCACCCCCCTCTAAGTTATCAGCCCAGCCATGCCCCTCTAAGTTCATCACCAGCCGCTGGTGATGTTGTATGTCATGAATATCAGCGAAGAGCCTTAAGGAATTTACACATGACTCTGCGAGTGAAGAATTGCTGCTAGCACCAACCCAGCAATTTGCCAACTTGCCTTCGATCCGCCACATCACAGCTCTCATCAAATATGTAAATCAGGCTCCGACTCCCGAGCCGGGGCGTCGCAACCTGGAAGCTCGCCGTATCCCTTAGCTATTTTGGATAGTCGTAGTTTACTAGTATATGCGTCTACTGCAAAAAAACTCCGGAGGGGGAAAAACGGAGAATTGAACGAGAAAACAGGAAATCCAGCGTAATAGTCTAAGTACAGAAGAAAAACAATAGACATGCAATAGAAATGTAGATGTCTTTCGTGGGCGACGGCGTTGCTTATTTTTAAAGTGACCCTCATGATTTGGGTTTTGATCATCTAACATTTTCAGGTCAAGTTCGAGGGGCGTGGCTGCTGCTGACGTTGCATGGCATGAATATCTCATGGGCCAAGATCCTGAAGGAATTCACACACGATGCGAGTGGGAATTGGAGCTAGCGCCAACAGCAATTTGTCAAACTTGCCTTCGATCCGCCACATCACAGCTCTCATCAAATATATAAATCTGGCCTCGAGCCAGGGCGTTCCACACTGAGACAACGAGTGAATGAGCAAGAGGACGACTGAATCACTTCCTAAAATGGCCAAATATTTGTTGAATAATTTTCTACCACTTGGACGCATTAATGGCAAGACTTTGGCATGTGAGATGCCGCTCACATGTCAAAGTAAGTCATTCAAACACAGACGTAATTTCTTGAAGTTGTGGCCGGCACCGCACCAGGACCCCATCAATTTTAAAATTGATCGGTTGTCTAGAAAGGGAGTGACCCGGAGACAAGGCCATTGATAAACATTTCCGGATTCCGAAATCCTTGCGTAGAACCAACGCCGAAACGGGAAATTGCGGGAGAAGGTTGATGAGTGGTGGGGAAATAGGCCCCCGGACACTCCTTGTAGGGTCCCATTTTCATCGAGACAAATGGCTGAAGGCCAATTGCCGACATGTCGACACGAGCTTGCCAGTCCAAGTATAAAACACACCCAGAACTCCACAATGCATCCCCAGATATGTATCTCCCCTCCTTCTCCGATATGAAAGACGCCTCCTCCCACCTACACATATTGCCCTCCCTCCTCCTAGCCTTCGTGGCAACCATCCCCAACCACACCCTCCGCTACACTGCCCTCGGATTCTTCTTCGGCCTCTTCGTACTGTCCACCAGTTACCTCCGCTCCCCTTCGACGCAGCTCCGCCATCTTGCCCTCTTGATAGATCAAACCGAAGAAATTATCCGGCGCGCGATGGCACAGTGCCCCCGAGATTATTTCAGCCTTACAGAAGAAATGGGTCGATTGCTCGAGTAATTTTCAACCGGTATCGCCAGTGTTCAATGCTGACCAACGGAACAACAGAGCCAATAAAATCACCTCGCTAATTAAATGCCGCATCCTGGACTCCGATGGGGAGCAGTTCAGCTGGAACAAGTTCCGGATGCTGTCTAAGGACATTGCGACCTGCGCAATGCGTGTCAGGAGCATTCGCACTGTGGTTCTGGTGAGTAGGCTTGCTCCACGCGGTCCCGACAACGAATTAATTTAATACTCAACAGCTCATGGTGGAGGCTGAACATCAGCGCAAGCTCACAGCTGATACCAAGGAAGCAGAATTCATTCTCGCCGCCAGGCCTCTCCACCCGTGACTCAGTCCACGACTTCCCCTCGATATCCGCCATACAGGTGAAAAACCTGCTTTTTAATGGCACATCAAACACATTTACTCAGGCACGCATAGTGTTGGACACCCTCCCGAATTAAAGTACCATGTTACTTCCTCGTCGTGAATACGCTTTCGGCCATGCTTTGATGTTTTTAGTTTTCTTGACTAGATCATCGTGCTCTCCTACTTCGTTTCTGTGTATCGAATTACCAAAAAAAAATTGAGACTTTGATTTTGCTTGCGACTCCAGTTCCGAAGAACTCGGGACAGACGGTGACATCATTAAATGTCCGGTCCGCACCGACAAACAAAGCCCAAGACCATCAACTGGCATTCATTTAATTGGCCTCCTGCTGGAAATTCTTCTGCGAGTGCTTACAGACAGCCGACAGAAAGTTCAACATGTGGCTGTGCACTGATTAAAAATTACTAAATTTAGCGATGGGCGTTGTTTGGATCGCAGGTCGCTGGCAAAGTTAAACTGTCCAACTTCACGGATACGGCTATTGGCAGCATAAAGCACATCTCATAGATGAAACAAGGATTCATTGGAGAAATACAGATACACACAGCCAATCGATGCCGGCAACCACGAAAGTACGGGTGAGTATGCACCAATCAGGTTAGTATGAAGAGCCGGGACCATTGTATAATTTGTAACGATATTCAGGCCCATAAAAGAGCTGGTGTCTGGAATTCTGAGCTCCATACCGATTGGGATGGGAGAGATGGTTTTGGTTGAACTGTTCGAATTTTTCTGTCCCTCGGATCCAAGAGACCGGGAAGCCTCCAATTAGTATGCTGCTCAGAAGACACCACATAGAGGATTCTTTTCCAATTACAAAAGTTTGAAGGAATCATTTCCTAGCATCCCACAAATTTGAGTATTCCAGGTCTCAGAGTATGCACGCAATCAATCTTCGTCATTTTTTTTCGCAGCGGGACTAGTTTAATTGGTGCTAGTTGACGATGTTGGGCTTTACTTGTCAACCACGCGGGACGGGCGGCCGCTGATGTCCGCGTCTGTCTCGAGTTCCAAGTAAAATCAAAATGTCATTTTTCTTTGGGAAATTCGGTACGTGGAAGTATAGAAATGATCCAGTACCGGTGACCGTCTGTCTATGAATGCCGTTCTATCGACACAACTAAGTTTCGAAGGACAGGCTGGTTTCGAGCCTAAGTAGAGATGAAATCATAGAGGAAGAACGGAAAATATTCAAAGCATGTCCGAAAGCGTATTCACGACGAGGAAGTATCTTGATTCGGGAGCGTGATCAAACACTACGCGCCCGAGTAAATGTGTTTGATACGAAATTCAAAAGCGAGATCTTACCTGTGTGGCGGGTATTGAGAGGCTACAACTGACGGAATCATGGGTGGTGCGGCATGGGTGGAAGCAGCAGCGAGAATGAGCTCTGTTTCCTTGATATCAGCCTCAAGCTTGCGCTGGTGTCCAGCCTCAATAATGTGCTGTTGAATATTGAATCAATTGGTGGTCAGGACTGTGGAACAATTATACTCACCAGAACCGCAGTGCGAATGCTTCTGATGCGCTTCGCACATGCCGCGATGTCTTTCGACAGCTGCCTGTATTTATCCCAGTTGAATTGTTCCCATTTTGAGTCCAGGTTGCGGCATTTAAGTAGCGAGGTGCTTTTATTCGCTCTGTTGTCCCGTCGAACCGCATTGAACATTCACGAATATAATGGGAAGCAGGTTGAAACTCACTGGAGCAATCGCCCCATTTCTTCTGTAAGGCCGAAATAATCCCGCGGGCACTGCGCCATGGCGCGTCGGATGAGGTCCTCGCTCTGATCTATCAAGAGGGCGAGATGGCGGAGCTGCGCCGAAGGGGAGCGGAGGTGGACAGTGCAGAGCACGACGAGGACGAGGACGAGTCCGAGGGCGGTGTAGCGGAGGACGTGGTTGGGGATGGCTGCCACGAACGCGAGAAGGAGGGAAAGCAAAAGGTGAGAGTGGGCGTGGGAAGTGTCTTTCATATCCGGGAAGGGACACATCTGGGGGGATGCGTTGCGAGGAATGGTCATATTATGGGGAAATGCAAAGTTGTCGTCTGGTTTTAAGTATTAAGAAACACGCGGGATTCGCATTCGACGTAGTGACTGAGCGCTTGTAACGCGATGGCAGATCATGAACGGGTGGGAAACGAGGAAGGCCTGTAGAGAGCCAGATGATCGCAGTTAAGCGGGGCAAATGCACGAGGCACCCAAGCGACTTGTACGTACGATGGATGATATTAGATCCACAGCCACCGCTGCTGTATGTCTCCATAACAAATGCGGTCTAGGCCCTGGGGGAGTGCAAGGTAAGTATAACTGGATTCTGAAGAAAGAATACGTCATTTTAGGAGGTTGATTCTGCTCGATTCTGGATGCAATTGCTGATTTGAGGCGAACGACGAGGTTCCCAAGCGACTTGTACGTACGATGGATGATATTAGATCCACAGCCACCGCTGCTGTATGTCTCCGTAACAAATGTGGTCCATGGCCTTGGGGGAGTGCAAGGTAAGTATAGCTGGATTCTAAAGAAAGAATACGTCACTTTAAGAGGTTGATTATGCTCGATTCTGGATGCAATTGCTGATTTGAGGCGAACGAATAATGCACGAGGCTCCCAAGCGGCTTGTACGTACGATGGACGATAATCACTCTAGATCCCGGGGGTGGGGGAGTGCAAGGTCGCTTGGATCCATCGAGGTAACCGGGATGCAAATCATGAACGGCGTTTTGCGCAGAAAATTAATGACTTGAGTCGAACTTGGTTCAGTGGACAGAAATAGGATTAGGAATGCGGTAAACAAGATCAATGATGATCGGATTTCCCAATTGGGGTGACTTGGCGTATGTCGTCGATCAGCATCACTTGCGACCCTCTTTAATGGCATACCGCATCCCTCTCCCGACGCCGCCGTCTGGACCCCGCCCGGGTCCGTACGAAGAGTACAGAGCTCAGGGTGACTTCAGGCAAGATGGATACCCCTTCAATGCGGGTCCCTATTTTGCTCCATACTCTTATCCTCAAGCACCCCAGCTTCCGACAACCTTACCTGAAGGAACTTTGCTTCACAAAGGCTTCTACGATCTGCTCTCGATGATTCCGACTCCTTCCCCGTCCCGTTTGATTTGGGGAGCTTCGGCGGCAGAGAAACCCGGGCTAGCAGGGCCTAGGTATGAGCAGATCAGGCCTGGAGTTCCCCCGGCCAACGGACCAGCAGCAAGACAGGTGTCCCCGCCATCCAGCAGGACAGGTGTCTCCGTTGGCCAGTTCCCCTCCAATCCGGAAGGCTCGACGAATCAGCAAAGACATGGTCTTACGGCTCACCGGATTTGTGTTTGTCATTTGTCCATTAATTAATTTCCAGTTCCTGATACATATCTGAACCCGTGTTCATGATTCAATGGCATGGATCATCTAAGGGAGTGTCATCGGATCTATGAGCGCTAAAATCGCCGCCGTACCTGTTCGGCACGAAGAGCCTCGACGCGCGAGTGTTAGTTGTGAACGAGCAAGAAAAGAACACTCCACACTTCAGCCACATAGAAACAGGAGAAGCCCTCGTCAAAAACAACTCGTTCTATCAGAAGATTCAGCAAGTCACCCTACCCATATATTCTAGGACCTGAATGCAATCAATTAAAAGAGGTGGAGGCGCGTGAAGGATGGTTGCAAATACAAATACAAGTTATCGCGATTCTGGAAGCTGTAAGCCAAGCGGACAATCCACTCAGCCCCGCCGGCAATGTTGAGGAGCAAGGTTGATTTCAGAATTGGAAGAAAAATGTAACAAAAACAAACCAAGGAACGGGGCTGAAAGGGAACCTATGGTTGGAACCTCACAATCTGCTCAAACCAGGGTCTGAATAAAGTCAGTTGAAAGAGGTTGAAGACAGGGACTACAACAGCGCACTGAGAATATGAGGGTGGTATTATGTTTCGATGGCGGCCGAAAAAAAGAGCGGTGGGACCCAGATTTCAGGGGACGTGGCCAAGACAGTGGTCGAGACTATAGGGAAAAAGATAAAACAACGCCAGCAGTCAAAGTGTTGTGGACTCACCGGCGTCATGCATCATAGTTATTTAATCGAAGTTCGAGTTTCGGTTTTTTTTTGACAGGCAGCTACATTTGTTTTTCTTTCAGGAACACCGAGGAGTAAAAACAGAACTAAGATCTTCGTGCCACCGTCATCTCATTTCGTCCTGCATCGATAGCACACAGCTCTTCAAGCTTGCGGAACGAAAATTGGCGGGAGAATTAAGGTAGTCCGTATGGGATTACTTATCTGGCATTGAAATACAAGAGGCGGAGGCGGCTTCTTCGCGCCTTTCAAGTATAGAACATCGCGGATGTTCAGTCTTGGTTGGAATAACTAGGTGGGCACACCCTCCACGATCGCGGAACAGAAAACGGCCATAATGCATTGGATCAATTTCCAACAAAGCGGAAACAGGAAACGGAAACGGAAGATACAACGAAAATCCGGGCATTCATGAACACCACGAAAGCGCGGAACGGTATGGCCAGCACGTCGCGGGCACGGAAGAGGCCCGTGAGAGGCGACGTTCAGACTGGGAAGGATCACTTTGCAGCAGTGCGGCTCGACGACCAGTGGATTCTCGCGGTGTGTGGCCGTGCGCGGTGACCAAACCAGATGCGAGGTGGGGACCATGGCTTGAGTTCTAGAGTAGCGGGTAAGTGGATAATTTACACAAGAAGATGCACGACAATCACACCTCTAATTGCGGGCTTCGACCGCAGCACCCACTTTTTCCAGGCCACGCGCAACGGGCGGCGTCAGCGCGCCAAGACACTCGCGTCCAGTACTCTCCTCACATCACTCACGCTCATCTGTCCACCCACACTGCTCTTTACCACGTCTACCTCCCCTTCATTCTCGCCCCCGCTCCTTCAGCGAGAGCAGGGCGGGCTGGGCGGCTTGGGCTTCCACGAGACGCCGCTGGCGGGCTTGGGGCGCAAGGGCGGCGGGGCGCGCGCGGGTTCATTGGTTGTGCTAGGCTTCTCGAAGGCGGCGATGCGGTCGCACAGCAAGCCGGGCTTGGGCTAGCGGGGCGTCAGACGTGGTGGTGACGTCTGCACGCGTTCGATGTTCCCACGCTGTCTTTTAGCGCTCCTGGTAGGCGCCGTGACAGGGGATGGAAGGACGAAGGCTCAATCCCTCCCAACTTTGGCTCAGTTTTCCCATGTCGCATCGCCACACCATGTCGCATCGGCCGCCCACATCGGTGAGACCTGCGTCCGGCGTCCGCCAGTTTGGGCATACTTGATTCTGTTCAATTTTAGGTTCAAATCAAGTTCAAATGAAAGTACCTGTTAAAAGCAACTGCGCACTCCACAGCGGCCAGCGCTTGTTAATTTAATTGACGATCAAAGGGCGGATGGTCACCAGTTTAGCGTTTTATCCAGATATTTGAGCCCGATTCAATGTTCAATGGCACGGCTGTTCAGTGTCAGGACCCATCATCTCACGGAAAACCCATGCACCCAGGCTGAATGTTCTCAAATGACTACCTTTCCAATTAGAAGAAAAACAATAGACATGTTTAAATTTGAGATATTTTCGTGGGCGGTGTTGATCGGAGATAATCTCAAGGGGATCTGGATGGCCAACGTCAAAGAATTACGAGGCGAGTGAGAATGCTAGCGCCAACAGCAAATAGTCACAACAGATCAGTGTCTCGGCGAGTTGTTTGATCAGCAGAAGCGTTCTGAGGCGAGATCATATGGCGCATCAAAAATAGTGAATCTAAACATCAGGCTTGTCCAAAAGAGGACTGTGCACGATCTGCACTTTCACCTGTACAAGAAATTGAGGGATTACTGGGCTATTCTGTGTGCTGGGGGTGTCATAGAGCACACCGTGGCTGGAACGTGTAGTGAGAATACTTCGTGGTTGTGTGAGTGCTAAGTTGTTTTGAAGGATTACCCACCGGGACGCGACCCTAGATCCATCTGATATTCTTGATTCATCCCGAGTACGACCGAGCCCAATACAGATCACCGGCCTTTGTATTCCTTCACATCATTTATAAGCGTCCCAATCCAAGTATAAAACAAGACCAGAACTCCGTAATGCATCCCCAGAAATGCGTCCCTTCTCCGATATGGAAGACGCCCCCTTCCCCTCCCACTTCCACCTTCTGTTCTCCCTCCTCCTCACCTTCGTGGCAGCCATCCCCAACCACACCATCCGGTACACTGCCCTCGGACTCCTCTTCGTCCTCGCCGTGCTCTGCACCGTCCACCTTCGGTCCCCCTCGATGCAATTCCGTCATCTCACCCACTTGATAGATCAGACCGAGGACCTCATCCGACGCGTTATGGTACAGTGCCCGCGGGATCATTTCAGCCTTACAGAAGAAATGGGACAATTGCTCGAGTGAGTTACATTGTTTTTTCATGAGTATTCACTGAGCAGTGCAACAGAGCCAATAAAACCGTCTCGTTACTGAAATGCCGCAACCTGGGCTCCAACGGGGAGCAATTCACTTGGAATAAATACAGGGAGCTGTGCACAGACATCGCGGCATGTGCGAAGCGTGTCAGGAAGATCCGCACCGCGGTTCTGGTGAGTGGGCTTATTTTGTGGCGCCCAGGAGAGATTGATGCAACATCGAGCAGCGCATCGTAGAGGTTGGACACCAACGTAAACTGGAGGGCGATATCAAGGAAATACAGTTCATCCTCACCACTGGTTCCACTCATGCCGCTTCATCCGTGGCCGAGTCAATTACAGCCTCTCAATATCCGCCATACAGGTGCATAGCTGTCATATTGATAAATTATCCACTCATTTACTCGAGCTTTCGTAGTGTCTGACACCCTCCCCCAAGAATTATGCAGTTACTTGGTTTTCGGCTATGCTCTGAAATTTTTGCTTTCTCAATATGTTCTCGAACTTCCCTACATGATTTCTGTATCTCAAACTCCCCCCCAAAAAAATGACTCTTTGATTTTGCCTGCGACTCGAGACAGACGCTGAATTCCAAAAAAGAAAATTGAGTCTGATTTTGCCTGCTACCCAGATGAACCCCAGATGAACCCCGGATATCATCGGCTGTTCGGCCCGCATGATTGCTCAAGGTTGTCAGCTGGTACTCATCATATCTTTCCGCTGCCAAAATATTGACGTCCCCTGGCGCCTATAGACAGCCGACGGAAAGTTCAACATGTGGCTGTGCGTCGGTAAAGAATTACTAAATTTAGCGATGGGCGGGTGTTTGGATCGCAGGTCGTTGGCAAAGTTCATCTGTTCAACGTTCAACTCCATAATTTTGGAGGCCGCTCTTATGTATTATGAAAACCAATGGACCCAGAATTAATTCGCGGTAAATGCACCATGTATCTATGGGCATAACGACTGTAGCGTGTCGCATTGGTGTCGCAGCTAGGCCAGAAAACTTATAACAATTATTTGGCCATCCACAATACTGTTAGTATCCTCGATATCAATAATTTACATGCTTGTGCTGTCCATAAAATTCGATGTCAGCTCCAGACAACCCAGAAATTATGCCAAAATGATGCATCTAAACATGAAGTGTCGTAAGCCCAGTGGAGGTCAGTTCTATTTCAAAAAAATAAAGTAGGAGACATTCGGACTCGAACAGGACTCACGCTAGATCGAAGTCATTTAGTTTGATCTAACCAGTGGGGTCAAATAAGACATATATGAACTATTGGCAGACTTCAGGCTGTGGATGAATTCCAACACAGGTTCGGCATATTCCGAGTACTGTAGAATCCGAAACAACCACTCGAGGAAGAACAATAAATGGAGTACATAACAAAAGAGGAAGTGAACAGAATCGCCCCTGGGTTGAAACAAAATTGGTACATGCACCAACTCACAGACAAGTGCGCTTGTGTTTCACTTTAATCCATTGCTGTGTCCATGAATGGGCTCTATTGCAACGCCGACTCTCGAATCGTCCGCAACATGCCTATCAAGATCTTGAACAGAAAAATAGGTCTCAACAGACCTGAGGTTCACCTGGGGAGCCTCTGTGGCCTTTCAAAGAACCGACGGGAGGTGGATAGTAGTTCTCCTACTCAGACAAAGAGGATTCAGACTTGGAGGGCATGATGAATTCGGGGTCTGCGCAGCGATAATAACGCCATCTAGTCCGAGTTGACCAGCGTTTGTTGCAGTATGGAGTATAGAGGCACTTCTTCCTCTGTTCTCAAGCCTTTGGGGTGCGTTCTGGGGCCATGAATTACTGCAGTAGCCAAAGGCCGCAAATTTAGCTCAGTGATATATTCAGTGTCGGGTTCAGAGAAGTAGGGCTTCGACCTGTACCCATCAAAAACATCGGCGTGACAGGTCGGTGACGGGATTAAATACTACCTGGGGGGCCTTCGTATGGTGAGTATACTCATACAAGCTGCAGTATTATTTATCCGTGAAGAATCGACAACCTCACTGGAGAGAAACGGTACCTGTACCAAAAACGGTTGACATAAGTGTACACCCGTTTTTACCCAAGGTTTTTTTTTTTGGACCCGGCGGTCTGACGGGACCGTGCCTGACGATCCGAAGCCTCTGGCCATGGCCGACATAACATCGCCTGAATATTACTCAATGGGTATTTAATTTTGGCTCCGCGACCTCTAACTCCTACTCTTGACCCTTTAGGAAGATGTAGATCTCTTGCTTCGCGCCTCGAGCTGCTCTAGATATGCGTCCTTTTTTCGTCACTAATAATACCTCCGGCACGAATTTCTTTCCTATGAATGCCACAACACTGCCTAGATATTACTGAAAGGGTATTTAATTTTGGTTCCGCGGCCTCTAACTCCGAACTCTTGACGCGTTGAAGTGTAGATCTCCTGCTTCTCGTGCCTCAAGTTGCTCTAGATACCCATCTTTTTCTCATCACTATAATACCTCCGACACGAATTTCTTTTCCCATGCCCGCCATAACACCGCCTGAATATTTACTAAATGGGTATTTAGTTTTGGCTTCCGCGGCCTCTAACTCTCGACGTGCTTTGAAAAAGGTGTCTACAACACATGTGGTTCTATTGCGCACATTGCTTGCCGCCCAAAACTATCTGGGCCGCGGGAGACCTCTTCATTTTACATACATGATCGGATTTTCGCGAATTTGGGATACACGACTGACTTCTGCCGCGCTGCGGCCATCGGGCAAGGGGACGGCGGCGCAGGATGCGCCCGAAGGCGTAGGCGGATCTCGGGATATCAAAAGCGGTAAAACACATTGGTTTACCCTCTACCTACTTGCCCTGCTCGGTTCCTAATAGGTTCCTAACCCGGACAATTGCAAATCTGAGTACGGCAATCGGGTCGAACGACGGAAAGGATCATTCCGATGTTCTCTAAAAATCACTGATGACAAGTAGCAGTGTGAGACGTTGCTAACGTATAACCTTCCATAACCCTGAGAGTCAGTGAGACGGCGAGCTTTGAGCACGGCAATCGCCGATCGGGTCAAACACCGAAAAGGATCATTCCGATGTTTTCTAAAAAAAAATCCTTCGCCGGAACTCGCTTCATGGACAATTGCGGTTCTGAGCATGGCAGTGGGCGAACGACGAAAAGGATCATTCCGACATTCTCTAAAAATCATTGATGGAGCTCGCCTCATGATATCGGCCTGAGTCGTAGCCGATGTCAATTTCTGGAAATCTTGTTACGGGCTGGCAGTACACGCCAATTTTGCATCCAAGTATAAAGCACATCCAAAACTCCCTCCCAATGCATCCCCAGAATGTGTCTCTCCTTCTCTTACATGCAAGAAGCCTCCTCCCACCTAGACATTTTGCCCTCTCTTCTCGCCCTTGTGGCAGCCATCCCCAACCACATGCTCCGCTACACTGCTCTCGGACTCCTCCTGGTCTTCGTCATGCTATGTACCGTCCATCTCCGCTCGCCGTCTATGCAGTTCCGTCGGCTCGCCCACGCGATTGATCAAACCGACAACCTCATTCGACGCGCGATGGCACAGTGCCCCAGGGAACACGTCAGTCTTACAGAAGAAATGAGGTGGTTGCTTGAGTGAACCACATTCTATGTTACTGACATACAGTACTCTATTTACCTGGTTCGTGCGACAGGACGAACACGAGCGCCTCACTGATCAAGTGCCGCATCTTGAGCTCAGAAGAGGAGCAATTCAACTGGAGAAAATTCCGGATGTTATCTAACGACATCGCGGGCTGCGCAAAGCGCGTCAGGAATATCCGCACTGCAGTTCTGGTGAGTAGGCCTGTTCTGTGCGGTCTCGATAACGAGTTGATGTCAAATTTAACAGCTCATTGTGGAAGCCGAACACCAGCGCAAGCTTGCGGCTGATATTAAGGAAACACAGTTCATGCTCTCCGCTATCCCGCTCCACCCGTGACTTAGTCAACAACTAATATCCCTCAATATTCACCATACAGGTAAACATATCGCTTTAATGGCATATCAAACCCATTTACTCAGGCACGTATAGTGTTGGACACCCCCGAATTAAAGTACCTTGTTACTTCGTCGTCGTGAATACGCTGTCAGCCATGCTTTTATATTTTATTCCTTACTCTGTCGACGTGCTTTCCTACCTCTTGTCGTGAATACGCTTTCGGCCATGCTTTGAATTTGGTTTTCTCACTCTGTTATCGTGCTTTTATACCTGATTTCTATGTATCAAATTAAACAGAATTGAGACTTTGTTTTGCTTGCGACTCCAGTTCCGAAGAACTCGGGCCCGACGGGGACATGGTCAACTGTCCGGCCCGTGCCGACAAACAAGGCACATCCTCAACTGGCAGTCATTGAAATGGCCTCCTGCCAGAAATTGCTCTGCGAACGCTCGACAGAGTTGAACATGTGGCTGTGCGCTTGATTAAAATTACTAAATTTAGCGATGGGCGGCTGTTTGGATCGCAGGCCATCTGTAAAGTTCAACTCTTCAATTTCGCGGATATGGCCGCTGGCAACATAAATAATCCCATTCCATGGAGAACACAAAGATTCATTGAAAATTGCACCGTCAATCCACGCCAGTGGATATGAAAGTGCGGGTATGCACCGGACCATTATGTTGCCATTTGTAAGGATATTCAGGTCGTTAAAATTGCCGGTGTCTGGACTGCTGACTTGCATAGGGGGAGAGAAGAGTTGTTCAAATTTTCCTGTCCTTGGGATCCAAGAGGGCGTGTGGCCACCTGATTTATGCTGTTCCGAGTCAGAAGGTAAGGCATTCCTTTTCCAACTGCCAAAAGGCGACGGAATCGCTCACCAGAATCCCACAGATTTGTTTATTCCAGGTTTCAAGTCATGCACGCAACTGCGGGTGCATTTATCCACGGGATTTTCTTCCCGCTCCTCCTACCGATAATTTTCGACATGAACACACAGAAAAATATTTTTCACAGATCCGTTTCATTGAGTTGATCGTCTGTGGAGCACCATGTGGTATCTACAATATTCTGTAAAATCAGACGTGAAAGGATGCCGAGCTTGGTGGGTGCGGAACGTTATGGGGTTCATCATTATACCTAATGCGTGTCCATGGTTCGAGAAAACTTTCCGTTTTCCGATTGTTGCCGATTTGAACAAATCGGACAGCGAGCCAAGGCCCAACAGTGGTTCTCGGAACAAGCCGTGCGACGGAAAGTAGCGCAACCTCAATTTTTCAAAGGGGTTTGAGGGACAGATGCCTTGAAAGACTGGAGAATTGCGTTATTCCTGTAGGACGGTCGCATGTGATTTGAAGGGCTCGTATGTACTACTGAGGGTGCATATTCTCGGATGTACGAATACAGTGCAGAATATTCTTGTCTTTCCACGCCGAAATTTTCAGGAGCTTCATGCGTGTCGGGAACCGATTGCGGAAGTGACGCCTGGTCCAGAAACCACCAATGTGAAGTATACTGTTTGGCACGAGCTGGATGGCGATATCGAACTACTATCTGAGACCCCCTACCTGGCCACCCTGCCTAGTTGGCCATTGGGAGTCTAGCATGCCGACACTTTTTTGTTCACTCCCAGGGATAATGGGGGATGGGAGTACAATCTATAACGAAGGTCTGAACCGAATTTGGAGCCGGAGTGATGAGTTGATCAAAAGTTACGACATCTCGGATCAAGACCCGCAACGTGTGAACATCAATTTCTTACGCGACGCGGCTTGGCTTTCTCGTCTCGGCTGGCTCTCCGCCAATTCTTGGCCGTTCCGGAACTTCGTGGGCTCGTTCTGCTCCCCGGATTCGGGGGATTCACCTGTCACCATACCCGCCACTGAGGAGTCAAAATCCTCCCCGCTATGCTCCCATGAATGCGCCGCTGCTTTTTCGAGTCGCTCCCCCTAGCCGACGTTGTATCAGACGACACCGTGGGCCTACCACTCTGGAATTGCCCACGAGGCTTTTTGACGTGCAATGGCTAAATATCGAGGGTATGTTGGAATTTTATCTGCCCAACTCCCTTCTCATTGTAGTGCTTTACCGCCACCCACGCAACAGTGGTGTTGCCAACACCAGGAATTTTTTGGGGAGCTGTGAAGACATTGCTACGGAGTTAGGAATCTAAATACGTCGTAGACCTTCCTTTTAAGCTATTTGAGTCTTAATTTGGGTCACAATATGGATCAGTCTTCCAGTAGACGTGCCATTGCTCCAGGGACCTTGTTTCGGGACTTTCCCCCATCTGAGAAGCAGTCATTTACACACCTCATATGGGTTGCACGTTGAGTATTATATGTTCAAATGGTCACTATATACCCTAGATACCATTTTCGATGGATCCGGGCGCCGTATTCAAGCCTTGCGACTTGATTTGGCTGGGTGGCCAACTAGCCTGTTATTTGGCCATGTTGAATTGCCGGCCGAAATAAATTCACTGTAACTGTAAATCTTCAGATATTTGGGTGGGAGCAGTCTTGAACTCTTCGTAGGATTCATGACCTCATTCTGACACAGTTGAGCGCACGTAGGGTCAGCGGACAGAGTGAGATTCAGGGATGAATGCTTAGGTGGCCAAGTAAGGGGTCTCAAATAGTAGAGGTTGCGAGAAATCCCCCTCGAAATTGACAAGGTTGCATCAAGGGCTGAATTTTTCAGAGTCAAGCCCGACAGGCGATTCAGTGGATAGGGAGCCTCGAGACCGGTCGAGACCGGTTGCGAGGAGGTTGTGGGGATCTTGAGGTGAGTTGAGATTGACGCGGCTCTTTTTCAAGCGCTGAGCACTGAAGCCCACCGCTAAAGTCTCAAGATCTCAAGTTTCAAATCCCTCAAGCCCACTCAAGCCGGTCTTGTTTCGTTTTGCACGCACTCTGGTGTCCTCCGTCTCTCCGTTGTCGTATGCCCGCATCGTCACACTCAGCCATGTAGGATCTGTCGGTTATGACAGCGACCACTGCCGTTCTAGGTGCGCTCGGGACGGTGGTTCCGAGCGCGGCACTTTGGCAAATATGGTGCGTATCAGCACCTCGACGATCCATTTGATTCTGATCTCACTGCTAGCCCCCTGGTATGCGGGTCATTCGCTCTGCGACAAACCCAGTGCGCATTCACTCTTGACACCGCCGTGTGTATTTATTTTTACCGTTCCCACAGTGCGCTTCTAACTCTCATCCTTGAGGTGATTACGTTTCGACGACGACGCCCGTGGAACTAAGACAGCAACTGCGTCGCATCGCAAATGGCAGCGCCCGGATCCGTCCAGTACCTTCCCCTGGCGTGCTGCAAACGTCTGTGATGGACGCTTGATGTCCTGCTTACTGTTATGTTCTGTTCGTAGTAGTGTCGATATACAGTGTTTTTCATCCACCATGCGGCTTTAGTGAGCTCTTCTCGTCCTTTTGGGCCGTTTTTGCTGCAGCTTATACCGTGGCTTATACTGGCCTTTTCGGCTTTTCTAAGGAAATGGACTCGGATTAAAAATGGCTTCGGGACTTTTTTTGGCTTTTCGGCGTAGAAAAGGCGGAAAAGGCCAGAAAGGCGCGGTTATAAAGATGCTGATTCAGACGTGCGCGCTTGTAACGGAGCGATGACAGATCAGGGACAGGTGGGAAACGAGGATGGCATGTAGAGAGCCACGAGGTGGGTGGCAGTTAAAGCAGGGCAAAGGGTCGACGAACGCGTAAAGACACAGGTTGGTGCTGCAGGGAGCTAAGGAGACGCTCGTTTATGGCTGGCTAGTCAACCAAATTCCTTTCGTGCTATAGGAGGGTAAGGGAGGGACTCCTTGTGGACACTATACGCACGGTTATGGGCTGGATTTCGATCTTTCTGCGACCCATGGCGTGCGAGATGGGGGTACAGGTTCAACACTCGAAACGCCCGTTCACAGACATCATCCCGGCGAGTGTGCCGTTGACACGACTATGGAAACGATGACTACACCAATACAACTCGTCCACTACTCCCGCCACCGCTGATTCTTCCCAGCCCCTCGTTCTTCTCGGATCTATTCTGGTACATGATTCCATTCACCATCAAACACTTTCCCTCGTTTCTCTTTGCGAAAAAGAGCGTATCTCACACCAATATTCCTGAGGTAAATTAAAAAGTGCAACTCAAACGTCTGGATGCGAACCGCGGACCGGGAAAACATAGCTCTGAAGAGAGAGTACGTCATTTTGGGGGGCCGATTCTGTGCGATTCTAAATGTGAATGCTTCCGCGGTTGCCGGTGGTCGACTGATTTCCACTGATTTCCATGCGGTGACTATCACTATTCATTCCATCATGAGAAATTTGATGCCTAGTAGATCCAATCTAAGTTCGCCTCCCAGTATAAAACGCGTCTAGAATCCCGCAATGCATCCCTAGAAATGCGTCCCTTCTCCGATATGGAAGGCCCCCCTCCCCCTGCCACTTCCACCTTTTGTTCTCCCTCCTCCTTACCTTCGTGGCAGCCATCCCCAACCACACCCTCCGCTACACTGCCCTCGGGCTCCTCTCCGTCCTCGCCGCTCTCTGTACCGTCCACCTCCGGTCCCCCTCGACGCAACTCCGCTATCTCGCCCACTTGGTAAATCAGACCGAGGACCTCATCCGACGCGCTATGGTACAGTGCCCGCGGGATCATTTCAGCCTCACAGAAGAAATGGGACAATTGCTCGAGTGAGTTACATTGTTTGTTTGTTCACGAGTATTCACTGAGCGGTGCAACAGAGCCAATAAAACCGCGTCGCTACTTAAATGCCACAACCTGGATTCAAAAGGGGAGCGATTCACCTGGAATAAATACAGGGAGCTGTGCAAAGACATCGCGGCATGTGCGAAGCGTGTTAAGAAAACCCGCACCGCGGTTCTGGTAAGTATACTTAATTCGCGGGGGCAAATAGATAGTGATGCAACATTGAGCAGCGCATTGTGGAGGTTGGACACCAGCGTAAACTGGAGGGCGATATCAAGGAAATACAGTTCATCCTCACCGCTGGTTCCACTCATGCCGCTTCATCCGTGGCCGAGTCAATTAGAGCCTCTCAATATCCGCCATACAGGTGCGTAGCTATCATCAAGATAAATTATCCCCTCATTTACTCGAGCTTTCGTAGTGTCTGACACTCTCCCCCAAGAATTATGCAGTTACCTCCTCGTCTTGGATAGGCTTTCGGCTATACTCTGAAATGTTTGCTTTCTTTCTCAATATGTTCTCGAGCTTCCCTACATGATTTCTGTATCTCAAACTCCCCCATAAATAATGACTCTTTGGTTTTACCTGTGGTTCCATCAAGACGCTGAATTCCAGAAAGAAAGTGATTCCGGTTTTAGCAGCGACCCGGTCAGTAGGGATGAACACCGTCCCGTAAGCGGGCACGGCCGTCAAAAATACGGCCGTCTACCGTATCGTTTTCGAACCGAAGCGGGACGGTCCCGCAAAAAGCCGGTCGTCAATCGCAAATTGACGGGGCGGCGGCGGCGGGATCAAATCTCCCCTCCGAGCCTGAAATAAAGGTTGCAGCAAGTGTATGTCATCTGGTGAGTGTGCCACAATTAATCAAATGAGTTTCCAAGTACTCACTTTGGCTTCCGAAAGGGTTTCAACCATGGTTGAAAAAAGCTTGATCAGGTGCACGTGAGCAGTTATAGGTCGAAAGTGTGTTTTCAACCTCAGTAAAGGGCACCATGGAGGGATTGGCAGTTGCTAAACCTTCAATGAGTGTCAGAAAGGTATTTCTTGCCAAATTGGAGAGTAGTTACACCGGAAAAGCTCGGCAAGCGCGCGAAAACCGTCTGCGGCCGTATACGGCCGTCCGTCCCCGTCCCGTTCATGAATTTGGCCAGAGGCTTGACGGGACGGGACGGCACCCCGTTTACGGGCCCCGTCCGAGCCGTAAAGATGGCGACGGCGTCCATCCCTACCGGTCAGCTGAACTTTAGATACGGACTGTTCGGCCCGCGTGATCGCTCAAGGTTATCAACTGAATTATGGGACTCATCAAATCTTCCCGCTGCCAGAATATTGACGCCCCCCGACGCTTATAGACGGCAAACAGAAAAGTTCAACAGGCCTATCAAAAAAAAAAATAGCGACGGGCATTATTTGGATCGCAACTCCCTGGTAAAGTTCAACTGTTCAATTCCGCGGATATGGCCGTTGGCAACATAAATCATCCCATCTCATAAGGATTATAAAATGCAACGCTCATTGTGGAGACTAGCGCAAGGTCGCCGCTGATATCAAGGAAACTCAGTTCATTCTCGCCCCCTGCCGATCCACCCGTAACTCAGTCAACTACACCCTCTCGATATCCACCATACAGGTGAGCATCTCGCTTTTGAATTACACTAAATAAAATTAGACAGTGTGGTGCTGCAGAGAATATTCGGGAAAGTTATTTTGATAAAGTTTGGACCATCCGGACTGCCGCTCTGGGCCATGAAGCTGCTCCTGTGAGCTTGAACGACAATAGAGTTCGGCCGCGAGACAGACGCGGATGCCTGGGAGCCCAGGCAATCCTCAGGTTCACAGAGGGGTTGTTGCATCAGATTTACTCCTTCATGCGATGCATGAAGGAAATCGCAAGGCTTGTTGCAATTTCAAAATCTTCCGACGCGTTACATGTCGCTAACATCAAAACTGTAAGCAAAGGGAGCCACCAACAATAAAGTACTCACGGAGCCGCTGACAAACGGCGGGAATCTGCAAAAGATAGTGAGCTGTGGGCAGGAGCAAGTACCATGTGGATACAAACCCGGAAAAGCATTCATACACGATCACTCCCAAACTCCACCAGTCACAAGAGTAAGAATAACCGTGGCCTCGGATGACCTCGGGGGACACTTCGGTGAATCTGAAAAGCAGGAACACGTACTGTACAAGTTGGTTCCACTTCTGCGGAAGATAAGCATCCCGAGAATTCAAGCACTCACACTGAATATGCGAGCTGACAGAATATGCTGTGACCAGAGGGTTCGAATCAGAAATTCTACAAGAATAAGTGCTGTCAGCGGGGGCGAACATGTATGAACTGTTGGCAGACGTCAGGCTTGATGTTGCGATGGATGAACCCATGTTTATGGCATGATTCAATGGCAAGGATCATCTAAGGGAGTGTCAGTGGTGAATGAGTAAGAAAAGAAACCTCCACACTTTAGTCACGGAGAAACGCTCGGAGAAGCCCTCGTCAAAAACATCTCGTTCTATTAGAAGATTGAGCAGGTCATCCCCACCCATATATTCTAAGACCAGGATTCAATCACTTAAAAGAGGTGGAGGCGCGTGAACGATAGTTGTGTGACCAAATTCAAGTCCTAGTTATCGGGATTCTAGAAGCTGTAATACAAGCGGAGAATCCACGCCAGCCGAATTGACGAGCAAGGCTGATTTCAGAATATCGCGCTCGGTGCGAACATGGCCCTCCTGTCCTCTACGAAGCGTGTCGGTGTGGCTGTTCAGAACGAACTTGGAAGAAAAATGTACAAAAAAAATCAAGGGACGGGGCTGAAAGCGAACCTATGGTTGGGACGTCACAATCTGCTCAAACCAGGGTCTGAATAAAGTCAGTTGAAAGAGGTTGAAGACAAGGACTACAACAGCGCACTGAGAATATGAGGGTGGGATTATGTTGTCCAAAGATTGTTTCGATAGCGGCCGAAAAAAAGAAAACAGAGCGGCGGGGCACAAATATCAGGGGACGATGTGGCCAAGACCGTGGTCGAGACTGTGGGAAAGAAGATGAGAACAAAGATGAGAACGCCAGCAGTAAAAGTGTTGTGGACTCACCGACATCATACATCATAGGTATTCAATCCAAGTTCGAGTTTTTGTTTTTTTGACAGGCAACTACATTTATTTTTCTTTCTGGGACAAAAAACAAAAGCAAGACCTTCGTTCCACCATCACCTAATCTCGTCGTTGGTCGGTACAGTACCATCTGCATCGATAGCACACAGCTCTTCAAGCTTGCGGAACGAAAATGGGTGGGAGAATTAAGGTAGTCCGTATGAGATTACTTACCTGGCCCATTGAAATACAAGAGACAGACGTAGCTTCTTCGCGGCTTTCATGAACATTGCGGATGCTGAGTCTCGGTTGGAATACTTAGGTTGGCACACCCTCCACGGTCGCGGAACAGAAAACGGCCAATGCATGGGATCAATTTCCAACAGAGCCGAGACAGGGAACGGAAACGGAAGATACAACAAAAATCTGGGCATTCATGAACCACGAAAGCGTGGAGGCGGTATGGCCAGCACGTCGCGGACACGGAGGAGGCCCGTGAAAGGCGACGTAACTGGGAAGGATTACTTTGCAGCAGCGCGGCTCGACGACCAGTGGATGCTTGTGGTGTGTGGCTGGCCGTGCGCGGTGACCAAACCAGATGCGAGGTGGGGACCATGGCTTGAGTTCTAGAGTAGCGGGTAAGTGGATAATGTCACGAAAGGAAGTAAGATTACACAGGAAGACGCACAACAATCAACCATCTCGGAGTCCTCCTCTGATTGCAGGCTTCACGCACTTTTTCCCCGCCACGTGCAACGGGTGGCGTCAGCGCGCAGCACTCTCCTCACATCACTCACGCTCATCTGTCCACCCATTCCACTCTTCACCGCGCCTGCCTCCCCCTCATTACTCGCCGCCGCTCCTCCGGCGAAAGCAGGGCTGTCCACCGGCGGGCTGGGCGGCTTGGGCTTCCACGAGACGCCGCCGGTGGGCTTAAGACGCAACGGCGGCGGGGCGCGCGTGAGTTCATTGCTCGTGCTGGGCTTCTCGAAGGCGGTGATGCCGTCACAGTGAGCGCTTGGGCTTTGTCGGTGACGACGGCATCAGACCAAGCATTCGTCAAGCATTCGATGTTCCCACGCCGTCTTTCGGCGCTTCTGTTTGTGCATGCTTGATTCTGTTCAATTTTAGGTTCAGATCTATTATACAAAAGAAAGGTGTTACGTGATGTTGAAGTGAGCCAATGAGATTGCGTATATGTCTTCGTGACAAACATGGAACAAACATCGCGTCGCTTTGTTTCTGCCCCCACTTGCCCTCCAGCTCTCTTCCCTCCCTCCCTCGCCTCTCGCTACAGGCAACGGAGAAAGATTCTCGGACTACTTGACCCTCTTGACCAACCACCCGCTCTCTCAGAGCAGACAACTTGACAACGCGCTCTCTCGGAGCAGACAACTTGAAAACACATACACTGTTATTCCAGTACAAGTACGCGTCGAATTTTCATAGCTAATAAATGTTTTTTCCCCTCTCTTCGCGTGAATTTTGGTCTGGCAAGGTTTCTTTGGACTTGAAACTGGTATATTTTTGTCAAGTTATCTTTCTCCAGGTATTCTCTCTCTGCTCCATCACCTTTCATGCGTCCTTCAGTGCTCTATCAAATTTTCTTGGTGGCTCTTTCAATCTTCCTGGCCATAATGTGAGTACTTCCAAGCTTCCTATTTCTGCGGCTCATTTTTTTTAGGTCCCCACCCTCGGCGAGTCCATCGTCTTCGCTTCCGCAGTGCCGTGAGTGCCACATCCGTCAAGCCCGTGTCTGTGCCAACGTTGCGCCATACCGGAGCCCCCGACGAGAACCTGGGATCGCGCCTTTGCACGACATTCGAAACGCGCCTGCTGTGCAGCATGGCCCCGAACTCGAGCAACATCGCAGTGCCCAGCGTGATGCTGACCGCGAACGCCAACTGGCTCTCCAGGAGACACCGAGCTGACGACGATGCTGACTGCCGGAGAGACGCGACGAGAACCGTGCTCCGTCGCCAACGCCGATAGCACGAAGACCATTGCCTCAGGTATGTTCCCCTTTATCTCTGTTTTTTTTTTGGCTGACCCCCAGTCGTTCTAGCCTGTTTTTGCGGGTGCTAGGACCCCTCCTGCAACTCAGCAAGCTCCTCTGCCTCCAAATCGACACACGTTGGTGCAACAAGCACGACGTGAGCGGGAACGTCAGGCTGCCGCCGCCGCTGTGCAAGCAGCTCCTCAAGCCCCTCAGGCTCCTCCACCAACGAGACACGAGGCAGCCCAGCGAGCGCGGCGGGAACGTGAACAACATGCCCGTGAAGAGCGTGCGCAGCAGCAGTTACTTACACCGCCAGCTACGCGTCCACAACAATGTGAGTAAGCTTGATCTGTATTTCTTTCAGTGCTGATTCTTGAGGTCCCATAGCTGGTGCTCGCCCGCAACGTGCATCTACGTTACGAGCTCCATCTCCTGCCCGTCAACGCCAACCGTCCCCACCTTCCGGTCCTGCACTGCCAGTGCGCCGTCGCACCGCGCTTCCTGTTGCACGATGTCCATATAGGGAGCCGACGGGGCGCCATGACCTCGGGCAAATGGATGTGAAATGCACCCATTGTGGCGCGCTCCACTGGAAGGATGAGAGGGTGGCCAAGTCCAGCCTAGCGAACCCACAATTCGGTATGTGCTGTAACCACGGGAAGGTAGTTCTCGCCCCCTTGGGTGCTCTTCCCGCTGAGCTCGAGACCCTTTTCGCCGAGGACAGCACTCAGGCAAAGGAGTTCCACAAAAACATCGCGCAGTATAATACTGCCCTGTCGTTTACATCTCTCGGTGTACGCGAGGATCACAGTATAAACAACGGTGGGGGCCCACCCATATTCCGTATTCACGGGGAGCTCTGTCACCGTTCGGGCGCTCTTCTTCCATCCCCGGGGACACAGCCGACATATGCACAATTGTACATCTATGAACCCCGTGCCGCACTTGACCATCGGATGCAAAACAACACAAATCTGCGGCGCGACACCATGGAGATCCTGCAGCGTGTCATTGGAGACAACCACCAGTATGCGCCGCTGTTTCGCCATGCACACGAGGTTCTCGCGGACGCTGCAGACAATGCCAATGACATCTCCATTCGCCTACGGGTCGCCCCTGGCGTCCATGTGCGACGCGGCAATCTTCTGACTGCAGACGAGGTTGCGGTGATCCTGCCAAACGAGCAAAGTGCAGAGCCGCGCGACATAATCCTGCCCCGCCAGAATGGACCTTTGTTGCGGATAAGTGACCTCCATCTGGCATACTCCCCTTTATATTATGTGCTCCTTTTCCCCCACGGTGAGAACGGCTGGCACCCTGACCTGAAACTCGACGAACCGGACAAGGACCATCCCAAGCGACTCTCCCAGACTCGCTATGTCGCATACCGACTTCAGGTGCGAACAGACAAGCGGTCTGCTATTCATCGCGGGTGCTGACTTCTTCAGCGCTACATGGTCGACATGTGGGCGACTGCGGACCAAAACCGTTTGCAATATCTGCGCCTCAATCAGCCCAAACTGCGTGCGAGCCTGTACAGCGGATTGGAGGATGCAATTCACGCTGGGGATGATAACGTCGATATGGGAGACCTCGGACAGCGCATTGTCTTACCCTCAAGTTACATTGGTGGCCCGAGACACATGGGCCAACGCTTCCAGGACTCTATGGCAATTGCACGATACTACAGAACTGTCGACATCTTCATGACGGTGACAACGAACCCAGACTGGCCTGAAATTGTGCGCGAGCTCCTTCCTGGCCAATACCCCTCCGACTGCCCTGATTTGGTGGCCCGCGTCTTTCAGCTTAAAAAGCAGGCAATCATCAAGGACATTTATAAGAACGGGGTATTTGGTCGGACGGTGGCCTACGTCTACACAGTCGAATTCCAGAAACGTGGACTGCCGCACTTTCACCTTCTGATTTTTCTGGAGCCTGGTCAAAAGCTGCTCACTCCCGAGGACATCGACTCGGCCATTTGGGCCCGGTGGCCGGACCCCGAGACGCAGCCGCTGCTCTTCGAGACTGTGAAGAAGTGCATGGTTCACGGGCCCTGTGGTCCTGCAAACTGTCGCTCTCCTTGCATGGAGGGGGAGCGCTGCACAAAACAGTTTCCGAAGGCCTTTACTGACCACACCATCATGGATGAAAATGGCTATCCACAGTATTATCGTCCAAATGATGGACGCACTTTCGACATCGGTGGTGTAATGGTCGACAATTCGTGGATCGTACCTTACAGTCCGTGGTTTTCTGCCAAGTACAATTGTCACATCAATGTCGAGTGCGCAGTTTCTCTCCGATCCTTCAAGTACGCCTTCAAGTACATTCAAAAGGGTGGCGATGTTGCCGGTCTCGAGGTCCGAAACAAGATGAAATTATGCGCTGGATTGAGGGCAGGTATATTTCTGCTGCTGAGTCCGCATGGCGGATTTTTCACTTCGATATGCATGATCAAGTTCCCACTGTCGTTCGCCTGCAGGTGAATGTTCAATTATTCCATGCGTACTCTATACTAACCTCTGACCCAGATCCATCTTCCTGGCCAGCACATGGTGATCTTCAATCCCGATGAAGATGCTGATGCTGTTCTCGAGCGTGCTGCTGGAGAGCGCACCTCACTGACCTCTTTTTTCGAGGCTAATGCTGATGGTGGAGCACTTGGTGTCCTTGCCCGTCAATATACGTACCAGGAATTCCCGCAGCACTTCACCTGGAAGAACAGCAAGGATGAGAAGCGTTGGGCTGTCCGCCGGCAGGGCTTTGCTCTCGGACGCATGTTCTTTGTACCTCCGAATGCCGGGGAACGTTTCTACCTTCGTACCCTCCTCACGGTTGTGAAGGGCCCCAAGTCCTTCGATGATCTGAGGACGTACAATGGCGTGGTCCATCCGACATTCCTCGAGGCATGTCTGGCCCGTGGTCTGCTCGAGGACAACGGAGAATGGCGGCAGTGCCTTGCAGAGGCATCGCATATGCAGACCGGTAGCCGTCTTCGACAGCTTTTCACGACGCTACTGCTCTTTTGTGAACCGTCCCGGCCAGCGCACCTCTGGGAGGAATTCCGGCATAACATCTGCGACGATCTCGCGAGACGACTGCAGACAATGGGCCGCCAACCTACCGATGATGACGTGTACGACTACGGCCTGTTCCTCCTCGACAAGCTGCTGCAGGAATCGAGCCGTTCACTGAAAGACTGGCCAACAATGCCTCTCCCGCAGCTGGATTGGGATGCTGCAATTGTTAATCCACTCATCGCCGAGCAGCTCGATTACAACAGGGAAGAAGAGCGTGAACATGCAGAGCGCCAGACTGCCCAGCTAAATGCTGAGCAGTTGGAAGCGTTCAATAAAATTATCGACTCCGTAACTCATCGTCACGGTAAAACCTACTTGGTACCGGCAAAACTTTTGTGTACAAGACCGTCTGCCATCGCCTTCGAAGCGAAGACAATGTAGTCCTCTGTGTCGCATCCTCGGGCATCTCTGCGTTGCTAATGCCTGGTGGACGCACTTCACACTCTGTATTCAAAATTCCCATTGACGGCCTAAATGCAGAATCTTTCTGCAATATTCCGAAAAACAGTCAGCGAGCAGACCTTCTTCGACGGACTGTTCTCATTATCTGGGACAAAATCAGCATGCAGCATCGCCATGCCATAGAGGCGTTGGAACGAACTCTCCGTAATCTGCTCAACGACGACTGCCCGTTTGGGGGAATCATGGTGGTTCTCGGTGGTGATTTCCAGCAAATCCTTCCAGTAGTTCCAAAGGGCTCTTGGGAGGACATCGTGAGTGCCTCAATTCGTCGCTCACCCTTGTGGCGACACGTAGAGGTGCTCCATCTGCGCCAGAACATGCGCCTTCAATCCGAGGGTCAAGATCAGCGTGAATTTGCATCTTGGCTTCTCGACGTCGGCCATGGACGCGGTCTTTCTCCTACCGGCACTATTCCCCTTCGTGCTGGCATGGAGTGCGACAGCGCACCTTCGCTCATCGACTTTATTTACCCTGGAATCGACAGCAACCCCCCTCCACCCCCCGAATTCTTCCTCAATCACATGATTCTCGCACCTCGCAACACCGATGTCTCAGACATAAATACTACTGTGCTTGGGAGGATGGATGGTATTCCACGCACCTGCTTCAGTGCAGACAAAATAATCGAGGAGGCAGGTGCAGATGGCCCAGAGGATCGCGACGAGACTCTGATTCCAGTGGAGTTCTTGCGGTCTCTCAATTCGGGTAGCCTGCCTCCCGGTGAACTGTCCCTCAAAGTCGGATGTCCCCTCATTCTCCTCCGGAATCTTTCCCCTGCGCGCGGCCTTTGCAACGGCAGCAGGATGATCTTACTTCGAATGCCGGAGAGGGTCCTTGAAGGCCGTTTGGTTGGCGGAGATCACGATGGCGAAATTGTCCTCATTCCCCGCATTTCCCTCACTCCCTCCAATACCACTGAATTCGCATTCAAATTCTGTCGGAGACAGTACCCTGTTCGCCTCGCATTCGCCTTGACCATCAACAAGTCCCAGGGACAGTCGGTTAAATTTGTGGGGCTGGATTTGCGTGTTCCCGTCTTCTCGCATGGGCAATTGTATGTAGGTTTGTCTCGAGCAACGTCGGGACAACGTATCAAAGTTTTATTACCTGACAACACCCTTGCTTCTGAAACTGTTAATGTAGTCTATCCTGAGGTACTTTTGGATTAGTATAGAAACACGCGTTGCTTGCTTAAACCCACAAACTTCATCTGGCCAGAAAACATGGGGGGTTCCATGGGAATTTCGGAAAAATATTCAGTGTTTCAAGTGGCATCTCAATTGGCCCGGACTTACAGGGTATGAACAAATCTGTGAATATGATTATTCTTGCTCTTTTTTTTTTCGGGAACCAAACATTCGAGGATGTAGCCTCTCTATCGTTCGGGGGAGATTCGGAACCTCCCGTGAAAAATCTGAAACAAATACTTTGCGGGGTTATGAAGCCGCTCAAATCGCGTTTATGAATGGCAGACCCATGAGGATGGTATTTCCTCATTATCGAGTCGCACAGATCGCGCTCCGGCTGAATATAACACAGCCAAACAGCACGACCTCTTTCAGCTTACTTTAATCATCTTCGTTCGGTGCTCTCATTCTTGACTCTCTTGGTGCTTTATGTCCAGGAACCATTGGATTACTCCTCAAGCCTCAATGTAACCACTCCAACAGAGCAAACCATGTGAATCTGAGACAAACTGTCGCTTAACAAATTGGTATCTGCGCCAGGGTCAAGCTAGGGTCTTCTGTGTTCTGGCAACCCGCGCAACGACAATCTCAGGGATGGCCGCCTACCCACGCAACTATTGGCTACTGTTTTCTTGGGCTGTACAAAGCCAGACAAACTTTAAGGATATAAAAGCGTAAAGAAAATCTCGGGATCCCTCACCCACTCACACAATGAGCTCTTCATCCTTCGCCACTCTCTCTGCCCTCACTGTCCTCGAGAACCCTCGTAAGGCGTCCCCCAGGACGACTGTTTTCACCTGCCATCTCTTTGTTGGCGCTCCTGGCCTCGAGAAAATCCAAGGCTCAGTCCGGTACTACTCGGAGGAGGATGGCGAGTACCCTGATGTTGGGGTTTACCACGCTACTATTGCCGTGAGACTCTCCATTGGCATGCACGTCGTCGTTGTCGTTGGCTGATTACTCCTCTCTAGGTCGCAAAAATGGAGAAGGGTGTTAACGTGTTCGCCGAAGACGCCAAAGAGCAGGCCGAGTTCAGCTTTGTCGGGGATATTAAAAGTGTAAGTTCACTGATACATATGACCCCTTTCTTCCTCTTACTCCTTCCAGTTCTTCCTCATCGGTGAACTAGATTCACCCGCTGTGGCCAACATCGACCTTGGGCGCCGTGCATATGTTAATGTGTGCGGTGCGGTGATTCGCTCCGACTCCAACGCCGCCACTTTTACGTTGGATGCAGAGCAGTATACTGCCGCCTTCGCTGAACAGCAGAAGCTTGCGAGTACAGGCCCCACTGTGGTCGCGCAGAAGTCAGTCCTTCCTGTCCTGTGCTTCATTCCCGATTCTCCCCGCTACAAGGCCAAGAAACCTGTGCCCTGGGCCAAACGGTACATCTCTTTGGCTGGCTACCTCGCCGGTGTCTCGGCGTCCTTGGAGGGTGAGACTCTGCAGGAACGCTTCCGCATTGAGGTGGAGAATATCGCCTTCCTCGGGACTTACACCCCCCTGGCTTCTACGCCGTCTGGGTCCGGCTCTGCCTCCGTGGCTGGGAGTTCTTCTGCCGGTATGTTTTGCTCTGCATTCCTTGATAGTATTTAACTGAAAATGGTTTTTCAGGAGCTTCAGGGTCTCACAAGAAGGCCCGATTCAGCTACAACCTCAAGGCCACCAAACGTTCTCGGCAGGACGAGGGTCCCGATGGTGGCGCTCCGAGCAGCCCATCGCCTTTCGGAGGCGCCTCGACCTCGACTTCTACTGTTGGTTGACGAATACGCACCAAAAATTCATACCTCACAACTCTTGACACGTATTATCTTGACTTCAGTCTAACGTGACTTCTTTTAGTTCTTTTATTTCATTACTTCTGTTCTACAATGCGACAATGTTATTGATTTGTGTCTCAATTGATCCAATATTCCCTTGCGGAGCACGGGCTCACTGCTAGTCAAAGTTCAAATTAAAGTACCTGTTAAAGCTCAACTGCGCACTCCACAGCAGCCAGCGCTTGTGAATTGAATTGACGATGAAAGGAAACGGATGATCACCAGTTTAGCTTTCGATCCAGATATTTGAGCCCGATTCGATGTTCAATGGCAGGATCACGGCTGTTCAGTTTTAGTATCCATCGTCTCTCACGGAAAGCCCACGCAACGCTGATCTTCTTAAACGGCTATCTTGTTATGGTGTAAAGATCATCATTTCTTGAATTGTGTTGTCCAAATCAGAAAGCTGTAGCTGTAGATCTAGAGGGCTCAGTGAAGAATTCGAAAGGGCCCGACGAGCCCGGATCCGAAATACTTAGCTGTACTTTTTCACACATTCTCTGGGCTGCCATAAAAATAATCGGATTCATCAACCACACAGGAAGTTTTCGGATGTGTGTAAATAGAACTAAGTAGACAGTGCACTATCACAGGGTCTGTCTATGGGTGTAGACAAGTGGTAAGGTGTATGTATGCCTGCTGATGTAGACCATTTTCAACAGGCATAGACCAACATAGACAGAGGTACAATAGGCCAACTTGGTGTAGATGATCGCAACATAAAACAGCAAGAAAACATGAGCCGGGACAGAGGCATGTACGTCTGTCTATCTCCGTAAGCATAGTTTCTTAGGTGGAGTCTGCCTACCTGACAAAGCCGACCGAATCTAGAGAAGGAGATATGTTCACAGGACGATTATTACCGGTATCAATGGAACAGACTGATGAGCGCACGATGTGGCTATGAAGGGCTATGAAGGGCTATAATTGCCACACAGCTTTCAGGAGTTTGATCCCACCAAGGGCGGCGTTGATCCGACAAGGACGACGCGGATAAGATTCTCAAAAAATATTCGACCCGTTGTAGGAAGTAAATCAGTCGTCCTCTGGGTGCGAGGCCCTCGGCATTGGTCGGACTTGAACGTCGTTTAAGTACGGATTGTATATACACGAGCGGAGCCAGATTTGCATATTTGATGAGAGCTAGGATGTGGCGGATCGAAGGCAAGTTTGACAAATTGCTGTTGGCGCTAGCAGCAAGCAGCAATTCCCATGTAAATTCCCTGACCCACTTGTAAGCTTCAATCACATTGATGGCGCAGGCGGTTGCCGTCTCGCCAAGTAGGTAAGCAATTTCCCAGGTACTCTCTCGGGGAACTACTAGTAGGCTGCAGTGCCTGCCCAGGATATGTCTGGGAGCCCGGTTGCTATGGCATTCGGAATTCAGACGGGCGTCTGTCTGCGTCTGGTTTAAAGGTTATCTTTAGCGTTCAGGATCATCACCAGGCAATGGTTGGCCAATTGCCGACATGTCAACATCCGCAATCAAGATCTTCACATACCTTTATCCCCAACGATCAGCATCCGTAATAACACGATTTGAGACCTCTTGGCATGTGGTGCTTTCAATTTTGGGCGTCTATCTCACCTCCAAGTATAAAACACGGCCAGAACTCCGCAATGCATCCCCAGAAATGTGTCTCTCCTCCTTCTCCGAGATGAAAGACGCCTCCTCCTCCCTACACATACTGCCCTCCCTTCTCCTCGCCCTTGTGGCAGCCATCCCCAACCACACCCTCCGCTATACTGTCCTCGGACTCTTCCTCGGCCTCTTCGTACTGTCCAGCGTTCACCTCCGCTCCCCTTCGACGCAGCTACGCCATCTCGCGCTCTTGATAGATCAGACCGAGAACCACATACGACACGCCATGGCGCAGTGCCCGCGGGATTATTTCAGCCTTAGAGAAGAAATGGGTCGATTGCTCGAGTAATTTTCAACCAGTGTCGTGGATGTTCAATGCTGACCAACGGAACAACAGAGCCAATAAAATCACCTCGCTGATTAAATGCCGCATCCTGGACTCCGATGAGCAGTTCAGCTGGAACAAATTCCGGATGCTGTCCAAGGACATCGCAACCTGTACAAAGCGCGTCAGGAGCATTCGCACTGAGGTTCTCGTGAGTTCGTTCCTTCCGCGCGGTCAAGATAACGAACTAATGCAATATTCAACAGCTCATTATAGAGGCTGAACACCAGCGCAAGCTCGCGGCTGATATCAAGGAAACACAGTTCATGCTCTCCGCCATCCCGCTCCACCCGTGACTCAGTCAACTACACCCGCTCAACATCTCAATATCTGCCTTGCAGGTGAACATCTCACTTTTTAATGTCAAACACATTTACTCAGGCACGCATAGTGTTGGACAACCCTCCTGAATTAAAGTACCATGTTACTTCCTTGTCGTGAATACACTTTCGGCCATGCTGTTATGTTTTTACTTTCTATCTCTGTTATCGTGCTTTCCTACGTCTATGTATCGACTTTACCAAAAAAAAAAAAAATTGAGACTTGAATTTTGCTTACGACTCCAGTTCCGAAGAGCTTGGGACAGATGGGACATCAACTGGTCGGCCTGCATGGCCGACAAACAAGGCCCAAAATCATCAAATGGCATTCACTTAATTGTCGTGCCAGAAATTCCTCTGCGAGCGCTTACAGACAGCCGACAGAAAGTTCAACATGTGGCTGTGCACGTGATCAAAATTTGCTAAATTTAGCGATGGGCGGTTGGATCGCAGGTCGTTGGCAAAGTTAAACTGTTCAACGTTCAACTCCTGATAACTTTGGAGGCCGCTCTTATGTATTATGAAAACCAATCTACCCAGAATTGATTCGCCGTAAATGCACCATGTATCTATGGGCATAACCACTGTAGCGTGTCGCATTGGTGTCGCAGCTAGGCCAGCAAATTTATAACAATTATTTGGCCATCCACAATATCCTCGATATCGATACTTTACATGCTTGTGCTGCCCATAAAATTCGATGTCAGCTCCAGACAACCCAGAAATTATGCCAAAATTATGCATCTAAACATGAAGTGTCGTAAGCCCAGTGGAGGTCAGTTCTATTTCAAAATCATCTTAAAAGATAAAGTAGGAGACATTTGGACTCGAACAGGGCTCACGCTAGATCGAAGTCATTTAGTCTGATCTAACCAGTGGGGTCAAATAAGACATATATGAACTGTTGGCAGACGTCAGGCTGTGGATGAATTCCAACACAGGTTCGGCATATTCCGAGTACTGTAGAATCCGAAACAACCACTCGAAGGAGATCAATAAATGGAGTACATAACAAAAGCGGAAGTGAACAGAATCGCCGAGTTGAAACAAAATCGGTGCCTGCACCAACTCGCAGACAAGTGCGCTTGTGTTTCACTTTAATCCATTGCTGTGTCCATGAATCGGCTCTATTGCGACGCCGACTCTCGAATCGTCCGCAACATGCCTATCAAGACCTTGAGCAGAAAAATAGGGCTCAACAGAACTGAGGTTCACCTGGGGAGGCTCTGTGGCCTTTCAAAGAATCAACGGGGGGTGAATTCTTAGACTCAGACAAAGAGGATTCAGACTGGGAGGGCATGATGAATTCGGGGTCTGCGCAGCGATAATAACGCCATCTAGTCCGAGCTGACCACCATTTTTGCAGTATGGAGTATAAAGGTACTTCTTCCTCTGCTCTCGAGCCTTTGGGGTGCGTTCTGGGGCCATGAATTACTGCAGTAGCCAATGGCAGAAGTAGGGCTTCGACCCGTACCCATCGGCGCTGGGAAACTTTGGCTCGGTAACGGGGTTAAATACTGCCTGGGGGCCTTCGTATTGGGAGTATACTCACTGGAGGCATACAAGCTGCAGTATTATTTGTTCATGAAGAATCGACAACCTCTGGAGAGAAATAGTACTTGTACCCAAAACCGGTGACAGAAGAGTGCACCCCTTTTTACCCAAGGCTGTTTTTGGACCCGGCCGTCTGACGGGACTGTGCCGGACGATCCGAAACCTCTGGCCCATGGCCGCCATAACATCGCCTGAATATTACTCAATGGGTATTTAATTTTGGCTCCGCGGCCTCTAACTCCTACTCTTGACCCTTTGAAGAAGGTGTAGATCTCTTGCTTCGCGCCTCGAGCTGCTCTAGATACGCGTCATTTTCTCATCACTAATAATACCTCCGGCACCAATTTCTTTTCCCATGAGTGCCACAACACTGCCTAGATATTACTGAAAGGTGTTTTATTTTGGTTCCGCGGTCTCTAACTCCGAACTCTTGACGCGTTGAAGTGTAGATCTCCTGCTTCTCGCGCCTCAAGCTGCTCTAGATACGCATCTTTTTCTCATCACTATAATACCTCCGGCACGAATTTCTTTTCCCATGACCGCCATAACACCGCCTGAATATTACTAAATGGGTATTTAGTTTTGGCTTCCGCGGCCTCTAACTCTCGACGCGCTTTGAAAAAGGTGTCTACAACATATGTGGTTCTATTGCGCACATTGCATGCCGCCCAAAATTATCTGAGCCGCGGGAGACCTCTTCATCTTACATACATGATCAGATTTTCACGAATTTGGGACACGACTGACTTCTGCCGCGCTGCGGCCATCGGGCAAGGGGACGGCGGCGCAGGATGCGCCTGCAGGCGGAGGCGGAGCTCAGGATATCAAAAGCGGTAAAACACATTTGTTTACCCTACCTACTTGCCCTGATCGGTTCCTAATAGGTTCCTAACCCGGACAATTGCAGTTCTGAGTACGGCAATCGGGTCGAACGACGAAAAGGATCATTCCGATGTTCCCTGAAAATCATTGATGGAGCTCGCGTCATGGATGTCGGCATGAGCCATTTCGCGGTAAGTCACTCAGTGTGAGACGTTAACGCGTTGCTAACGGATAACCTTCCCTAACCCTGAGAAGGTGCAGCTCTGAGCACGGCAATCGCCGATCGGGTCAAACACTCAAAAGGATCATTCCGATGTTTTCTAAAAAAAATCCTTTGCCGGAGCTCGCTTCATGGACAATTGCGGTTCTGAGCATGGCAGTAGGCGAACGACGAAAAGGATCATTCCGACATTCTCTAAAAATCATTGATGGAGCTCGCCTCATGATATCGGACTGAGTCGTGGCCGATGTCAATTTCTGGAAATCTTGTTACGGGATGGACTCCCACTGGCAGTACACGCCAATTTTGCATCCAAGTATAAAACACATCCAAAACTCCCTCCCAATGCATCCCCAGAATTTGTCTCTCCTCTTACATGCAAGAAGCCTCCTCCCACCTAGAAATTTTGCCCTCACTTCTCCTCGCCCTTGTGGCAGCCATTCCCAGCCACATGCTCCGCTACACTGCTCTCGGACTCTTCTTGGTCTTCGCCATGCTATGCACCGTCCATCTCCGCTCGCCGTCTATGCAGTTCCGTCGGCTCGCCCACGCGATTGACCGAACCGACGTGCTCATTCGACGCGCGACGGCACAGTGCCCCAGGGAACACTTCAGTCTTACAGAAGAAATGAGGTGGTTGCTTGAGTGAGTGAACCACATTCTATGTTACTGACATACAGTACTCTATTTACCTGGTTCGTGCGACAGGACGAACACGAGCGCCTCGCTGATCAAGTGCCGCATCTTGAGCTCAGAGGAGCAATTCAACTGGAGAAAATTCCAGATGTTATCTAACGACATCGCGGGCTGCGCAAAGCGCGTCAGGAATATCCGCACTGCAATTCTGGTGAGTAGGCCTGTTCTGTGCGGTCCCGATAACGAGTTGATGCAAAATTCAACAGCTCATTTTGGAGGCCGAACACCAGCGCAAGCTTGCGGCTGATACTAAGGAAACACAGTTCATGCTCTCGGCTATCCCGCTCCACCCGTGACTTGTCAACAACTAATATCCCTCAATATTCACCATACAGGTAAACATATCGCTTTAATGGCATATCAAACCCATTTACTCAGGCACGTATAGTGTTGGACACCCCGAATTAAAGTACCTTGTTACTTCCTCGTCGTGAATACGCTGTCGGCCATGTTTTTATATTTTATTCCTTACTCTGTCGTCGTGCTTTCCTACCTCTTGTCGTGAATACGCTTTCGGCCATGCTTTGATTTTTGCTTTCTCGCTCTGTTATCGTGCTTTTATACTTCATTTCTATGTATCAAATTACCCACTAAACAGAATTGAGACTTTGTTTTTGCTTGTGACTCCAGTTCCGAAGAACTCGGGACAGACGGGGACATCATCAACTGGTCGGCCCACGTGGCCAACAAACAAGCCCAAGACCATCAACTGGCAGTCATTGAATTGTCCTCCTGCCAGAAATTTCTCCGCGAGCACTTACAGACAGCCGACGGAAAGTTCAACATGTGGCTGTGCACTGATAAAGTTACTAAATTTGGCGTATTTGGATCGCAGGCCGTTGGTAAAGTTCAACTCTTCAATTCCACTGATATCGCCGCTGGCAACATAAATAACCCCATTCCACGGAGAACACAAAGAAAGATCCATTGAAACTCACAGAGATACACACAGCCAATCCACGCCAGTGAATATGAAAGTAACTAGACCTTGTGTTGCGATTTGTAAGGATATTCAGATCCTTAAAATTGCTGAACTACTGAGTTTTATATGGGAAAGAAGAGTTTCCGTAGGAGTCTTCAAATTTTCCTATCCTTGGGATCCGAGAGATCGTGTGGCCACATAATTATGCTGCTCCGAGTCAGAAGGGATATCACATTAAGCATTCCTTTTTCAACAGCCAAAAGGCAAGGAATCGCTCCCACAGATTTGTTTATTCCTGGTTCAAAGTCATGCACGCAACTGCGGGTGTATTCATCCAAGGGATTCTCTTCCTTCTCCTACCGATCAATCTTCGACATGAATGCACCGAAAAAGATTTTTCACAGATCCGTTTCATCGATTTTGCGTCCGTGGAGTGCTGTGTGGTATCTACAATATTCTGTGAAATTCGACGTGAAAAGATGCTGAGCTTGGTGGGCGCGAAACGGCGACGGCCCTATGGGGTTCATCTTGTCTGTCTAATGCATGTCCATGGTTCGAAAAAACTTACCGTTTTCCGATTGTTTCCGATTTGAAAAAATTGGACAGCGAGCCAACGGTGGTTCTAGGAACAAGACGTGCAACGGAAAGTAGCACAACCCAATTTTTCAAGGGGTTCGATGGACAGATGCCTTGCAAGACTGTAATTGCGTTATTCCTGGAGTACGGTCGTATGTGAATTTGAAGGACTTGTATGGCATATTCCGAATACAGTGCAAAATCGTCTTGTCCGTTGACGCGGGAAGTTTACCGCACTGATCAGGGAGCTTCCTGCGTGCCGGGGACCGATTGCGTATCGGGGACCGATTGCGGAAGTGATGCCTGGTCCAGAAAACCAGGAGATTCAGTGGATATAGATCTTCGAGACCGGTTACGAGGACCTCGAGGTGAGATTACGCGGCCTTTGTTCCAAGTCAATTATAACTGAGAGGCCCATGGTACAGCCTGAGAGCTATTCAGCGAGCAGCCGCCAAGGCTAGCCCTAATTACTGTGAATGGGTTGAAAAGTTACGCATGTTACGTATTCCATACTTGGAGGAGTACGCGTAGCAGGAGTCGGACCCTGAATTCAAGCCCCTGAATATGTTGCCAGTGAAGTTAAGAAGCGACTGTTTCTGTTTCCGCCAGTTGATGCGTGGTTTCAGTTACGGGAGCAAAAAAAGCCGGAATGTATTCATAGGAGTTGAAGGTAATGGGGCAAAGCAGAAGCGGAGCCACGGAAGATGAAACAGCAAAAGAACAGAAAAGCGGTAGCTGTGCCTCCATTATTAAACCAAATCTAACCTACTGGGACGTGCGTTCCGTTTTTTCGACCGCAGCCATCCAGGAAATCTCGTTCAGTGGTAGTACCCAGTAAGTGTCCCAGGCTTCTTAACCTGAACCCACAGATGTTTCGTCCATCCAATAATAATGCAGAAGTACTTACGATCTCCGTGCCACCGTTACCTCGGATCGTCGCTGGTCGGTGCGGTGCCATCTGCATCACTGCATTTTGACAGGTTCTGGAGTCTGGACCCACCTTAGCCGAGATATGCCGAGCCGTTCCCGAGGTGCCTCGGCTAACCTCGAGACAGCTAACCTGTCAAAATGCAGTGCATCGATAGTACTTGGGTGCTCGCAGAACGGAAGCGGGGAGGCGAGGATAAATTTAGGATGGTGTCTTAGCAGGGCGGACGAGGCTTCTTCAGGGCTTTTAGGATACAACATTGCGGGTGCCTCAGCTGCAAAAGCAGAACGGCTCACGGCGTTCTGTGGCTGACTGTGCGTTGTGAGCGGGCCCGTCACCGTGGGTCCAAGCCAAGTATGAGGCGGCGACGCTGGCTTGAGTTCTGCAGTAGCGGGTAAGTGGACGGCACGAAAGGAAGAAATCACGCGAAAAAAACGCAGCCACCTCCACGGACGGGCTTCGGCTGCAATAAACATTTTTTTCTCGTCCCCGCCACGTTCAATGCGGCAACAGGCAACGTCGGCGGGCCAAAGACCCCCCGCGAGCCCCCGCGACGAATACTCTCGCATCCTTACGCTCTCAGGCTCCCGGGGCCATCTAATCCGCTCTTCATCGGGCCTTGATTCTGGAATCCCAAATTGACGAGAGAGAACTGGCATTGGCCAAATTGAACGGCGAAGTGAAGGAAACTTGATCCCGGTAGGTAGGTAGGTAGGTACAATTACACAGCACGGTCCCGCTTAGGAACACCGGTTTGAGGAAGTATCTCGGTATAATACAGGCTGTTTAAATTACACCATCATCCCTCACCTCTAGAAGCCACCCAAGCCGAGCTCACGCACCCAGTTTCCCGTCACGCTGTAGAACCCAGACGACTAAAAGAAGCAAACCCAACCCAGTAACATGCAATATCCTTCAACCAGCGACCACTTGAACCCTAAACATTGAGCATCTGTCCGTTAATTTCACGTCGTTATCCGTACTCCAGTTCACTATATTTGTCGTAATCGGGACAGGTTGTGTGGGTGGAAAACTTTGTAAAGGATTAGATGACGTGGGCATGGTGGGTGCATACAGGAAAGACATGCTTGTCGCTGTGCCGAGTAAACACAACACGTAATGATTGTCTGTGGGGATGCATCAAATTAATTAATGACATGCTTTGCTGGGGGAAAAAAAAACCAAGAGGTGTGTAGTGGTCCTCATCACTTATAATCTCATTATTGGTTGGCATATGTACCCGACAAAGCATTTAGAATTCCGACAGAGCAATCATTTGGCGTTATGGTTCGCCTAAATTAGTGAGAAGAGAGATAGTGAAATTATAATCTCGAGTTCGCGCAGTAGACCGTGACCGACACCCTGCAGATGAAGTCCGCCAAGGACCGATGAATACCCCTTTGGAGGTCGAATCTCAGAATCGGGCCCCAAAGTGAGCTTTGTCCGAACTATTGTATTTTTCCCACGGTTTTTGAGGCGGCCAAAACACTTATTTCGGAAAGGCGGTCATTTTCGGTCTTTTTTGGGTCGAAATTTTCCGAAAATTTTGTCCGAACTCGTGATTCGACCTCTCAAGGGATACTCACCGGTCCTGTCCGCCAGCATCAAAGAGCTGGGACTGGAAACAACAGGTGGCAGTGCCCCGGCTGACTCAGCACCGAAAGAGGAAATACGGTGGGAGACGGTGAGGAGGAGCACAGGCGGTCAATGGCTGGTGAGGCGCAACACTCTTGGGAGTATGGTAGGTAGTACCCCCCGTTGTTCCATAGAGATTGGAACTGGCCCAATCGAGCAAAAACTGAGCTGGATGCGGGCAATTGAATATGGATGACGGAGCGGTCCACCTTTCGCCTTTCATTCTGGATTTCTGGCCAGCCAGACTCGCAAGGAATGTGGAAGAGGAGTGTGGAAGACAGATCTGGTCAGGCACATCGAATGGCAGAAAGAGGGCACATCGAATTGGAAAAGAGACGAGCCACAGGTAAAGTACGAGTTTTTTCGCAGACTATTTCCAAGTTTTAGGACAATAGTTATAGTGTATATGTACATGGCTGCTCATGGCTGCCAGAGTATGCAGTTTGGCATATACTCGGTCCATGAAGAGGGCAAGGCTTGAGAAAGTAAAAAAGAAAAGAGGAAGACCATTCACAGGAGTCCGGACGACCCGGGAGTTGAAACCAGTTGCACTGCCCGGTAGGTAGGTAGGTAGGTAGAATTACACGGCACGGTCCCGCTTAGGAACGCCGGTTTGAGGAAGTATCCCGGTATAATACAGGCTGTTTAAATTACACCATCGTCCCTCACCTCTAGAAGCCACCCAAGCCGAGCTCACGCACCCAGTTTCCCGTCACGCTGTAGAACCGGAATCCCAGCCGTGTATCCAGGCGCGCTCGCTTTTGAATCGAAGTATTTCAAACTCCGATGCACGTGGACGAATCGACGATTGATGTTGTCCTGCTTTCACCACCTTGACCACTCTCATACGTCCCGCCATACGTCCCGCTTCGATGCCAACACTGCAATAGGTGCCTCGATGTCCCGCTCGTCTCTGAACCTATGTGGTCCCCCCTCCTTTATTCAAGGTCATTCGAGGCTCAAGCGCTCAAGCACTGAGCACTGAAGCCCGCCGCTAAAGTCTCAAGATCTCAAGTTTCAAATCCCTCAAGCCCACTCAAGCCGGTCTTGTTTCGCTTTGCCCGCACTCTGATATCCTTCGTCTCCGTTGTCGTATGCCTGCTTCGTCACACTCAGCCATGTAGGATCTGTCGGTTATGACAGCGACCACTGCCGTTCTAGGTGCGCTCGGGATGGTGGTTCCGAGCGCGACATTTTGACAAATATGGTGCGTGTCAGCACCTCGACGATCCATTTGATTCTGATCTCACTGCTAGCGCCCTGGTATACAGGTCATTCAGTGGTCATTCGCTCGGCGACAAACACGGTGCGCATTCACTCTTGACACCACCGTGCATATTTATTTTTTGACAGTGTGTTTCTAATTCTCATCCTTGAGGTGATTAGGTTTCGACGACGACGCCCGTGAAACTTCAGTAACTGCGCCACAAATGGCGGCGGCGGGATGCATCGAGTACCCTCCCGTGGCGTGCTGCGAACGTCTGGTGCGCTGCTTGATGGACGCTTGATGTCCTAGTTACCGTTATATTCTGTTCGTAGTAGTATCAAGACTCACTGTTTTCCATCCATGATGTGGCTTTAGTGAGCTCTTCTTGCCCTTTTTGGGCTGTTTTGCTACAGCTTATACCGTGGCTTATACTGGCCTTTTCTGGCTTTTCTAAGGAAATGGACTTGGATTAAAAATGGCTTCGGGACGTTTTTTTGGCTTTTCGGCGTAGAAAAGGTGGAAAAGGCCCAGAAAAGGGCGGTTGTAGAGATGTTGATTCGGACGCGAGCGCTTGTAACGAAAGTCCCTCAGTTTTGGTAAGTGGTTAAGCTGTGGGAAGTACAGAGTGTGGGAAATAGGGAAGGACGGAAGGCAGGCAGAATTTGGATGAGAGGCGATCTCGATCCATCTATCTCGTCCGTCCGATGGATCTATGCCACCTCGAACCGTGTTTGTATTGTTTAAGTTCGCCTCCAAGTATAAACAAGACCAGAACTCCGCAATGCATCCCCAGAAATGTGTCCCTTCTCCGATATGGAAATCGCCCCCGCCCCTCCCACTTTCACCTTCTGTTCTCCCTCCTCCTCGCCTTCGTGGCAGCCATCCCCAACCACACCCTGCGTTACACTGCCCTCGGGCTCCTCTTCGTCCTCGCCGCGCTCTGCACCGTCCACCTCTGGTCCCCGTCAATGCAACTCAGCCATCTTGCCCACTTGATAGATCAGACCGAGGACCTCATCCGACGCACTATGGCACAGTGCCCGCGGGATCATTTCAGCCTTACAGAAGAAATGGGACAATTGCTTGAGTGAGTTACATTGTTTGTTCACGAGTATTCACTGAGCCGTGCAACAGAGCCAATAAAACCACGTCGCTACTTAAATGCCGCAACCTGGATTCAAACGGGGAGGAATTCAACTGGAACAAATACAGGGAGCTGTGCACAGACATTGCAGCATGTGCGAAGCGTGTCAGGAAGATCCGCACCGCGGTTCTGGTGAGTGGGCTTATTTTGTGGCGCCCAGTAGAGATTGATGCAACATTGAGCAGCGCATCGTGGAGGTTGGACACCAACGTAAACTGGAGGGCGATATCAAGGAAATACAGTTCATCCTCACCGCCGGTTCCACTCATGCCGCTTCATCCGTGGCCGAGGCAATTACAGCCTCTCAATATCCGCCATACAGGTGCGTAGCTATCATCTTGATAAATTATCCGCTCATTTACTCGAACTTGCGTAGTGTCTGACACCCTCCCCTAAGAATTATCCCGTTACTTCCTCGTCGTGATTAGGCTTTCGGCTATGCTCTGAAATTTTTACTTTCTCAATGTGTTCTCGAGCTTCCCTACCTAGTTTCTGTATCTCGAATTCCCCTTAAAGAATGACTCTTTGATTTTGCCTGCGATTCGATGAACTCGAGACAGACGCTGCATTCCCAAAAAAACTGAGTCTGTTTTTGCCTGCGACCCGCTCCGATGAGCCCCAGACACGGGCTGTTCGGCCCGCGTGATCGCTCAAGGTTATCAACATCCCACTGCCAAAAGATTGACGCCCCCTCCTGGCGCTTATAAGCGGCAAACAGAAAAGTTAAACCCGCCGATCAAAATTAATAAATTTAGCGATGGGCATTGTTGGATCGCGGCTCCTTGGTAAAGTTCAACGGCAATTCCACAGATATGGCCACTGGCAACATAAATCATCCCATCGCATTGAGAACACAAGGATTATAAATGAAATACTCATTGTGGAGGCTGAATACCGCTTGCCGCTGATATCAAGGAAACTCAGTTCATTCTCGCCCCCCTGCCGATCCACTCGTAACTTAGTCAACTACACCCTCTCGACGTCCACCATACAGGTGAGCATCTCGCTTTTAAATTACACTAAACAAAATTAGACAGTGTGGTGCTGCACATAATATTCGGGGAAAGTTACTTTGATAAAGTTTGGACCATCCGGACTGCCGCTCTGGGCCATGAAAACCTGTGAGCTTGAACGACAATAGAGTTCGGCCGCGAGACAGACGCAGATGCCTGGGAGCCCAGGCGATTCTGCGGTTCACAGAGGAGTTGTTGCATCGGATTTACTCCTTCGTGTGATGCATTCGGACGGGAAGGAAATTGCAAGGCTTGTTTCCAATTTCAAAATCTTCCGATGTGTGACATGTTGCTAACATCAAAAAATTGTGAGCAAAGGGAGCTACCAACAATAAAGTACTCACGGAGCTGCTGAAAAACGGCGGGAATCTGCAAACAATAGCGAGTTGTGGGCGGAAGCAAGTAGTATGTGGATATGAACCCGTATAAACGCTTATGCGTGATGACTCCCAAACTCCACCACTCACAAGAGTAAGAATAACCATGGCCTCGGATGACCTCGGGGGACACTGATACGAGCGAGAGGTTGGTAAGGTTGAATCTCGCGAATTAGGAAAACGTACTGTGCGAGTTGGTCCCACATCTGCGAAAAATAAGCATTCCAATACTTATTATTCGAGAATTCAAGTACTCGCACTGAATATGCGAGCTGGAAAGCCGAGGTGATTGATAGCAAGTCCGGAACGATAGGAAAAAGGCGACATTACCTTCCGACAGTTTTCTCTCTCCAGAAAACACACCAATTGCATCTTTGACTTTGTACACGGTTTGAAGGTCATAGTACGCCTGCCAACGGTCCATCACACGCTTCTTGCCTTTGGAGTCAGAGGGATAAACTGAAGTCACTTAGTTTGATGTGATCAGAGGGATCGAATAAGAAATTCTACAAGAATAAGTGCTGTCAGCGGGGGCGAAGATATATGAACTGTTGGCAGACGTTAGCCTTGATGTCGCGGTGGATGAGCCCATGTTTATGGCATGATTCAATGGCAGGGATCTATGAGCGCCAAAATTGCCGCCGGGCCCATTCGGGCACGAAGAGCCTCGACACCGGAGTGTTAGTCGCGAACGAGCAAGAAAAGAAAACTCCACGCTTCAGTCACATAGAAGTCCTCGTCAAACCATCTCGTTCTATTAGAAGATTGAGCAGGTCATCCTCATCCATATATTCTAAGACCTGGGTTCAATCAATTAAAAGACGTGGAGGCGCATGAAGGATGGTTGCAAATACAAATATAAGTTATCGCGATTATGGAAGCTGTAATCCAAACGAATAATCCACTCAGCCTCGCCAGCCAAGTAGAGGAGCAAAGCCGATTTCAGAATATCACGCTCGGCGCGAACATGGCCCTCCTGTCTTCTACGAAGCGTGTCGGTGTGGCTGTTCAGAACGAACTTGGAAGAAAAATGTACCGAAAAAAACCAAGAGATGAGGCTGAAAGAGAACCTGTGGTTGGGACGTCACAATCTGCTCAAACCAACGTCTGAATAAAGTCAGTTAAAGGAGGCTGAAGACAAGGACTACAACGACGCACTGAGAATATGAGGGTGGGATTATGTTATCCACATATTGTTTCGATGACGGCCGAAAAAAAAACAGGGGGGGCACAGATTTCAGGGGACGTGGCCAAGACAGTGGTCGAGACTATAGGGAAAAAGATAAAACAACGCCAGCAGTCAAAGTGTTGTGGACTCACTGACGTCATACATTATAGGTATTCAATCCAATTTAAGCGTTTTTTGACCGCAGCTACATTTATATTTCTTTCAGGGACACCGAGGAATAAAAACAGAAGTAAGACCTAATCACCCCACCTCGTCGTTTGTCGGTACCGTGCCATCTGCATCGATAGCCCATAGCTCTTCAAGCTCGCGGAACGAAAATGGGCGGGAGAATTAAGGTAGTCCGCATGGGATTACTTATCTGGCATTGAAATACAAGAGCTTCTTCGCGGCTTTCAAGTGTAGAACATCGCGGATGCTCGGTCTCGGTTGCAATACTAGGTGTGCACACCCTCCACGGTCGCGGAACAGAAACCGGCCAATGCATGGGATCAATTTCCAACAAAGCCGAGACAGGCAACGGAAACGGAAGATACAACAAAAATCTGGGCATTCATGAACTACAAAAGCGCGGAGGCGGTATGGCCAGCACGTCGCGGACACGGAGGAGGCCCGTGAAAGGCGACGTGACTGGGAAGGATTACTTTGCAGCAGCGCGGCTCGACGACCGTGGATGCTCGTGGTGTGTGGCTGGCCGTGCGCGGTGACCAAACCGGATGCGAGGCGGGGAACATGGCTTGAATTCTAGAGTAGCGGGTAAGTGGATAATGTCACGAAAGGAAGGAAGATTACACAAGAAGACGCACAACAATCAACCATCTCGGAGTCCTCCTCTGATTGCAGGCTTCACGCACTTTGTCCCCGCCACGTGCAACGGGTGGCGTCAGCGCGCAGCACTCTCCTCACATCACTCACGCTCATCTGTCCACCCATTCCGCTCTTCAACGCGCCTGCTTACCCCTCATTACTCGCCGCCGCTCCTCCAGCGAAATCAGGAGTGTCCACCGGCGGGCTGGGCGGCTTTGGCTTCCACGAGATGCCGCCAGCGGGCTTCGGAAGGGCGGCGGGGCGCGCGTGAGTTCATTGCTTGTGCTGGGCTTCTCGAAGGCGATGATGCCGTCGCAGTGAGCACTTGGGCTTCGGTGACGGCGGGGCATTAGACAAGCATACCGTCAAGCATTTGATGTTCCCACGCCGTCTTTCGGCGCTTCTGTTTGTGTATGCTTGATTCTGTTCAATTTTAGGTTCAAATCAAAGTTCAAATTAAAGTACCTGTGTGAATTGAATTGACGATGAAAGGAACGGATGGTCATCAGTTTAGCGCTGTTTAGCTTTTGATCCAGATATTTGCGCCGGAGCGCGATTCAGTGGGAGGATCACAGCTGTTCAGTACCGGGATCCTCTTACGGACAGCCCACGCAGCCAGGATGATCTTCTCAAACGGCTATCTCTTCATGGTGTAAAGATCTTAGATGGTTGCCCGAATCAGAAAGTTGTAGCTGTAGAGTGGGCAGTGAAGAAAGGGTCTCGACTTGCCCAGATTCGGAATACTTAGCTGTACTTTTTCACACATTCTGCCGTCATAATGATAATCGGATTCACCAACCACAGGAAGTTTTCCGGAACCGTGCAAATAAAACTTACGCCTTATAATTTATAATAGTCACCGCGTTCCCAAGTAAGCAAACAGTGCATTGTCACAGGGTCTGTCTATGGGTGTAGACATGTCTTAGGCGGAGTCTGCCTACCTGACACTGGCAAGCCGAACAAATCTAGATATGTTTACGTTGAGTGCGACCAAATTTAGGCGGATTCTGCCTCCATACCTGACAGGCCGACAAAACTTCATATATTTACGTTGAGTGCGACCAAATTTAGGCGGATTCTGCCTCCATACCTGACAGGCCGAGAAAACTTCATATGTTTACGTTGAGTGCGACCAAATCTGGACGGATTCTGCCTCCATACCTGACAGGCCGACAAAACTTCATATGTTTACGTTGAGTGCGACCAAATCTGGACGGATTCTGCCTCCATACCTGACAGGCCGACAAAACTTCATATGTGTACGTTGAGTGTGACCAAATTTAGGCGGATTCTGCCTCCATACCTGACAGGCCGACAAAACTTCATATGTTTACGTTGAGTGCGACCAAATTTAGGCGGATTCTGCCTACATACCTGACAGGCCGACGAAACTTCATATGTTTACGTTGAGTGCGACCAAATTTAGGCGGATTCTGCCTACATACCTGACCGGCCGAACAAGACTACATATGTTTACGTTGAGTACGACCAAATTTGTCGAGTGCTTACCACGCGTAGTGGAGACTTATGATAGCACCATGCGGCTATGAAGCTTAAGGGCTTGATCGCCACAGGCGGCTTTCAGATTTCGATCACTCCAAGGACGACGTGGATAAGATTCTCAAGGAATTTACATGGGAATTGCTGCCAGCGCCAACAGAAATTTGACAAACTTGCCTTCGATCCGCCACATCACAGCTCTCATCAAATATGTAAATCTGGCTCCGACTCCCGAGCCAGGGCGTCGCACCCCGGAAAGGACCGATTGAGCAAGAGGACGACTGAGTCACTTCCGACAACAGGTCGAATATTTGTTGAATAATTATCAACCACCGGTAAGCTTGAATTGCATTGATGGCGCAAGTGGATGCCCTCTCACCTGCCAAAGTAGTAAGTAACTCCCCATGTACTCTGTCAGGGCCTCTTAGACTGCAGTGCCTCCCTAGGATATGTGTAGGAGCCCGGTTGCTATGGCAGTCCGAATTCCGACTATCTTTTGGCATTCAGGCCAGCTCTCACAACAGGCAATGCTTTGCGCAGCGCGCGCGATCGCCGACATGTCAACAGACGGATGTGCGGGGCTAGTCGCAAATCAGAACATTCCAATGATCAACATCCAAGAGGCACGCGGGAATTCCCGATCGCACACAGACCTCCTTGACAAGGCCCCCAAAAAAGGAAAGCTGTGCTGATGGACCACTTTTTGACTGCCCGAATGGTAAACTTTTCGTTTGGCTTCTCAGTTCGAGTTGAATCCCTCCAAGATTTTCCCTACCCTCCCATTTTCATAGATTCTCCACCATTCTGTCTCCTCAGAATATTTTATTCTATTCGGTACATGTTACAAGGAATAAAACAACCTTGGTGATGGATGATAGTCGGCGCTGACATCAGTTCCAAAAATGGCTAACGAAATGATGATGTCATGAAAACTTTCCCGTTTTTTTGCCGGTTTTGGCTGAGGACGGTGCGGACCGCGATCCGGACCCTCCTCCTCCTCGTATGCACAGCCTGTCAAAACTTTCAGAGGTTGATGTCGGAAACTTTAGTTCCGCGTGCCTCTTGTCAACATCCGTAATAACGCGATTGTGAGACCCCTTGGCACGTGCAGCTTTCAATACTGAGCGTCTATCTCGCCTCCAAGTATAAAACAAGACCAGAACTCTGCAATGCATCCCCAGAAATGTGTCCCTTCTCCGATATGGAAGTCGTCCCCGCCCCCTCCCACTTCCACCTTCTGTTCTCCCTCCTCCTCGCCTTCGTGGCAGCCATCCCCAACCACACCCTCCGCTACACTGCCCTCGGGCTCTTGTGCGTCCTCACCGCACTCTGCACCGTTCACCTCCGGTCCCCCTCGACGCAACTCCGCTATCTCGCCTACTTGATAGATCACACCGAGGACCTCATCCGACACGCTATGGTACAGTTCCCGCGGGATCATTCCAGCCTTACAGAAGAAATGGGACAATTGCTTGAGTGAGTTGCATTGTTTGTTCACGAGTATTCACTGAGCGGGGCAACAGAGCCAATAAAACCGCGTCGCTACTTAAATGCCGCAACCTGGATTCAAACGGGGAGCAATTCAACTGGAACAAATACAGGCATCTGTGCAAAGACATTACGGCATGTGCGAAGCGTGTCAGGAAGATCCGCACCGCGGTTCTGGTGAGTGGGCTTATTTTGTGGCGCCCAGTAGAGATTGATGCAACATCGAGCAGTGCCTTGTGGAGGTTGGACACCAACGTAAACTGGAGGGCGATATCAAGGAAATACAGTTCATCCTCACCGCTGTTTCCACTCATGCCACTTCATCCGTGGCCGAGTCAATGACAGCCTCTCAATATCCGCCATACAGGTGCGTAGCTATCATCTTGATAAATTATCCCCTCATTTACTCGAGCTTTCGTAGTGTCTGACACTCTCCCCCAAGAATTATGCAGTTACTTCCTCGTCTTGGATAGGCTTTCGGCTATGCTCTGAAATGTTTGCTTTCTTTCTCAATATGTTCTCGAGCTTCCCTACATGATTTCTGTATCTCAAACTCCCCCATAAATAATGACTCTTTGGTTTTACCTGCGGTTCCATCAAGACGCTGAATTCCAAAAAGAAAGTGATTCCGATTTTAGCAGCGACCCGGTCAGCTGAACTTTAGATACGGGCTGTTCGGCCCGCGTGATCGCTCAAGGTTATCAACTGGGACTCATCAAATCTTCCCGCTGCCAGAATATTGACGCCACCCGACGCTTATAGACGGCAAACAGAAAAGTTCAACAGGCCTATCAAAATAGCGACGGGCGTTATTTGGATCACAACTCCCTGGTTAGGCTCGAAACCAGCCTGTAGATGAGAGACGAGTCTCGATCTACAGGCTGGTCGATCGGAGTTTGAATTCGGTTAACGCGCGGCTTTCCAAAAAAAGGCTATTAGATAAGCAGGTGCGAATTGGACTATTGAAATACAAATGGCACAAATACGAGTACCTATAACAATAGAGTCCATGTATAAACATGCTGTGTCTTTCAACGAACCCTGAATTCAAACAATTCATACTGCTAGAATTTTTTTTCAGTTAGGTTGTGTTTGTTTGTCAATGCCGTGGCTCAGCCAAAAGGTTGCTTATCTAATAGCCTTTTATGGTAATTCCGCGCGCTAACCGATTTTAAACTCCGATCGACCGGTCTGTCATCGACAGCTCTGCTTCATAGACGGGCCGGCTCCGGTCTACTCCCTGGTAAAGTTCAACTGTTCAATTCCGCGGATATGGCCGCTGGCAACATAAATCATCCCATCTCATAAGGATTATAAAATGCAACGCTCATTGTGGAGACTAGCGCAAGGTCGCCGCCGATATCAAGGAAACTCAGTTCATTCTCGCCCCCTGCCGATCCACCCGTAACTCAGTCAACTACACCCTCTCGATATCCACCATACAGGTGAACTTCTCGCTTTTGAATTACACTAAATAAAATTAGACAGTGTGGTACTGAGCAGAATATTCGGGGAAAGTTACTTTGATAAAGTTTGCACCATCCGAACTGCCGCTCTGGCCATGAAACCGCTCCCGTGAGCTTGAACGACAATAGAGTTCAGCCACGAGACAGACGCGGATGCTTGGGAGCCCAGGCGATCCTCTGGTTCACAGAGGAGTTGTTGCATCGAATTTACTCCTTCATGTGATGCATTCGGACGGGAAGGAAATCGCAAGGCTTGTTTCCAATTTCAAAATCTTCCGACGCGTGACATGTTGCTAACATCAAAAAATTGTGAGCAAGGGAGCCACCAACAATAAAGTACTCACGGAGCTGCTGAAAAGCGGCGGGAATCTGCAAACAATAGCGAGTTGTGAGCGGAAGCAAGTAGCAAACCCGTATAAACGCTTATGCGTGGCGACTCCCAAACTCCACCAGTCACAAGAGTAAGAATAACCATGGCCTCGGATGACCTCGGGGGACACTGATACGAGCGAGATGTTGGTAACGTTGAATCTCGCGAATTGGCAGGAATACGTACTGTACAAGTTGGTCCCACATCTGCGAAAACAAACATCCCAATATTATTCGAGAATTCAAGTACTCGCGCTGAATATGCGAACTGGAAAGCCGAGGTGATTGATAACAAGTCCGGAACGATAGGAAAAAGGCGACATTACCTTCCGACAGTTTTCTCTCTCCAGAAAACACACCAATTGCATCTTTGACTTTGTACACGGTTTGAAGGTCATAGCACGCCTGCCAACGGTCCATCACACGCTTCTTGCCTTTAGAGTCAGAGGGATAAACTGAAGTCACTTAGTTTGATGTGATCAGAGGGATCGAATAAGAAATTCTACAAGAATAAGTGCTGTCAGCGGGGGCGAAGATATATGAACTGTTGGCAGACGTCATGCTTGATGTCGTAGTGGATGAACCCATGTTTATGGCATGATTCAGTGGCAAGGAGTGTTTGCGGATCCATGATTCGGGCACGAGGAGCCTCGACACCGGAGTGTTAGTCGTGAACGAGCAAGAAAAGAAAACTCCACATAGTACTTCAGCCACATAGAAACACTCGGAAAAGCCCTCGTCAAAGAAATATCGTTCTATCAGAATATTGAGCAGGTCATCCCCACCCATATATTCTAGGACCTGGATTCAGTCAATTAAAAGACGTGGAGACGCGTGAACGATGGTTGTGTTAACAAATTCAAGTCCTAGTTATCGCGATTCTAGAAGCCGCAATACAAACGAATAATCCACTCAGCCTCGCCGGCAATGTTGAGGAGCAAAGCCGATTTCAGAATATCACGCTCGGTGCGAACATGACCCTCCTGTCTACGAAGCGTGTCGGTATGGCTGCATAGAACGAATTCAGAAAGAAATGTAACAAAAACAAACCAAGAGACGGGGCTGAAAGGGAACCTGTGGTTGGGACGTCACAATCTGCTCAAACCAACGTTTGAATGGAGTCAGTTAAAGGAGGCTGAAGACAAGGACTACAACGACGCACTGATAATATGAGGGTGGGATTATGTTGTCCACATATTGTTCCCATGGCGGCCGGAAAAAAAAAAACAGCGGGGACGGGGCACAGATTTCAGGGGACGATGTGGCCAAGGTCGAAACTATAGGGAAAAAGATAAAAACAACGCCAGCAGTCAAAGTGTTGAGGACTCGCTGACGCTTTCGTTCTTTTTTGACCCCACCTACAGTAGTCCATGAGATTACTTATCTGGCCCATTGAAATACAAGAGGTAGCCGTGGCTTCGCGGCTTTCAAATATAGAACATCGCGGATGCTCAGTTTCGGTTGCAGTACTTAGGTGGATACACCCTCCACGGTCGCGGAACAGAAAACGGCCATAATGCATTGGATCAACAGAGCCGAGACAGGCAACAGAAACGGAAGATACAACAAAAATCTGGGCATTCATGAACACCACGAAAGCGCGAAGGCGGTATGGCCAGCACGTCGCGGGCACGGAGGAGGCCCGCGAAAGGCGACGTGACTGGGAAGGATTATTTTGCAGCAGCGCGGCTCGACGACCAGTGGATGCTCGTGGTGCGTGGCTGGCCGTGCGCGGTGACCAAACCAGACGCACCATGGCTTGAGTTCTAGAGTAGCGGGTAAGTGGATAATGTCACGAAAGGAAGGAAGATTACACAGGAAGACGACAACAATCAACCATCTCGGAGTCCTCCTCTGATTGCAGGCTTCACGCACTTTTTGTCCCCGCCACGTGCAACGGGTGGCGTCAGCGCGCAGTACTCTCTTCACATCACTCACGCTCATCTCTCCACCCACACTGCTCTTCACCGCGTCTATCTCCCCCTCATTACTCGCCCCCACTCCTCCAGCGAAAGCAGGGGTGTCCGCAGGGGTGTCGGCAGGCGGGCTGGGCGGCTTGGGCTTCCACGAGACGCCGCCAGCGGTCTTGGGGCGCAAGGGCGGCGGGGCGCGCGTGAGTTCATTGCTTGTGCTGGGCTTCTCGAAGGCGGTGATGCCGTCGCAGTGAGCGCTTGGGCTTTGTCGGTGACGGCGGCATCCGAGTCAGACAAGCATCAGATGACCGTTAAGCATTCGCTGTTCCCACGCCGTCTTTCGGCGCTTCTGTTTGTGCATGCTTGATTCTGTTCAATTTTAGGTCAAAGTTCAAATTAAAGTACCTGTTAAAGCTCAACTGCGCACTCCACAGCGGCCAGCGCTTGTGAATCGAATTGACGATGAAAGGAAACAGATGATCACCAGTTTAGCTTTTGATCCAGATATTTGAGCCCGATTCGATGTTCAATGGCAGGTTCAGTGTTAGGATCCATTGTCTCTCACGGAAAGCCCACGCAACGCTGATTTTCTCAAATGGCTATCTTGTTATGGTGTAAAGATCATCATTTCTTGAATTGTGTTGCCCAAATCAGAAAGCTGTAGCTGTAGATCTAGAGGGCTCAGTGAAGAATTCGAAAGGGCCCGACGAGCCCGGATCCGGAATACTTAGCTGTACTTTTTCACACATTCTCTGGGCTGTCATAAAGATAATCGGATTCATCAACCACACAGGAAGTTTTCGGATGCGTGTAAACAGAACTTGCGCCTTATAATAAGCCCCGCGTTCCCACCCAAAGTAAGCAGACAGTGCACTATCACAGGGTCTGTCTATGGGTGTACCGGGTCGACGAGCCAGTAGACGCGGTCTCCTCCGGGCATTCGCGATCGTTGCTCCAGTACATGGTGAAGGGGACGCGAAGTGATGGCGAGGGAGCCTCCGGTATAGCGGCTTTATACAGCTATGGCAAGTAGGAGGCGGAAAGACGAGATGCCGTGAGGGGATAGTCTATGGCGCTTGAGGCTCTTATATTAGATCGGTGTTCGGCCAAGCTGAGATTGGGATTAACGTATGAGTCTGCAGCGCTTTTGCATGATGCGGCTATGAAGGGCTATGAAGGGCTATAATTGCCACACGGCTTTCAGGAGTTTGGTCCCACCAAGGGCGGCGTTGATCCGACAAGGACGACGCGGATGAGATTCTCAAAAAATATTCGACCCGTTGTAGGAAGTGAATCAGTCGTCCTCTTCAATCAGCTCTTGTCCCTATGCCTGGGTGCGACCTTGGCGCGGAGCCAGATTTACATATTTGATGAGAGCTGGGATGTGGCGCATCGAAGGCAAGTTTGACAAATTGCTGTTGGCGCTAGCAGCAATTCCCATGTAAATTCCCTGAATAATTTTCACCCACTTGTAAGCTTAAGTCGCATTGATGGCGCAGGCGGTTGCCGTCTCGCCAAAGTAGGTAAGCAATTCCCTAGGTACTCTCTCGGGGAACTAGGCTGCAGTGCCTGCCCAAGATATGTCTGGGAGCCCAGTTGCTATGGCATTTGGAATTCTGGCGTTAAAGGTTATCTTTAGCGTTCAGGATCATCACCAGCCTCAGTTGGACACCTTGCACATGCGGATGTCGACATGGCAGGAATTGGCCCGATCGATCGTGAGATCACCACCCTATTGCCCGTTGTGGTACCTGGTGGACCAAAGCCACAATTTATCCCCAATGAGAAAACATCCGTAATAATGCGATTTGAGATGTGCTGCTTTCAATGTTGGGCGTCTATCTCACCTCCAAGTAGTATAAAACACGGCCAGAACTCCGCAATGCATCCCCAGAAATGTGTTTCTCCCCCTTCTCCGACATGCAAGACACCTCCCGCTCTCAATCCCACCTTGTGTTCTCCCTCCTAGCCTTCGTGGCAGCCATCCCCAACCACACCCTCCGCTACACTTCCCTCGGACTCTTCTTCGGCTTCTTTTTACTATCCACAATTCACCTCTGCTCCCCTTCGATGCAGCTCCACCATCTCGCGCTCTTGGTAGATCAGACCGAAGAACTTATCCGGCGCACCATGGCGCAGTGCCCCCGAGATTATTTCAGCCTTACAGAAGAAATGGGCCGATTGCTCGAGTAATTTTCAACCGGTGTCGTGAATGTTTAATGCTGACCAACGGACCAACAGAGTCAATAAATTCGCCTCGCTACTGAAATGCCGCATCCTGGACTCCGAAGGGGAACAATTCAACTGGAGAAAATTCCGGATGTTATCTAACGACATCGCAACCTGTGCAAAACGTGTCAGGAGCATCCGCACTGTGGTTCTGGTGAGTTAGCTCCTTTCGCGGAGTCAGGATAAATTAATGCAATATTCAACAGCTCATTACGGAGGCTGAACACCAGCGCAAGCTCACGGCTGATATCAGGGAAACACAGTTCATTCTTGCTGCCATACCACGACATCCGTGACTCAGTCAACTACACCCTCTCAACATCTCAATATCTGCCTTGCAGGTGAATATCTTGCTTTTTACAGCTCTTTGCGGAACTTAGGGCGCGGATCAATTTTTTTTCAAAAAATGATGATTTCAGCATAACACTCATAACTCCCTCAAATCTTGGTCTTTTCTCCTGATTCCAACACCATTGTACTCGTATGGGATGCCCGCACCTGCATACACCCATGGATATGGGATGATTATATAATCTGCACCCAATACGGAAATTAGGATCATTTCATGTATATCACCTCCTGTACATGCCCTAGGTAACTATAGGATTGAATATCTCGCAATAAACATTGTATGTATGATATATAGGCGCAGGGATCCCCGTTTTGCATCCATGTGCTGTAATTATGCTATACCATTGGCCTACATATACTGGGTCATATCCAGGACCATACGGGGCTCTGATATTGAAGGTCAAAACATGCCTGCAGCTGGATATATATATTGTTAGACATATGTGAAGACACCATGATGCCTAGACTGTTTGTGTTTGTACGGGAGGTGATATACGTGCAAATTGGTGACTTACCATATTTGGTACAGATTATATAATCATCCTATATCCACGGGTGCATGCAGGTGCGGGCATCCCATACGAATACAATGGTGTTGGTGTTGGAATCCGGAGAAAAGACCAAGATTTGAGGGAGTTATGAGTGTTATGCTGAAATCATCATTTTTTGAAAAAAATTGATCCGCGCCCTAAGTTCCGCAAAGAGCTGTAATGGCATATTTACTCAGGCACGCATAGTGTTGGACACCCTCCCGAATTAAAGTACCATGTTACTTCCTCGTTGCGAATACACTTTCGGCCATGCTGCTATATTTTTACTTTCTAGCTCTGTTATCGGGCTTTCCTACGTCTATGTATCGACTTAACCAAAAAAAAAATTGAGACTTGAATTTTGCTTACGACTCCAGGTCCGAAGAACTCAGGACAGACGGGGACATCAACTGGTCGGCCCGCGTGGCCAATAAACAAGGCCCAACATCATCAACTGAAATTCATTTAATTGTCCTCCTGCCAGAAATTCCTCCGCGAGTGCTTACAGCCAGCCGACAGAAAGTTCAACATGTGGCTGTGCACTGATTAAAAATTACTAAATTTAGCGGGTCGCTGGCAAAGTTAAACTGTCCAATTTCACGGATACGGCTATTGGCAACATAAAGCACATCTCATAGATGAAACAAGGATTCATTGGAGAAATACAGATACACACAGCCAATCTATGCCGGCAACCACGAAAGTACGGGTGAATATGCACCAATCAGGTTAGTATGAAGAGCCGGGACCATTGTATAATTTGTAACGATATTCAGGCCCACAACAGAGCTGGTGTCTGGAAATCTGAGTTCCATACCGATTGGGATGGGAGAGAGGGTTTCCGTTGAACCGTTCGAATTTTTCTGTCCCTCGGATCCAAGAGACCGGGAAGCCACCCGATTATACTGCTCAGAAGACATCACATAAAGGATTATTTTTCCAATAGCCAAAAGTTGAGGGACTCATTTCACTAGCATCCCACAAATTTGGGTATTCCAGGTTCCAGAGCATGCACGCAATTGCGGGTGCATTTATCCAGGGGATTCTCGTCCTGCTCCTTCCACCGATCAATCTTCGTCAATTTTTTTTGCAACGGGACTATTTAATAAGTGCTAATTGACGATGTTGGGCTTCGCTTGCCAACCACGCGGGCCGAACAGTCGCTGATGTTTGCGTCTGTCTCGAATTAATCGGTGGCAAGCAAAATCAAAGTCTCGTTTTTCATTTTTGGACTCATAGAAATATAGAAATGATTCAGCAGAGATAAAATCGCGGAGGAGGGATGTAAAAATTTCAAAGCATGTCCAAAAGCGTATTCACGACGAGGAAGTAAATATAGTCTTTTGATTCGGGAGCGTGATCAGACACTACGCGCCCGAGTAAATGTGCTTGATACGAAATTCAAAAGCGAGATCTCACCTGTGTGGCGGGTATTGAGAGGCTACAATTGACGGAATCACTGGTGGTGTGGCATGAGTGCAAGCAGCGGCGAGAATGAGCTCTATTTCCTGGATATCAGCCGCGAGCTTGCGCTGGTGTTCGGCCTCAATAACATACTGTGGATATTGAATTAATTCGCGGTCAGGACCGTGCAGAACAATTATACTGACCAGAACCGCAGTGCGAATGCTGCTGATGCGCTTCGCACATGCCGCGATCTTTGGACAGCCGCCTGTATTTATTCCAGTTGAATTGCTCCCCTTTTGAGTCCAGGTTGCGGCATTTAAGTAGCGAGGTGGTTTTATTGGCTCTGTTGTCCAGTCGAACCGCATTGAACATTCACGAATATGATGGGACACAGGTTGAAACTCACTGGAGCAATCGCCCCATTTCTTCCGTAAGGCCGAAATAATCCCGCGGGCACTGCGCCATGGCACATCGGATGAGGTCCTCGTTCTGATCTATCAAGAGGGCGAGATGGCGGAGCTGCGCCGAAGGGGAGCGGAGGTGGACAGTGCAGAGCGCGACGAGGACAAAGAGGAGTCCAGGGCAGTGTAGCGGAGGATGTGGTTGGGGATGGCCGCCACGAAGGCGAGAAGGAGGGAGAGCAAAAGGTGAGAGTAGGCGTAGGAAGTGTCTTCCATATCCGGGAAGGGATACATCTGGGGGGATGCGTTGTGAGGAATGGACATATTATGGGAAATGAAAGTTATCTTCTGGTTTTAAGTGACAAGAAACACGCGGGATGGTTTTAAGTATCAGGAAACACGCGACAAAGCATTTGTATGGATCCCCGACTCACGAGCATTGTTAGGCTGCCATTGATCATTATACGACTGGATGTGGTCCCATCTGGAAAAAAAACACCGCTCCGGTCCGCAGCCGGAGTTCTTGCTCGATGGGTATTGTAATAACGATCATCCCGGTTCGACATAGTTAGCCAAGTAGATAGTAGTTAAATGGAAGAAGAGGAATGGGGATTGAATATTATGGGGAAATGCAAAGTTATCGTCCGGTTTTTAGGAAACATGCGGGATTTGCATTCGACGTAGTGACTCGAGCGCTTGGAACGGAGCGGAGGCAGATCAGGAACAGGTAGGAAACGAGGAAGCATGTAAAGAGCCACGAGATAGATCCACAGCCACCACTGCTGTACATATGTCTTCGTAACAAATGCAGTGTTAGGTGCTCTATGGCCCTGCCAGGGGCAGTGCAAGGTCGCTTGGATCCATCAAGATAACCGGGATTCAGATCATGAACGGCATTTTGCGCAGAAAATTAAATGAACCCGAGAGTTGAACTTTGTGCCAGTGGATACCCCTTCAATGCAGGCTCCTATTTTGCTCCATACTCTTATCCTCAAGCACCCCAGCTTCCGACAACCTTACCCGAAGGAACTTTGCTTCACAAGGACTTCTACAATCTGCTCTGGATGATTCCGACCCCCTCCCCGTCCCGTTCAATTTGGGGAGCTTCGGCTTGGCTTCGGCCACAGAGGAACTCCCGGGTCAGCAGGTCCTAGGTATGAGGAGATCAGGCCTGGAGTTCCCCCAAGTTCCCCCGGCCAACGGACCAGCGGCAAGACAGGTGTCCCCGCCGTACAGTCGCCCTCCAGTCCGGAAGGCTCAAAGAATCAGCTAAGACGTGGTCTCACGGCTCACCGAATTTGTGTTTGTCATTTGTCCATTGATTAATTTCAGTTCCTGGTACGTATCTAGCGCCCGTACATGCTTCTGATGCCGAACAGTTTGAGGCTCTTCTCAGTCGATGACGCCCGGACGGAATGGGGAGATTGGAGGGCAGCTCGCACTGTGCGATAATCGCCTTCTTATCCCAGTCCCAGCCTGAGATTCCCGCTGGGCAAACCCCATTTTGTGCGCCAGGCGAAACAGGCCAAAGCGGTCAACAAAGTTGACAATGCCCAGGAACCATTTGTTACCATCCCAAGGTAGCCCCTACGATGGCCGAACGTTTGGTCCCCTTCGTGTGGTCAGCCTGAGCACAACTACCACTTCTTCAACCCTACCAACAGCCGCCCGAGAAAACTTAGGAAAAAAGATACAAACAACGCCAGCAGTCAAAGTGTTGTGGACTCACTAATGTGCATTATAGGTATTCAATCCAAATTCAAGCTTTCGTTCTTTTTTGGCCCACCTACAGTAGTCCATGGGATTACTTATCTGGCCCGTTGAAATACAAGAGGTAGACGTGGCTTCGCGGCTTTCAAATAGCGGATGCTCAGTTTCGGTTGCAGTACTTAGGTGGGCACACCCTGCACGGTCGCGGAACAGAAAATGGCATTGGATCAATTTCCAATAGAGCCGAGACACGCGACGGAAACGGAAGATACAACGAAAATCCGGGCATTCATGAACACCACCAAAGCGCGGAGCGGTATGGCCAGCACGTCGCGGGCACGGAAGAGGCCCGTGAGAGGCGACGTGACTGGGAAGGATCACTTTGCAGCAGTGCGGCTCGACGACCAGTGGATTCTCGCGGTGTGTGGCCGTGCGCGGTGACCAAACCAGATGCGAGGCCATGAACATGGCTTGAGTTCTAGAGTAGCAGATAAGTGGATAATTTACACAAGAAGATGCATGACAATCACACCACCTCCTCTGATCGTGGCTTTGACCGCAGCACCCACTTTCCCCGCCACGCGCAACGGCGTCAGCGCGCCAAGACACCCGCCTCCAGTACTCTCCTCACATCACTCACGCTCATCTGTCCACCCATTCCGCTCTTCACCGCGCCTCATTACTCGGCGAAGCTCTTCCAGCGAAAGCGGGGGTGTCCGCAGGCGGACTGGGCGGCTTGGGCTTCCACGAGACGCCGCCGGCGGGCTTGGGGCGCAACGGGGGCGGGGCGCGCGCGGGTTCATTGCTTGCACTGGGCTTCTCGAAGGCGGCGATGCGGTCGCGCAGCGAGCCGGGCTTGGGCTTTGGTGGCGGCGGGGCGTCTGACATGGTGACTGTCGTCTGGGGACACGCGTTCGATGTTCCCACGCTGTCCTTCGGCGCTTCTGTTTGTGGGAGGAGGCGTCTTTCATAATCGCTTGGAACAGCTGGAGTTAGTGATTCAAAGCATTGTACGGATCCCCGACTCACGAGCATTGTTAGGTTGCCATTGACTATTGTACGACTGGTTGTAGTCGAATCGCCCGGACAAGCTCGGGGTTGTGAATATTGGCTAGAATGAGGGGGAAGGAGGGGGAGCTGTACATTGTATCTAGCAAATTGAGTGTTGCAGTTCAAATACTATGGAGAAAAACAGACCTGGAAAATGTGAGATTGGAAACACTGAAGAAATAGGCGGTAGAAGAGTCCGCCCACCCTGTCCCGTCTGGAAAACAACGCCGCTCTGGTCCGCAGCCGGAGTTGTTGCTCGATGGGTATTGTAATAACGATCATCCCGGTTCGACATTGTTAGTCAAGTAGATAGTAGTTAAATGGAAGAAGAGGAATGGGGAAATATTATGGGGAAATGCAAAGTTGTCGTCTGGTTTTAAGTATTAAGAAACACGTGGGATCCGCATTCGACGTAGTGACCCGAGGGCTTGTAACCGTTGAGCGATGGCAGATCGGGAACAGGTCGGAAATGAGGAAAGCATGTAGAGAGCCACGAGATGGGCGGCAGTTAATGCAGGGCAAAGGGTCGACGAACGCGTAAAGACACAGATTGGTGCTGCCAAGAGCAAAGGAGAGGCTGGTTTATGGCTGGCGGGGGTTGTGGGGAGCCATCTGTCGAAGAATAAAAAAATCTTCTTGGAGAAAAGCAGTGCCGGACACGAGTTCATTACGCTTGTCATTAATGACCTGAGCCCTCGGGAATGTCGGATGCATGGCTCGGCATCAGATATTTTATTATCTGTGAAATCGGAGACAAACGCGTTGAGAAAACGGCCCCGGATCTGCAGCAACCCAGAATCCATCTGGCTTTTTAAGGTGAATTAAAATGTGCAACTCAAACATCTGGATGCGAAGCGCGGACCCGGAAAGCATAGTTAGATTCTGAAGAGAGAGTACGTCATTTTAGGAAGTCGATTCTATAATTATTCGATTCTGGATGCAATTGCTGATATGAGGCGAACGAAAATGCACGAGGCACCCAAGCGACTTGTACGTACGATGGATGATATTAGATCCACAGCCATCGCTGCTGTATGTCTCCGTAATAAATGCGGTGTTAGGCGCTCTTTGGCCCTGGGGGAGTGCAAGGTAAGTATAGTTGGATTCTGAAGAGAGAATACATCATTTTAGGAGGCTGATCATGTTCGATTCTGGATGAATAGAGGCGAACGAAAATGCACGAGGCTCCCAAGCTTGGACGTACGATGGACGATATTAGATCCACAGCCACCGCTGCTGTATGTCTCTGCAACAAATGCGGTCTATGGCCCTGGGGAGTGCAAGGTAAGTATAGCTGGATTCTGAAGAAGGAATACGTCATTTTAGGAGGTTGATTCTGTTCGATTCTGGATGCAATTGCTGTTTTGAGGCGAACGAAATGCACGAGGCTCCCAAGCGACTTGTACGTACGATGGGCGATAACCACTAGATTGCGTGGGTGGGGGAGTGCAAGGTCGCTTGGATCCATCGAGGCAACCGGGATGCAAATTATGAACGGCGTTTTGCGCAGAAAATTAAAGATGATGCGGACAAAAATACACCAGGCTCTCAAGTGCTTGTACGTACGCGCGTTGGCGTCTATGTCACCTCCAAGTATAAAACACGGCCAGAATCCCGCAATGCATCCCCAGAAATGTGTCCCTTCTCCGATATGGAAGACTTGAACCACTCACCCGGGGCCTCCCACTCCCACCTTGTGTTCTCCCTCCTCCTCGCCTTCGTGGCAGCCATTCCCAACCACATCCTCCGCTATACCGCCCTCGGGCTCCTCTTCGTCTTCGCCGCGCTCTGCACCGAACACCTTCGGTCCCCCTCGTTGCAACTCCATCATCTTGCCCCGTTGATAGATCAGACCGAAGAACTTATCCGGCGCGCCATGGCGCAATGCCCCCGAGATTATTTCAGCCTTACAGAAGAAATGGACCGATTGCTCGAGTAATTTTCAACCGGTGTCGCGGATGTTTAATGCTAACCAACGAGACAACAGAGTCAATAAATCCGCCTCGCTGATTAAATGCCGCGTCCTGGACTCCGATGAGGAGCAGTTCAACTGGAACAAATTCCGGATGCTGTCAAAGGAGATCGCAACCTGCGCAAAGCCCGTCAGGAGCATTCGCACTGAGGTTCTTGTGAGTTCGCTCCTTCCGCGCGGTCAAGATAACGAACTAATGCTATATTCAACAGCTCATTGTGGAGGCTGAACATCAGCGCAAGCTCGCGGCTGATATCAAGGAAACACAGTTCATTCTCGCCGCCATGCCGCTCCATCCGTGACTCAGTCAACTACACCCTCTCAATATCTGTCTTGCAGGTGAACGTCTTGCTTTTTAATGGCATATTTACTCAGGCACGCATAGTGTTGGACACCCTCCCGAATTAAAGTACCATGTTACTTTCTCGTTGTGAATTCGCTTTCGGCCATGCTTTGATGTTTTCAGTTTTCTTACTAGGTTATCGTGCTCTCCTACTTCATTTCTATGTATCGAGTTACCAAAAAAAAATTGTGACTTTGTTTTTGCTTGTGACTCCAGCTCCGAAGAACTCGGGCCCGACGGGGACATCATCAACTGTCCGGCCCGCTGCGACAAACAGGGCCCAACATCATCAACTGAAATTCATTTAATTGTTCTCCTGCCAGAAATTCCTCCGCGAGTGCTTACAGACAGCCGACAGAAAGTTTAACATGTGGCTGTGCAATGATTAAAAATTACTAAATTTAGCGATGGGCGTTGTTTGGATCGCAGGTCGTTGGTAAAGTTTAACTGCCCAAGTTCATGGATATGGCTATCGGCAACATGAATCATCCCATCTCATAGATAACACAAGGATTCATTGAAAAAATTTACACAGCCAATCCATGCCAGCAACCATGAAAGTACGGCCCGGGTAAGTAAGCACTAATCAGGGTTGTAGGTTGTAGTATGAAGAGCCGGGACCATTGTATAATTTGTAACGATATTCAGGCCCATAAAAGAGCTGGTGTCTGGAATTCTGAGGTCCATACCGATTGGGATGGAAGAGAGGGTTTCCGTTAAACCATTCGAATTTTTCTGTTCCTCGGATCCAAGAAACCGGGAAGCCACCCGATTATGCTGCTCAGAAGACACCACATAAAGGATGATTTTTCCAATAGCCAAAATTTGAGGGACTCATTTCCCAGCATCCCACAAATTTGGGTATTCCCGGTTCCAGAGCATGCACGCAACTGCGGGTGCATTTATCCAAGGGATTCTCTTCCTGCTCCTTCCACCGATCAATCTTCGTCATTTTTTTTTTTTTGCAACGGGACTATTTGATAAGTGCTAATTGACGATGTTGAGCTTTGCTTGTCAACCACGCGGGCCGAACAACCACTGATGTTTGCGTCTGTCTCATTCATTGGCATTGGTGGCAAGCAATCAAAGTCACATTTTTATTTTTGGAAGTCGATACATAGAAATATAGAAATGATCCAGTAGAGATAAAATCACAGAGGAATGGAAAATTTCCAAAGCATGTCCGAAAGCGTATTCACGACGAGGAAGTAAATATAGTATTTTGATTCGGGAGCGTGATCAGACACTACGCGCCCGAGTAAATGTCTGTGATACGAAATTCAAAAGCGAGATGCTCACCTGTGTGGCGGATATTAAGAGGCCACAATTGACGGAATCACGGGTGGTGCGGTATGAGTGGAAGCAGCAGCGAGAATGAGCTTGGTTTCCTTGATATCAGCCTCAAGCTTGCGCTGGTGTCCAGCCTCAATAATGTGCTGTTGAATATTGAATCAATCACCGTGCGGAACAATTATACTCACCAGAACCGCGGCGCGAATGCTCCTGACGCGCTTCGCACATGCCGCGATGTCTTTGGACAACTGCCTGTATTTATTCCAGTTGAATTGCTCCCCTTCTGAGTCCAGGTTGCGGCATCTAAGTCGCGAGGTGGTTCTATTGGCTCTGTTGTCCCGTCGAACCGCATTGAACATTCACGAATATGATGGGACGCAGGTTGAAAATCACTGAAGCAATCGCCCCAGTTCTTCTGTAAGGCCGAAATAATCCCGCGGGCATTGCGCCATCGCGGGTCGGATGAGGTCCTCGCTCTGATCTATCAAGAGGGCGAGATGGCGGAGCTGCGCCGAAGGGGAGCGTAGGTGGACAGTGCAGAGCGCGACGAGGACGAAGAGGAGTCCGAGGGCGGTTCCGACAACAGGTCGAATATTTATTATCAACCACTGGTAAGTTTGAATTAGATTGATGGCGCAGGCGGATGCCCTCTCGCCAAAGTAGTAATTAATTCCCCACATACCTTACTCTATCGGGCAACTAAGCTGTAATGCCTGCCCAGGAAATGTGTGGGGCCCAGTTGCTATGGTAGTCCGAATTCCGACTATCTTTGGCATTCAGGCCAGCTATCACAACGGGCAATGCGCGACATGTCAGCAGACGGATGTGCGGGGCGAGTGGCAAATTGCCCAGTTGCTATGGCAGTCCGAATTCCGACTATCTTTCCGACTATCTTTGGCATTCAGGCCAGCTATTACAACGGGCAATGCGCGCTACATGTCAACAGACGGATGTGCGGGGCGAGTGTGGCAAATTGCCCAGTTGCTATGGCAGTCCGAATTCCGACTATCTTTGGCATTCAGGCCAGCTATCACAACGGGCAATGCGCGCGCGATCGCCAACATGTCAACAGACGGATATGTGGGGCGAGTGGCAAATTAGAAGATTCCCAATGATCAACATCCGTAATAACGCGATGTGAGAGCCCTTGGCACGTGCAGCTTTCAATACTGAGCGTCTATCTCACCTCCAAGTATAAAACAAGACCAGAACTCCGCAATGCATGCCCAGAAATGTGTCTCTCCTCCTTCTCCGAGATGAAAGACGCCTCCTCCTCCCTACACATACTGCCCTCCCTTCTCCTCGCCCTTGTGGCCGCCATCCCCAACCACACCCTCCGCTATACTACCCTCGGACTCTTCTTCGGCCTCTTCGTACTGTCCAGCGTTCACCTCCGCTCCCCCTCGACGCAGCTCCGCCATCTTGCCCTCTTGATAGATCAGACCGAAGAAATCATCCGGTGCGCGATGGCGCAGTGCCCCCGAAATTATTTCAGCCTTACAGAAGAAATGGGCCGATTGCTCGAGTAAGTTTCAACCGGTGTTGTGAATTTTTAATGCTCACTGACGGGCCGGCAGAGCCAATAAAACCGCCTCGCTACTGAAATGCCGCATCCTGGACTCCGAAGGGGAGCAATTCAACTGGAGAAAATTCCGGATGTTGTCTAACGACATCGCAACCTGTACAAAACGTGTCAGGAGCATTCGCGCTGTAGCGCTGGTGAGTTAGCTCTTTCCGCGTGGTTAGGATAAACTAATGCAATATTCAACAGCTCATTGTGGAGGCAGAGCACCAGCGCAAGCTCGCGGCTGATATCAAGGAAACCCAGTTTATGCTCTCCGCCATCCCGCTGCACCCGTGAGTTGGTCAACGACTACCCCTCAATATTCGCCATACAGGTAAAAATCTCGCTTTTTAATGGCATATCAAACCCCTTACTCAGCCACGTATAGTGTTGGACACCCTCCCGAATTAATTAAAGTACCATGTTACTTCCTCGTCCTGAATATGCTTTCAGCCATGCTTTGATGCTTTTACTTTCTCACTCCGTTATTGTGCTTTTATATCTCGTTTCTATGTATCGAATTACCCCCAAAAAAACTTGTGACCCCGTTTTTGCCCGCCGCGGCCCGCGACCCCAGTTCTGAAGAACTCGGGACAGACGGGGACACGATCAACCGTCCTGTCTCGTGCCGACAAACAAGCCACCAACTGGCAGTCATTTAATTGGCCTCCTGCCGGAAATTGCTCTGCGAGCGCTTACAGACTGCCGACGGAAAGTTCAACATGTGGCTGTGCAATCGATCAAAATTCCTAAGTTCAGCGATGGGCGGCTGTTTGGATCGCACGTCGTTGGCAAAGTTCAACTATTCAACGTTCAACTCCATAAATTTGGAGCCTTGGAGGCCGCTCTCATGTGTTATGAAAACCAATCTAAGCAGAAGTAACTGAGAATATACAGAGTTAAAACCCAGATGCGAAAAAGACCCGGATACGAAAAATATGGAATTATAGGCTCAATTTTGATGTGGGTAACCCTGATTTTTTTCGTGGGAGCCTTATATAGATCAAGAAAAGTCCTACATAATCAAAAAGCTCCATACCAATTGTCGGCTAGCATAAGAAATCGAATATATGCCGAAAACGGAAATTTGTGGCTGTGCCAAAAGTCCTGAGGAGAGAATCATTATTGTGAGCGCCTCCTACATTCTCCAGACCTGAAATTATGTGTGAGGGGGCTTCAGCAGTTCCTCTCCCCCAGCACACCCACAGATTGTCTGGAGGGTGCAATCGACACCTGTACATGATCCCATTTTTCGGATCGGGGTCCTCCACCAAAACGGGTCACAAAAATAATGGGCTCATGCTCTGCAACCACCTACCGTAAAAATCTGAAAATATTTGTGCATACACTATAAGTGATGTAATTGTGTCCATCAGTTTTTATTTACATGTGCTTGCATTGCCATTGAGAAACCTGGGGGAACTTTATTTTTTTTCGCATCCGGGTTTTAACTCTGTAACTGTCAAGCACTTCGATGTATACATCTATTGGTACTTATGGATGCCAAAATTCCCTAGACTGGGGACTTACTGTAAGGCGAAAAGCCCCAGGCTCTGTTCCCTAGAACCAACACAATCTCACACATATCCCATATCCGGGGAGGGCCTTGAAATACGCTTTCCCTTCTCCAGGAGTCTAAACGGGTTGCTCGAGACCAACATCGAGGCTTGAGAGAATTGCGCGGAGCTTCCTTCTCTGGCAGAACTGTCCCGGGAGATACAGTTGTCTGTGAAATATGCCTGACATATTACAGAAACTTTGCCTTTCTGCAGCGAGTTGATTAGATTGCGTCTGTAAACTCCATTCCTTGTACTACAGCTCAGTCAGAAACCTTCAACCGAACTCATTGATCGGCTCCCCTTAATAGACCCCATGCGCCAAATCTTTCTTTCAGAGAATCACATCAACGGTTTTCTCTACAAAGCCACCGCACAATCATCAGATCGGCATGGATCCAAGCAGCGTTGATCATCTGCGGATTCAATAGTAAATGATTGGCGAGCTCAATTAACTGCGATAACTTCCGCCTTCCAAGTCACCGAAATGGAGCAAAATATTTTTTAGGCAATGACCTTGGTAATTGAAATGGCTGCCATGGTCTTTGGAGAAGCACATTCTGGGGCCACTAGTCAGAGCAGTCAACCAGAGGCGTGGAAACAAACTTGGATGATAAGTAGATCGCGGCCGGATGTACAGTCACAACAAAAATTGTTGCCCATACCAAATTTGGAACAATCAACCATCGCGTGGAGCTTTTTTCCCTGGGAAATTTGTCCCGGAGATACGGTTGTGGGTGAAATTGGCGAAGTGCGATTGGATGCGCAGCTATGCCATGCCTGTCAATTTTCCCACTCTTGCTTGTAGACTCGTTACCAGTCTGCCTTACAACGGCAAATATTAGTGCAAGCACTATGCCGTAGGCAGACTGGTACAACTCGGACCGATCAAAAGCGCTGCGCCCGGAGTTTGAAAATTTTCATTTCTTGTGCCCTGACTTCCAATCTCAATATTTTTCTTTGATCAAAGCTAGAGGTCCCTGTGAAGTTCCCTCAGCTGAAATTCTGTCTCCTCAGAATTTTGATTCCTCTGCTTGGGTGAGTCAAACATGCAGGACTATTTTAATAGAGAAAGTCCCGAGATCACCGAAAATAACTTTGACGGCATGATCGGCACCACTCAAGAATTTCAAACTCCGGGCGCAGCCCTTTGACATGTCCCGAGTTGTACCAGTCTGCCTACGGCATACTCGGATTTGCCGTAGCGCAGACTGGTCACGAGTCTATCTTGCTTGAGTTATGCATGCTTAATTCAGTTCAATTTTAGGGTCAACCTGAAAGTGCCGGTCTACCGGTCAACTGCTGGATCCTGGACGGAGTCATGGCGCAACATCCAGCGCATATAAACTGAATTGACTGAAAGGAGCGGATGAACACCAGTTTGGCTTTTGATTCGCAGACTCGGAAGAGAACTATCCACGCCCAACCTGTGCATGATGATGCTTTGCGACGTTGATCTGCCACTTTTGCTGTTGGTGCCAGAACGGGCAGTGCACAGAGTTACTCGTTAATTTAATGTCTGATATATTACAGAAACTTTGCCTTTCCGCAGCGAGTTGATTAGATTGCGTCTGTAAAATCCATTCCTTGTACTACAGCTCAGCCAGAGTAAAACGTTCAAACGAGCTCAATTCGTTGATCGACTCCCCGTAATAAACCTCATGCACAAAATCTTTCACTCAGAAAATCACGTCAACGGTTTTCTCTACAACATCCCGGTGCAATTATCAGATCGGCATGGATCCAAGTGGCGTTTATCATCTGCGGACTTAATAGTAAATGATCGGCGAGCTCAATTAACTGCGATAACTTCCGCCTTCCAAGTCACCGAAACGGAGCAAAATATTTTTTGAGCAATGATGTATTACGATACACAGCATCACACATCTAATTTCTGACAAGATGGCGAGTGCTGTATGATGGGTAGAGATGGGTAGGCGGCACGTGTCCGAGCCGGGCACCGTGTTGTTTTCGGCGAACCGTGAGATAAATTGCAGTGGTAGCCATCCGGTGTATTTTATGGAGTACACCGCTACACTGTCGGGCCGCTCCAGTCAAGAAGCGTAGCTATAATATAATTTAGTAATAACTATTGAAGTTTAGCCTATTTCATTCGCTGCATCAAGCACGAAGGTGCTGACGGCACCTACGGCACCGTGCTGTAGACTGCAGGCAGTTGGGATGCCCAGCCAATGCGGGACAATTGAGTGTCCGGATGATGGGTTTAAGCAGTAACATTAGTTATTCTTCTCCCATATGTCCTACTGTACACTAACCGGACAAAAAGAATGACCGATGGGTTTTTGTGATTTTTCTCAACAACCATAGCATATTTTTGCATGAAATAAAATCTGGGACTGTTCAGAAGGACGAGCCCGACGTCCCTGAACCATTGATGAGATCAAATATAATTGATGCGCCATCACAATGGCTGAAAGATGAAAAATGCATTTTTTCAGCATGAACAGTGATTTTTTTGAGAACAATCTGAGTCACCCAAATTGGAGTTCAAGGTCTCCCAATCATTATCCCAAGTTAAATCAGGCGAAAATATACAGTCAATAATGTACTACGGCCCACACAAAGTTGCTATTTTGGCCTGTTTTTGACCAATTGACCAGTTTTTGCCATTTTGCGCGCCACATAGCGCCTGTTCTCCTGAATATTTTTGCCCAATTCAACTTGGAATATTGATTGGGAGATCTTGAACTCCAATTTGGGTGACTCAGATTGTTCTCAAAAAAATCACTGTTCACGCTGAAAAAATGCATTTTTCATCTTTCAGCCATTGTGATGGCGCATCAATTATATTTGATCTCATCAATGGTTCAAGGACGCCGGGCTCGTCCTTCTCGGTCCGCAATATGCGAACTTTCTGTTAAATCCAAGTCCGATTCAGACGTGCCCAAGGTATACCTGTAGATCTCTTGCTTCGCGCGCCTCGAGCTCGCCTTCGTGCTCTATATACCCGTCTTTTCTCGCCACTAATACCTCCGGCACGATTTCTGGCCCATGGCCGCCATAACATCACCTGAATATTACTCAATGGGTATTTAATTTTAGTTCCGCGGCCTCTAACCCCTAACTCTTGATGCGTTGAAGAAGATGTAGATCTCTTGCTTCTCATGCCTCAAGCTGCTCTAGATACCCGCCTTTTTCTCGTCGCTAATAATACCTCTGGCACGAGTTTCTTTTCCAATGACTGCCATAACACCGTATTTAGTTTTGATCACCTTCCGCGGCCTCTAACCCTCGACACTTTTAAGCAGCACCAGTTACCCCACTGCCCCCCCAGTACATCATCATAGAGAAAGGACATGTTGTGCAGGGGCCCTGATAATGTTCCCGAAACCTAAAGTATGAGGAACTGGGTACATGCTCCCGAAACTGTTGCAATATTGAGCACAAAAAACAACTGAGAACCACCATACGGCTTTGCACGATTGCCAAAAGCCGCATGCGGCCCGTGCGGCTTTTGCGCAACCTATCTATTATATGGGCTTCTTTTTGTTTCATGAAGTCAGAGGCCATCTCTTTGTAATGATGGACTGCCGCCCGAAGCGGGACTGGATGCGATGGGTTTTTCGTGGAAGCCCTGGGATTGGTTCAGCAAAAGAAGGCCAAGAACGGAGGAGCAAAAGAGTAAATCAATCCAAACAATATTCCGACGCATAAATCCTACTGAAATGATTTTGTGGAAGCATGAGTCGATGTTTACCTTACACCACGCCCGATATCTGCATGGTTTCACGCCAAATTATTGAGTAAATTCAAACAAGCGAACCCACTGGGCAGAGTCAACGTAGCGAGGATAATTTGAACATTCACTGCATTCAGACCCCCCAATAGGCACAGATGTGCCCACCTTCACCGATCCCTGCCTACGGACTGCCCACCCAAGCCGAAGTTGGTCTACCCTAATAGGTGTCGGCCGACATTGGTCTAGCATCCCTACCGAGGCAAAGCCTGCCCACCTTGGTAGATCTTCGCTGACAGTGGTGTGTCTATCTTGGCCAACCTTGGTCAACCTTGGCCGACCTGGGTCTAGGTTGGTGTTGGTTGGAATGGCTGGACAGGTACAAACCATGTCAGATTTTGAATTTGGCTAACTAGGCTTAGCTAGGCTCATCGGCCCATGCGAGTCTATGTGTGCCTAATCCAGTGGGAATACCTAGACCAACCTCAGCAGGGATGGGCAGATGGATGGGCAAGGGTCGGCACACTGGTCTGCCTACACATCTGCCTATCAGGATCTGGCAGACCTGTGCCTATGGGGGGGTCTGAACGCAGTGATTGGCACCCCATTTTGCCCGAGCATGATGCGAGAACGACAACAAAGGATAACGCCAGGAGGACAAAGGCACGAGGAAGGGGATGGAGGTCAAATGGAGAGGCCGAAAGGAAGGCGAGCAAGGACAAGCGGCGAGTATGGAAGACAGGCAGAAGACAAGGAAAGATTTATAGACGGAAGATGACGTACCGTACAGACCCAGGACTTCAGCGAAGATGAGAATGAGGATCTGATGGCGTGTGAGTAGGTGAAGGAGACGAGAGGATGGAGACATACCATGCCGGCGAAGAGCCTGGGCTGCTGGGCGGTACCCCGGACACCAGGGTCTCCGACGATGCCAATGGCGAATCCAGCGGCAAGACCGGCAAGACCGACAGAGAGACCAGCACCCAGCTCGACGAATCCTTGCGCGAGCGACATGTAGACGGACACTGAGAAGTACAGAGTCAGTCGAGGTAAAAGCGCGATAATTTCGACGACCACGCACGATCACTAGCATGAGGACCGAGACGACAAGACCGTAGATCTGCAGGTAGCATTCCTCAGACCAGCGCAAGCACCAGGACTCGGGCGAGACGTACGGCAATGATACCAGCCATGATGACAGGGACAACACATTTCATCATCTGGTCTGGCCGGAGGACCGGGATTTTGCTGTCCCATAACTACCATTTCCCTTAATACGACCTAAAGATAACAGAGTTTGTACGAACCTTGCTCCTATGTTTGCCAGCGCATTGAGAAGGTCAGGAACTGTTCTTCTCTGCTGGAAATGGAATCCAGAGCATTTTATAGTCTCTGGGCCTCCAAATGATGTGCCAAAGGTGGGATACTTACAAGTAAAGACGATTGCGCTGGTGCAGCCCTGCGGAATTTGAGCGCCAAAGAAATCGTGAAAAATTGGTGGAAATTGGGGCTCACCATGGCGCTGAAGAAGGGGCAGAGGTCAGACATTTGAAGGAAGCTGGGGTGCGTGTAACGAGAGGAAAGAGCTGAGGTCGAGGACGACGTTGGATCAACAACCTCGGCTTCAAACTCGGCCACACAGCAAACAGGGCCCTGCTGCAAATCTCGTCATCGCCACGGAGGGCTGTCCTCAACGCCCGATTGAAAAGTTGGAAATAATGAGTTCCCCGTGTTCGTCGCCCTGCATTCCTATCCTACCACCGCCGCACAACATGTGAACTTTCTGCTAAATCCAAATCCGATTCAGACGTCCCCAACCTGTAGATCTCTTAATGCTTCGCGCGCCTCGAGCTGCCTTCGTGCTCTAGATACCCGTCTTTTTCTCGTCACTAATACCTCCGGCACGACTCTGTTTGCCCATGGCCGCAATAACACCGCCTGGATATTACTTGATGGGTATTTAATGTTTGTTCCACAGCCTCTAACTCTTGACGCTTTGAAGAAGGTGTATATACATGTGGTTCTATTGCGCACTTCGCTTGAAACCAAGACGTAAGCGATCTCTGGATCTGGCCCGCCATCAACAACACGTAAGGCCCCCCTCACCAAATAAATACACACAATTAACACGTATTCTCGACGCGTCCTGGACGGTTTCTACTCTGTACACGATGTATATAAGGTTCCATGTTTAGGAGATGAATACCAACATGCCCTTGACACAACTTGTAGCTCCTCAGAGCCCGCATTTTCAGAGTTTGTTCCTTCCAAATTGAGACCTAAATCCGGGTGTCCTGAAAAAAAATCCTTCGAGGAGCCAGAAATGTTCAGATGGTCTTCAGGGTACTCCCAGAACTGTCAAATGAGATTTTATTGCTACGTGGATGAGAGAACGCGCTGAGGAAACACCCAGATCACTGAGATCAAGCTGAAACACGTGTTGTTGATGGCAGGCCAGATCCAGAGATCGCTTACCTCTTGGGGAGTCGGAGTCGCGGGAGTGTAAACGTCACTAACGTAGTACCTTCCCTTTCGAGCTCAACCCTGAGCCTGAGATAGTTCTCCGTATGTCAAAACCGCGCTTATTTTGTCCAAGTATAAAACACGTCCAAAACTCCCTCCCAATGCATCCCCAGAAATCTCTCTCCTCCTTCTCATACATGCAAGACGCCTCCTCCCACCTACACATATTGCCTTCGCTTCTCCTCGCCCTTGTGGCAGCCATCCCCAACCACACGCTCCGCTACACTGCCCTCGGACTCCTCTTGGTCTTCGCCATGCTATGCACCATCCATCTCCGCTCGCCGTCTATGCAGTTCCGCCGGCTCGCCCATGCGATAGATCAAACCGACGACCTCATTCAACGCACGATGGCACAGTTCCCAAGAGAACATTTCAGTCTTACAGAAGAGAAGGGGCGGTTGCTTGAGTGAGTGAACTACCTTCTCTGTTATTGGTGACGTACAGTATTTACCTGGATCGTGCGACAGGACGAACACGAGCGCTTCGCTGATCAAGTGCCGCATCTTGAGCTCAGAAGAGGAGCAATTCAACTGGAAAAAATTCCGGATGCTATCTAACGACATCGCGGGCTGCGCGAAGCGCGTCAGGAACATCCGCACTGCAGTTCTGGTGAGTAGGCCTGTTCTGTGCGGTCCCGATAACGAATTAATGCAAAATTCAACAGCTCATTGTGGAGGCTGGACACCAGCGCAAGCTCGCGGCTAATATCAAGGAAACACAGTTCATTCTCTCCGCCATCCCGCTCCACCCGTGACTTAGTCAAATAATACCTCACAATATCCTACACATGTGTGAGCATCTCGTTTTGTAAATATGTATCAAACATGCCTACTCACGCGCACATCGTGTCTCACGCCTCCCTTCCAAGAGGTACCCAGTTATTTCCTCGTCGTGAATACGCTTTCGGTTATGCTTTGATGTTTTTCTTTCAAACCTTTTCTGTTATCGTGCTTTCCTACATCATATCTATGTATCAAACTCCCCCCCAAAAAATCTCTGTATTGTGCTTGCCTACATCATATCTATGTATCGAATTCCCCCAAAAAGAAGTCTCTATGAACTCGAGACAGACGGTTGTTCGGCCCGCGTGGCAGGCAAGCAAGGCACAACATTATCACTCATTAAAATTACCTTCCCCCTAAAAAAGTCTTCTCTCCCGACGGCTGTAGACGAAGAAAAGTTCAATATGTGGCTGTGCGTTGATATACATTGGCCCTCCGGGCATCCCTGGTACCTTGGTACTGATACAGTTCCAGAACGAGTACTTAAGCCAAAAATTGAAGCTTAAAAGCTCGCTCGCAAGTCTCGGCCGACTCGCCCCCCTCACTCGCACAGCATATGCACTTTGCTAGAAACTTATTTGCTAGAAACTTACGCCTATCTCAGCGCCCTTGATACTCTTATAGCACTTCGTCTATTAGGAACGCCGGATCACGGACCGATGCTCCGACACGATCGGTTTTTTGCATTATCGAAGGGAGACCTGTCACCTAAGTCGGTACCAGGAATAAATTAAATTAAATTTAGCGATGGGCGGCTGTTTGGATCGCAGGCCGTTGGTAAAGTTCAACTCTTCAATTTGGCCGCTGGCAACATAAATAATCCCATTCCATGGAAAACACAAAGATTCACTGAAAATTACAGAAATACACGCAGCCAATCGGAGTCCAATCCGCGACAGTGAATATAAAAATACGGATATGCACTGGAACATTGTGTCGCCATTTGTAAGGATATTCAAGTCCTTAGAATTGCCGGTGTCTGGACTGCCAGGGGGAAAGAAGACTTTCCGTCGGAGCGTTCAAATTTTCTTTTCCTTGGGATCTAAGAGACCGTGTGGCCACCTGATTTATGCTGCTCCGAGTCAGAAGGGATATCACATAAGGCATTCCTTTTCCAACAGCCAAAAGACGACGGAATCGCTCACCAGAATCCCACAGATTTGTTTATTCCAGGCTCCAAGTCACTCACGCAACTGCGGGTGCATTTATCCAAGGGATTCTCTTCCCGCTCCTCCCACCGATCAATTTTCGACCTGAACGCACCGACTTTTTTCTCACAGGTTCGTTTCAGTGATTTTGTCGTCTGTGGAGCACCGTGTGGTATCTACAATTTCCTGTGAAATTAGACGTGAAAGGATGCTGAGCTTGGTGGGTGATTTGGTGATGCCTATGGCAACAGGGACTGGACAGCTTCGGTTATGCGGCACGGCTGTTCGGCAGGCGTGATTGGCGATGGCGTTTGACCCTTTGGGTGCGAGGACCCCAAATACAAGTTGTTTTACCTACTATCTTGAGGGTAGCTTCAAGTGCTAGGCCGGAAATAGTGGCATATGCAAATTCTGAATCTAGGTATTTATCATAAATTCTAATTCATTCTAATTCTGCGTAAGAAAATTAAACCGCGTCGTATGATATGGTAGGCCATTTTGGGAAGGTGGTTGAATTTTGTTGTTCGACTGGGGTGATGCTTCCCCGCCATAAATTACGGGCAAGAGCTCGTCACCATAAAGGAATGAAAATTCTCATTGTCAGAACTTTGCCCAGGCAGTGTCTAGGCGACCAGCGGGTAGTACAGCTTCGGCATGCATCCAATTTCGACAACAACGCAACTACACACCGCCAAAAGTAAACCAGGTAATCTGTAATGCTAATATCATTACTTTCCCGTTCGATGCATTTTGGCTTCGCTGGGAACCTCAATTTCTGTTTCTCTCGGCGTTCTTTTGAGGTGTATCACTGTGTCTTGGACCCGACAGGTAGTCTTCTGGATGGGCTCCCAACACTTTCTCCATCCCTCCTTGATTTTTCTAAATTCTCTATGCTGTCGGTTCCTCAACAGGTCTGATTCTTCTTGTCATGTTGTGCTTCTGGCCAACCACCTCACCATAGGAGGTTTAAGTGTGCTCATCCTTCTGACTACATTCTGGGGTTGATAGTCCATGGTTTGGTAAGAGTACTCTAGGGTCGTTAGATAGTGCCCCCGGTTTGCTGGATATTCCACCGATTCATCCCAATTTTGTGTCTTACAAAATCTGTTCTATTGTTCGACTTCATTGCATGAGATAGGTCTTTCAGATTACGCGAGGTTCAATGATTTCTTCGACAGATCTAGACCCTCTCATGATTTCCTGTGACTCCAGTATCCATAAACCGCCAGGCTCTGGAATCCCATCTAGTGTCTGTTCACATGTTAACGACTTTAATAACTTGAAGTTGGCTTTCAGTCGGGCTCTGAATTCCAATTGCTATCTATGGTTAAATATTTTGCTCGCAGGATTATAGATGACTGGTGGATTCATTTTACTTTTGAACCTGATTTCCGAAATCAGGCACACACCAGAACCTAAGGTGGCTATAGACTCCAATCCATGCGGGTTCAAAAAACAGGGCTTTATTGGAAGGTTATGCTCATTCTGACCAAGAACAATCCTATTCCTTCTCCACATTGTTGTCCAGTATGGTTGACTGGTTCAAACTGTGCAAAAACTCCGCATAATCCTTGTGGTTCCAGGACAATTTCCTCAGTGATGTGGTACTTGCAGAGTCAGTTCAGATATGCCAGCAAATCATGTCGCAGAGGCCAAAGCCAAATTTTCTGGATCTTAGCATCGTGCTGGGTTTGACTGGCACCGTTTACCACATTCGCCCCAACCTCCTTTGTGTAAAAATGTAATTCTTAGGATGGACTGAAATTTTAACAAAATTCGGCCCAGATTTTTGCACAGGAGCCAACCCAAAGAACTCGTGAAATGGGTGCAACTAGATGCCCCATCCCGTACCATGTGATGTGACTCTACTTTGCGGTTTACATTGAAATCACTGCAGAAAGCTTTGCTCATTCCCTAAATTAATTAGCTGGAACTCAATCCAAACCCTTGTAGAAATCACAATCACATCGGCACGACTGAGCCCAAATCAAACCGTGGGAAAGTCCATTGATGGCTTGATGCGCACTTTCATAAAATTCCCCCGACCCTCCGCATGGATCTGTGCCTGTAAAACGCACATGGACCTGAAACGACCCTTGGCAAGCTCCAACATATCACATCAAGCAATCCCCTTGGGACCATATGTGGATTCCCTGATTTCCCGGACAACCGACTGCTCACTGGACCAATGAAGTTTCGCCAAGGTCTGGGCATTCTTGCATATGATATTCTCCTCCCCCATGACTCTCTCTATTCCAAATTTATCCATTGTTTCATCATTTTAGGCTGTGTGCACCACATGGACCATTGATTTACCTACATCCAATTTCATATATACTTGTCTGATATTCGGGCTCTGGAAAGGTATTCAAGCTTCCTGTACAGTGTGGCAATTCCCCCTCTTAGTGTAACAGAGAATATACTCCGTGTCACCAAAACTTATCTTGACTCAGTTCCTGAAGAATACACTCAGAGAACTTCACTTATCGCCTTTTCACCCTCCAATCCTATCCAAACCACTCTCGACCATTCAGGTGTATCTTGCTGTATTTAACGCTGACTTTATCAATTCTACAGGCTACCTATATGCTTCCGTGTCACCACACATCTCATCGTCTATCCTGTGCATTCCCCAATTCACCGTGGTGTCAGATACCTATTGGGTCATCTGAAAATAGTTCAGCTCTTGCGGCATTTGGAGTCCATTGCTATTCTATCCGCACTCAACCGAGTATCGTGACTAACGACAAGTCTCAACGATATTTCGGAGTATCTTTTATACGACGTCACAGTGATTCCAGTGTAGGACTAGGGTGTTACTCATCTCGGGGAATTTTGACTTGTGGATCCGATAATAAAAGGAGATTCATACTAATATTAATGGATAAAAGCTCGACCTCCTTCGGGTTTCTCGCGCCGTCCCAATATTAATGAGTCTCATTCCGACTTTTGCTTTTAACTGTGTATGATTCCTGTGAGTAATGGAAAAGTTTCGGAAAGGGTTTGATTTTTTTGCCTCGTGACCATTGGCCAGCCTGCCTGTGAGTGAGAGGTGACACTTGTGGTGAGGACTGTACTACGGTGCCGTAGTTGTTGCCTTTTTGTGCACACATGCCTAATTGATGAGCATGTTGGGGCGGCCGTTCCCTGATCATAACTCTGGTGAGCATTTGAACAGCCCTGTCTCTTTGCTTGTCTTATGATCACATTTTGTTGTTCATTGAACAAGAAAGTGTTCGATCTTGTTTGATCTTGAGGACTCAAGCTCTGTGAGTTGAAGAGTCTACCCCTCAGTCTCGAGGATGTTTTCTAGAGAGAGAGAAGAGTGTTGTCTGTGTATGCACAATGTGGAGCTACCAAAATTTGTATGAGGCCAAGTCAGGACAATTAAAATTCGCAATTTTGAGCACACTGTTTAATCACCTTTACAGACGCTGTCGATGGCAAGTGTGCTGCTATTTATTCGCATCTGGATTTTCAATGTCATCTATGTTATGACCAGCACCTTGTAAGAAATAATGTGTATCCCTATGAGTTGTTCAAGAATTTGGGCGCATACTTTTGTCGGGGGGAAGCATCACCCCAGTCGAACAACAAAATTCAACCACCTTCCCAAAATGGCCTACCGTATCATACGACGCGGTTTAATTTTCTTACGCAGAATTAGAATGAATTAGAATTTATGATAAATACCTAGATTCAGAATTTGCATATGCCACTATTTCCGGCCTAGCACTTGAAGCTACCCTCAAGATAGTAGGTAAAACAACTTGTATTTGGGGTCCTCGCACCCAAAGGGTCAAACGCCATCGCCAATCACGCCTGCCGAACAGCCGTGCCGCATAACCGAAGCTGTCCAGTCCCTGTTGCCATAGATGCCGGAAAGCTGTGGTGGCACATGTGGCACGTACCCATTCCCACGAAGCTTAACAGAAATTGATGCAATGATGAGGAGCACTCACGGCATCACCGGCCGAATCCCACAATGACGAGGATCGGAGGCCAATCGAACCGGGAGGCAGGCGAAAAGACGGGATGGGCTGGAGGTAGAGAGACAGGCAAATGCAGACGCAGAGTTCGGATTCAGATTCAGAAGCCGACAGAGTTGGACAGACGCGGAAGACGTGGGTTCGAAGCAAACGTCAACAGATGCCAGGGATTGAGATTAAATACATTACTATCACCGCGACGACGAGGGACCCTGAGGCAGGCCGCTGGGTAGCGCAGAGCTCTTTTACGACCATATTTTGATACGGAGCGCTGATAATGGCCTCTTGACGATATCCTATAATACTCGGGGAAGTGTTAGCGAGTCATATAAAAGATAGGGCAGGTGAAGAGACAGGAGAAACATAGGTTTGAGCGGCACAGGCTCCCGCTGTGATTTTAAGCATTCAACAGCGAAGACGGCTACATTGCTACAAGACGGCCTCCAGTTCTCGCGCTGCTTTTGGATGGTCGGTATACCCTACTCAACTGCCTTTACCACGCGTTCTGGTGGCATTTCACGACTGGTTAGCATTGGCCCCGGCGAGTTGAGTTAGATGAAGGAGGCCTGAGGAGGTGCGGAAACAACCAACTTGAGAAGGCTTGCCAGTGGACGCCGACTCGGCGGAGCACAATGAGGAGTACGTGCATGGTTAATCGACTCGGAATCAAATCAAGCTAGACCCCATAGAAAATACCGAGGCCGTGTCGTCCTGCTGTCGTCGATTCGACGAAGAGTCGGGACCCGAGTGCAACAGCGCCGATCAGGATGAAGTTGAATGCATTGAGGATATGTGGCCAGCCATTCCGTTCGTATTCGGCTCGTGTTTGTATTGAGATGCGCAGACAGAGGGATAGATATGCCAAGGAGAGTGCAGAGCCTTCAACAGGCTCGATCAAAAATACTACAGTAAATTTAGAGTTTGGGCTCGGATCGCAGGACCTTGGTAACATTCAACCGTTCAATTCCACGGATAATTATGTCCATTGGCAATATAAATCATTGAAGGATTGTAAATTCAATACTCGTTGTGGAGGCTGAATACCAGCGCAAGCTCGCGACTGATATCAAGGAAACACAGTTCACTGTCCTCGCCGCTACTTCCTCCACTCATGCAGTTTCACTCGTGACCTTCTGGCACCTTTCCTATGCCTTAAATCTCTCTATTGTAATTTCCTACATTATTCCTGTTTCTCAAATTCCCATCGTAAAAAAATTGAATGTCTGATTTTGCCTGCGACCCTGTCCGGCGAGCTCGGGAACATCATCAGCTGTTTGTCCGCGTCTGAAAACAAGGCCCAACAGCGTCATGGCATTTGTCCTGCCAGAAATTCCTCCGCGAGCGCTTACAAACCAATTACAAGCAGCCGACGGAAAGTTCAACAAGTGGCTGTGCGATCGAGCAAAATTACTAAATTCAGCGATGGGCGTTGTTTGGATCGCAGGTCGTTGGTAAAGTTCAACTTGGTTCGTGACAAGATAGACACAAAATGAACCTTGAAAGTCTCTAAGGCAGTGTTAACAACCATCCAAGCTAAATATTGAATTCAACAAAAAAAAATCAAATTTCTTCGGGTTCTCCCCAGCCATCAATCCTCGACATGAAATCGCTGAAAATCACCTTGCACAGTTCCTTGTCATTTGAATTCATGCTTCAAGAACTGCGTAGTACTTAAGATGTCTCGAGCAACTGGCGTGAGAAAATCCTGAACCAGTGTGGACGAATAATACCCACCCAAAATAACTAACAATTTGGATCAAACCCTTGAGTGTATTCAATGCTTGAAGAAATTTTACTGCATCTTACAGTTCCTATTTGAACCGATTAAATTCCCAGTTGACGAGGTATTTCGGAACAAAATTCGCAAGCACAATCAAGCTCCTTCTGGGTTTCTGTCATATGCAGAATTGCGGAAGAGAACTATCTTGTGTTCCTCGTCGAAGGGTGCTACTATACTCGTCTACTTCCGTCTTACTAACATGTTTATTTTCGGCCAAAATTCTCTCTCAATTACAAGCCTCCTCGGATGGAGTACCCCTCCAAAGCCTAACAGGGAACGAGCTCACCAACGACGCCCTGCCTGAGAAAATATGATCCATCTTCAGCAACCATCATAGAGGCTATTCCGAGGGAAGGTATATCCAGCCTGCGCCCACGTCGTGAGATTCGGATTCGTATATGCTTCTATATGCCTGCAAGCGGTGAGCAAGCCTGTGCAAATCGCGCATACGAAAATATTTACTGGTTGATGTAATCGGACGTAGGATACTTCGGCGGATCGCAAGTTAAACCATTCTGCACGCCCGGGAGTTGGTATACGCGAACAAAGTCGATGAGCATCTCCGCCGGAAAAACCATGTGCTGGAAGTCCTGCCCTTGGAAGGAGGGGGAGATACCGAGGTTGAAGATCATGTACTGGGAGGAATGAGCACAAGAGTTGAATATAAACGAAACTCGCGCACCATCGGCTCCTCTGAGATCAATCGTGTGGACACCTGCGAGGTGTTATCTGGGCCAATGGTGTCGGGTGTTAGAGTCCACGTCTTGGCCCCATTACTGTACCAGTTGATGTACCCGCTCCCGCGCTTCAATGGATCGGAGAACTACTCGAGACCATACGGTGCGTACGCAGATCCTCCATAGAAACTCGAGTCGATATACGTCAGGGCAGATACCGTTTGCTGGAACTCATCGCCCATGTAGTGGTTGAATTTTGTGACGCTCGCATTTTGGATTGGTGTGGCCGACGACGCGTTGTTAAATTGCCGATGAGCGTTGTACGGCGCGACTTGGTAGCTCTGGGACACCTGTCCGCGGAAATAGGGTGCCGTGCCGTCGATCTCAACCAGCGCCTCAATGATGTCGATCTCAGGCACCCCGCGTCCGATGTTAGTGGAAGGGCCGGGATGGTCGGAGCCAGGGCAGGTGCAGGCAGAGAGTCGCTGCCCCGGGAGGAAGCTCAGGTTGTCGGCGACAGTGGAAGGTGGGTCGTCGCCATGCGTCGTTTGGTTCGGAAAAGTCCCGAGGTCGCAGCTGTTATATGAGAGTTAGTCTCTGATAGACACCCGATATAACAAGAGCATGGCTGTACCTCGCATAGGTGTACGGCCACATTCCTTCTGTAGTCGCCCCGTACCCAGCGCGTCCAAGATTCCCCATTGTCCACGCACCCGGCCAGAAACCGACTTGGGTTGGGGCGCCGGGGAGGCTTATTGAGACCTCGATGTAACCAGTCGTTATACATATCTGATTCCAGGATTGAAGCATCCCTGATAATTGTCAGGAATAAATACCCGAAATGAGGGAACACTCACCGCTCTGGAAATTCAAGCCATGATTGTCGACTTCGGACAGAGTGATGACCAGTTTTCCATCTCTTGTCGTCACCGCCTAACAGATTCGTTAAGACATCCGTGAATCTTTACATCCAACTTACTGCGGGATCATACCACTCGAGATCTTCAGTGGGCCAATAGTGTAGGTCAACAGCTGTCCAGTATGGATCATCCCCAGGATAAAATGTGCGCCCATCGACATTGAATTCGTCGCTGAACACCAAATCTAGGGTCTTGCCATCGTCCCCGGTGTACGTGTACGCAGATGCCGGTGTATCAGGGTCTATCAACAAGGGAAATTTCGTCAACAGAGGTACCTGTCCCGTCCCATTAATGTCTCCCAGGTTGAATCCCTTGATCTGCGGTCCAGGGTGCGTGAAATGCACTATCACAGGATACCCCGCAAAGAGTGCGATGAGACCTCCGAGCAAAACAAAGAGCGCAGTCGCGTTAACCCAGCCTCGCGACGAAAAAATGTCGAACGAACGGTCCAGGCGGGCGTCTCCGATAGGGTCAGGATTGTGCAGCAAATCGTCGAGCTCGAGGTTCTTCCCCCAGGCGGTATTTACCGTTTGCGAATGTGCCGGCCGAGGCCTCGAAATGCCGGTCCGCACGGGAGTGGGAGGTCCCTGGCTGGGATTGGCCTGATTTAAACCAGGATCGTACTACGAACATTGAGTTGGATGTATCTATCGGTGCTCTGATACGCACCGCATATGGTCCGTAACCTAACCCGATGGAACCCCTGGCAACGTCTTGGACAATTCCTGCTCTATCGTTGCCTCGTGTGTGGACATGACGATCGGTTGTTTGAGCACGAGATGTTGTGTGGACGCTCTGGGATTCGAATGGCCGTTGCGTAGACACATGCGCATAGGGCTGGCCCCCATATGGCTGGCGCCGGGCTGCAAGACGTGCAGATGGAGGGTGAGGAGAAGACATGGCAAGAGTCCTACAGGCTGACGTATTAATAAAGGGAGGGCATCGTGGCAAAGGCGCAGTAGCCTCAGAACGCCAATAATACCTCAGAACGCCAATAATATCGAATGCTAATGATAGTAAGGTTAATAATACATGCTTTTGCAGACGTCACCGGCTCATAAGTGTTGGATCGCCATCGAAGACAGGATTAGACCGAGAACATAAAAAGGCACAGATAGTCCTGGGTTATACAGTAGACCAAGATGAGGGGCCAGCTTGCTGCTTGGGCGCCAGTTGAATGCAACTTTGAACTTGCAGTTCTCCTTGATGAGCTAAAAAAAAGATGGTAGTATTTCCAGATACAAATTGAGGGCGCAATCATCCTTGGCTTCAAGTTGGAGCTCAGTGAGATAAGCAAAGCCGGTTCACGAAGAAATTCATAGATCCGGAAGAGAGAGTACCACAGAGCATGTACAGAGGAATTATTCCATGAATAAAACGGAGTGCTCGATATGGATGATTAAAGCGCACGGTTGAAGTCAGGTAAGCCTGCTCTTGGATGACCTTGAAGGCAGAAAGGCTCTTCCAAGTTGTGCTCCGTGATCGGATTTGAGCCTTCTTGGTCCGGACCACAACAGTCTTCAAAGTTCCCACGACCTAAAAATGCGAAGGACGAGCGGGCAGCCCCGGCGCAAGGGGTCCGTAACTCCCGCGCAGACTGGTGCTCGACGCCCAAGGTCCCCCGAGCCCCGACTTCACAGCGTTTGGAATACTCCACCACCAAGTCACCACACACTGACCGCTCGTTCGTCAAGAAGGGCAAGAGTGGTCCCGACCCATACTCCCCCGCTTACTGGGGACACAGATACTCCCCTCAACCCGACACCGGCTTCTTTCCCCACATCGACCCAATATTTAATCCACTCCGGCTCGGACCCGCGCGACGTGCTTCAGTCCTGAGTCCCTCGAATTAATTGCCGGTTCACTGCGGCCTAACGCCATGATAGGCAAAAACTTCAAGGACTTCCGCGGAACGTCCAGCAATGTACCCACAGAGGATGTCCAGGCGGTGCTGACACAGATCCAGACTCTAAACACTCCAGCATCTGCACGACACAATTAAGCCACCGGAGCCCGCAGCTCCTGCATAACGCATGGGCCCTACCGAAGGCTAATACATACGCCGCAGCCACCAAAGCTGCACCACGACCTGCCGTCTCCGCAGGAGACGCTCACACACCGCCAAGTCCCAGGTAAAGTCGTTGCGGAAACCCAAGGCCCACACCGCCAAACCTCGCACCAAGAGCTCTCTCCCAACCCGACTTATCATCGACGTGGACCACTGGAATCTGGGATGCGGATTTGCTCAGAACACCGGCGAGCTGCTCACATTCAGATTTCTCGCCGGCCTGGGCGGAAGCGCCGTTGGCGGTATGCTGGTTGCACAGATATTTCCCATAGCGTTGAATTTTCACTAGATTGGAGGCGGCGTTCTCGGAGATATCTAGGACGCAGAGGAGCGTGGCAAGGCGATTGCTATATTTTCGCTGGCGCCTCTATTAGGGCCGGTCGTGGGCCCCTTGTGCGGCGCGTTCATCTTCGAGAATGTGTGTTTGTTTATCTTTTTCTCCCCGCGACTTATTATTTAAAAGTCATCAGCCTACGCCCCGTTTCTCCGCGAACAGAAGGCGAACCGGATCCGAAAGTCCCAGGACGCCGAGAAAGGCCCAGTGAGAGAGGTCCGGTCGAGGTTTTGCGAGCGAAGATCGGACGTGAGTCCCAGACATGTAGCTGTCTTTGATCAACCGCTCAACACACTTCATTTGCGGCTGGAAACGAATCATTCAGATCGCTCTCACTCGGCCATTCATTATGTTTTACTACGAGCCAATTATACAGGTGCTCGGCGTCTACATGGCCTTCATCTATGGGCTCTTCTATCGTGCGTGCTCGCCTTCCTTGATTTCCATGCCCTCAAAATACAATCTTGCCTGCCAGTTTTCATTACGTCAATGCCCCTCATGTTCCAGGGGACGTACCACGAAAGCGTCGGTATCTCCGGCATCAACTACATCGCGCTAGGCATCGGCGTCACCGGGGCCTCCCGACCCAACGCCCAATTCATGGACTACATGTTCCGGCGTCTAAGGGAAAAGAACAGCAGCGCAGCGGAGCCCGAGTATCGCGTCCGTGAGTATTTCTTATTTTTCTCGCGCTTGAGTCGCCGCGGCTGACTCGTCAATCAGCATCGATGCTCCCCGGCACGATAGCGCTCCCAGTGGGGCTTCTGATAACGGGCTGATCGGTCCAGGCGAACGTACACTGGATAGTGCCCGACATCGTGCGTACATTCTTCACTCCGAACGCAGGGCCAACAAGTTTAAAATCACGACCAGGGAATTGCGCTCGCCGGCGCTGGGATCATCCTCAATTTCCAGTCGATCCAGATCTACGTCGTCGATGCGTTCTCGCTGTACCCAGCCTCTGGTGCGTTCCTTTACCCCTTACGTCGGTCGTTTTCTGATGTACCTCTGTGCTCCGTGCTGCGTCAGCGCTCGCCGCGGTCGCCTTCCTGCGCTCACTCTGCGGGTTCGCGTTCCCGCTCTTCGGGCAGCAGGTGTACACGACGCTTGGGTATGGGAAGGGCGATACGATGTTGGCTGTTGTTGCGGTTGTTATTGGGTGCCCCGCGTCAGTCATGCCGTGCTCCCATTTATATATACTAACACCATTTTGCAGACCACCGCTGTTGTGGAAATCTGGAAAGCAGATCAGGATGAGGAGTAAATTTGCGAAGCGCCCGACAGGTGTGCCAGCGCCTGCTGCGAAGGCTGGTGGATCATGATATTGATATGCGCCGGTGACGACTCGCTCCGGATTCATTATAATTTGAACGGAGTCGACGAACTTTAATGTCAAAAATTAGATAAATAGCTTCATCATGATCAGGACAGATGTTGTAGAACCAACTGTAATTGCGCATCACAATCCGAGAGTCCCTGCGTAGAACACATAAGTAAACACCACTTCCAAGGCATATTCAAGTTGAAAATAAAAAACTGCCGTAATTGGCAGTTTCTGCCAACCAGTTGAACCAGAGCGGGCAAAGGTATCGAGGTGGCGATGAACATTATTTGTACGACACAACAATTGCGTCTCCGTCTCCTGTTCTGACTCATGCCACGCTATCCAGACCCAAAGGTGTCCAAGAGGTTGTTCAGGTTCTGTCCCATTTTCAACCAGTACAACACCGCCCGGCGCATCGACTGCTGCGACTTTTGTTCTCGATTCTTCGCGCGGCGCTGCCACCACCCCGACATCGTCTGCACTACCACTGCTTCGTCTTCGTGGACGGGGCGTGCGCGCGTAATGGGCAGCCCGACGCCCGCGCGGCGATAGGTTGCGCTCTCGGCACCCGCGAGGAGGACCAGGTCTCGTTGACTGTTACCGCCGATGCGATTGACGATACCTTTCCTCGTCCAAATGGAAACCAAAAGTGACACCCCGTGAATGGATAAATGCATTGAAGGGCTTGATGGGTAGATTCTGTGAATCAAGTTTTGGCGTAGAATGGTTTTCTGAATAAGACTCCAAGTTGAACAGTTGAACGTTACAGCTATTTTCAAAAAGAATACACCTTTTGATCGAGTGCCAGTGGTGCTGCTCGATTTTTGCTTGCCTTTGTTTGGCGGTGAGTTCCACTGCTCCACTGGGGACGACGTCCCGGTGCCAGGTGGCTGTGAGAGTTGAACCAATTTCCGCTTTTTGCCGTCGACCACTCTTCGGGTCTTCACCCGGTAGTGCGACGGGTTTTGAGATTGCATTGAAATAATGGGAAGGGGCAGAAATCTATTGTGTATAAATACACCATGTAGTCACAACACCGCGTCTGACGCGATGACGCAAAAAAGTGCAGCGATGGAGAGACTCACCGTCAAACAAAGATAAGCAAAATCGAACAGCACCACTCGATCAAAAGATGTATTCTTTTTTGAAAACAGCTGTACCAACGACCTCCGATTCAAACAACGCCGGTCACTGAATTTAGTAATTTCGATCGGCGTACAACCACATGTTGAATTTTTCTGTTTGCTATCTATAAACACTGGAGGGTGTCAATCTTTTGGAAGCGGGACAAATTTAATGAGTGCCAGGTGGTAATGTTGGGTCTTGTGTGTGGACCACGCAGGCCGAACAGCCAATGATGTCCCTTTCTGACTCAGGTCGCAGATATCAGAGACTCGTTTGGTTTGGAATTCGATACATAAAATCATGTAGGATAAACAACATCAAAAGCTGAACTTCAAAGCATGGCCGAAAGCGAAATCACGACGTAACATACTTAGTATTTAATTCGGCAGGGTGTCAAACACTATGTGTGCGCGACTCGGAGTTAATGTGTTTGATACGCAATTAAAAAAGCGAAATGCCCACCTGTATGGCGGATATTGAGAGGGTGTAATTAACTGAGTCACGGGTGGAGCAACATGAGTGGAGGCAGCGCCAAGAATGAACTGTGTTTCTTTGATATCGCCCTCCAGTTTACGTTGATGTCCAACCTCTACAATGCGCTGCTCAATGTTGCATCACTATCTATTTGCCCCCGCGAATTAAATATACTCACCAGAACCGCGGTGCTGATCTTCCTGACACGCTTCGCACATGCCGCAATGTCTTTGCACAGATGCCTGTATTTGTTCCAGTTGAATTCCTCCCCTTTTGAATCCAGGATGCGGCATTGAAGTAGCGACGCGGTTTTATTGGCTCTGTTTGCCGCTCAGTGAATGGTCGTGGATAAACAATGTAACTCACTCGAGCAATTGTCCCATTTCTTCTGTAAGGCTAAAATGATCCTGCGGGCACTGTACCATAGCGCGTCGGATGAGGTCCTTGGTCTGATCTATCAAGTAGGTGAGATAACGGAGTTGGGTTGAGGGGGACCGGAGGTGGACGGTGCAGAGCACCGCGAGGAAGAAGAGGAGTCCGAGGGCAGTGTAGCGGAGGGTGTGGTTGGGGATGGCTGCCACGAAGGTGAGGAGGACGGAGAACGAAAGGTGGAAGTGGGAGGGGGAGGGGACCCTGTCTTCCATATCGGAGAAAGGACACATTGTGGGATGCATTGCGGGCTTCTGGACGTGTTTTATACTTGGAGGCGGACTTGTAGACGCCCGCTATAAATTTACTGGTCATCAACATTTTCATCATGGAATAGAAGCAGTATGAGGTCACGCCAGATAGGCCGGCGGACACTTTGCTTTTTATTATCAATTAGGTCGCCTACTTGTGAGTTATTATATTGAATCGTAAGCAAGTATTTCCAAGGCCTCTGTGACGATGCCACGGTCAAAGATGTAAAATGATCCCACCAGCCTGAAGCTTGCATGGTTAAGCTGGAACTTTGATGTAACAGCCTCTCGCTTTCCATACTTTGCCTATTCTGGGTCAGGGATCGGGAGTAGGAATTCAGGGAGGTTGGGGTCACCGTTTCCATTCACAGCACTTGGACATCAATAACGTCCGGATCTTATAACTCATTGATCATGCAGTGCTGTAGCTTGGCTGGAGCGGCATTATCCCTCGCTTTAGATGTCCTTCCTACCCGATATGAAAGGACGTCGACGTGCTAGTGGCTTCCACCGGATGCGCTCCGATGCTGAACCGCGCTACCGTGCTATATTCGCCGAGTGCCGTAACTCTTTGCTCCGTGTCATCCCCAGCACAGGGTTGTACGTAGTAACAATGTTGTCCTAGGTTTGGTCTGTCTCACCCCTTTTTCATCAATGTTTATCAATGGTCTCGTCTCCGTGTCGCTCCTTTTCGGAGACCCCCTCTCCGCTCCCGACCACCATCTCGAAAAACCGTTGTTATCGCCATGTGCACCTCGGGACTGCCTAGTATGGTATACCGCCTACATGGTTGCGCCTTAAAGCTGAAAGCTTGAAGCCTTCGAGTCGGAAGCCCACCGGTCGCCCCGCGATGATCCTAAAACTTGGACATGGTACCCGTGTGGCCTTCGCTTCTGATAGTGGCGTGGAAAGGCGTGAACCTATTCTTTCCAAGCAGCTGAGTCGAACACTCTCAAGCAATCAGTTGTACTCGGGACTCATCACACATGGTATGTCGGCTGCTGCGCTCTATGCGCGACTTGCAGATCTTCCTCATCTTGTTGTCCATCGTCCACAATAGGATAGACAACCTGCAATTGTTTTTCCTCTCAGTTGGGCCACCAACACCCAATGGAGACAGATGCGGACTTTTTCGAAGAATCTATGCACCGCCTCGAGAACCATTTCGTGTATCATAACACAAGGATTTATATCTTCCGGCGGCATCGACTCGTGAGTCGTACGATATTGCACTCATCATGATGCTGCCATACTACGATGATTTGCGTTTGAAGGTGAAAAACGACACGAAACATGCCGCTGGTGTCAATATGATGCTAGCAGCACGAGAAGGCCCGGAACAACTGAAGGTTCCTGACTATGGCAGCCCATCATATTGACACCAGCGGCATGTTTCGTGTCGTTTTTCACCTTCAAACGCAAATCATCGTGTCGCCTTTGTGTCTTTCAAAAGTCCCTCTTCAAGTTCAAGTACTGGCTGATTGATCTCTGTCATGTCTCCCGAACTGTACAGTGTCTACCATCGCGTTCGCTGTCTCCGGTCTCCCCTTGGGTCGCCAGAATCCGAACAACGCCGTTGCGGGAGGGCTTTACCTCCTTCTGGTACCGCCGTTCAGCCCGTTCAAGGCTCATTAATAGTCCCTGTGGAGATTTAAGTCCGAAAAAGTCATAAATCTGCACCCGTGTCTGATCGCCCAGATCCGGCGCTGTTCCGTTCACACGTAGCTTTCTGTGGTCTCGTGAGGAACGATCGTTGACACCACAATAGGGGAAGTCAAAGTTGTCTGGGGAGGGTGATTCAGACGTTGATTCAGAGGTCGATTCGGATGTCGATTCAGAGGGTCAAAATCGACGCAGAATCCATCAAAACCCAGAATCGATCTGAATCGCTGTTGCTACTCCGGAGGAGCAACGACATCAGAATCGCGATTCGAATCGCTTCGTGTTTTGAGCCCGCGTATTTCGACCTCGAATCCACTTTGATCAAAGCCACCGGCCCAAAATTGAATTGGGGTAGTCAAACCTGGGACGATTCAAGGATGATTCTCGTTTCCGAATCAACAAGTGAATCGACCTCTGAATCACTTTCTGAATCGACCTCTTTGACTTCCCCTAATAAGTTTAAGGTTTATGTACGAAGTGGCAGTGCTGTAGCCCTGAGTTCTTTCTCTCTTCCCGCTACAGTACCCCTATCGTGCATCCTGGTCTTCCTCAGCTTTCAGCCCCAGCTTCGATTTTCCCCACCCGCCCACACCTGGTTTAATTTGGGAGACTGCTACCTCTGTCTTTTGGGAATTCTCGCTAACTGTGTGACAGCGGGTCGCAGACGATGAATATATTTTGTATAATATAATATTCTTCTACTTACTTCAAGTTTACATGTCCTAGCATTTGTGTACTACTATTATGTTCTAAAGTCGATTACATAATCTATCCTTTCTTGACTTTGCACTCTATGTTCGCACCACGCTCTCCATAGGAGCTCGAGCGATCCGTGCGCTGACACGTGGATCCTCGCTCCGGCTGAGCACCCATCTCTGCTCGCCTCTCCAGGTAACAGGAGCCCGATCTCGGGTGATAAGATCCCTTTGGCAAGGAGGGTTCGGCTTTCGAAAATCGGATATAGGGTCGAAAAGTTTTTTTCGACCTTCCCTGGACCCCCCCTCCCTCTCTCTCCTTCCATAAAGGGAAGGAGTTTCCCACCCCTGGCAGCAGACCGCTCTTTCCGGTCATGTGCATCCTCACCGCCACCACCCCAATTTGGCCACAAAATTCACGATGTTTTTGCACATCGTCGAGGGCATCGTTCCAGTGTTATTCAACTATCCTATGGGTGCTACTGCATTAAATTCAACTTTTTCTCAGTCTTATATGGCCCACATTAGATCTAAAAAACTAAACTGAGCACTCCTCAGCTCCGTACAAGCCCCCGTTTGAGCTCCCAACAGTGAACTTAAGCCTTTGGAAGCTCCTAAAGGCCCAGAAAGGTCTCTTTTCCTTCCCTACTAACATATAGGTAGAAGTTTTTTTCGGCCCTCATGGGGACCCCCCCTCCCACCCCATATCCGAAATTTTAATGCCGACCCCCCCTTGCCCTTTGGCTAGGGTTACAGGCTGGAGCTCCCATCCGGTGAGCTCGCCTCTGGGCTCAGTTCCACACGAATCACAGACAGCTCTCGCAGAGCCGTCCTTCAAGTCTCCTCTTGTGAGAAGTCCTTGCGCTGAAGCTCATCTGCTTCACAAACTGTTTTCCCTCAGACTAGTGCGGTCTCCACCTGGATAGTTCACGGCGCACAGCGCCGGGATTTTCACCCGTATTTCATGTACCACTACATTCACTCAATATACTTCCTTACTTGGGCTTTGGGGGCCATTGCTGGCGCATGGCAGTACTCGTCGGGTCTTTATTTTTATTGGAACATGGACAATTTTGAGTCCAATTATCGAGTTGTCTTCGAAAAAAGATCCTCAATCCCTCAGAGTGCTGCGTCTGCTTGAACATTCCATGCATTCGTTCAATGCAAAAGAAGTATCTCAATCCCTCAGAATGCTGTGCCTGCTTGAACATCTCATGCTTCCATTTGCACTCATGTATGTCTCCTCTCAAACAATAAAAAAACACCAATCTTCCAGTCTGCTGTGCCTGCCTAAATATTCCAAGGCACTCATTCAGGATCCTGGATCTTAGATTCAGCCCAATCCCAATCCCTCAACACCTGCTTAAACATTTCAAGGCTATCACATGGGTTTCCCGCACCCTTTGGTTTTTCACTCGTTCTTGATTATTCCTAAATTTCCTGTGCCCACACAGACTACCTGTATTAACGCACTTCCAAGACTCCTTTCGAAGTTCTTTGGTCCAGTGCATCCAGCTGTTCATGACCTGCCTGAAGCAGGAATCTACATGGTTCAATATTGTTGCTGGAACACTTGAGTACCGAAGGTCGGGTGTGGGTGAGCCGGGCACAAAAATATACATACCATAGACTCTGAATGAATCTTCCGGCTCTACAGGGAATGGCATATTTAAACAACCTTTGACATTTCTTATCTGACTAAATAGTAAAACCGGGCTGGCTGCCGACTGGCTTCTCTAACCAAGCATTCAATGAGATCAACATGTTAATATATACAACTTGAGGGTAGATAGCAGGCCCTGCCATGTACGACGGACGCGAGTTTATTGAATCAAATGTAACCTTCTGAGGTCCTTTTTGTACAAGAGTAGGTTAGATAGGGGTAAAACTTCCAAAAGCAGATCACTGGTTTCTGTCACAACCACGCGAACAAGTTCAGAGATTTACTTAGAGATGGCACCAAAAGTAGAAGCTAGCATACCCACATCATGGTACACGTTCAACTCGAGGTATGACTGGGTTGAAGGGGGAACAAATCTTTAACACTGAAACGGTGCGCTAAACAGTACGCTTGAAATGCAATAGCAGCTAGGGATGTAAACACCACCAAAAACCACCAACACACACACACAACTGCCCTCTTAATAGCGCTTCCTTTATGTTCGTGGGTCCGTGCCGTAGTATGTGGCAAGCAAAGTCTGAACTCTCAGAAACACAAGTAACCAAGCTCCAATTGAACAATCCGATGAATGTTCTCAAGTACACTTCCGCTTTCGAAAGTAACTGTTCACGCAACGTTCCCTAGGACCCGATGAACAGGTTCTATGGGGGGTTTTGTAGATTTGTATAGTTTGGGTCTTAAGCGCCTCCTAGCCTCAAGAAACCCAGGTTGCGTTGCCTTACAACTGCTGAGGTTCTACCAATGGATGACCTTGACTCTATAGCGCAAATCCCATACAGATAGGTCTATGCTCAACCGTCCCAATGCGCAGCCTTAGCCAGCCACAGATACAACAATTTGTGTGCCCCTAGGGAACTACCTAGCTCCTAGCTGCACGATACCACCATCACCTATCAGGTAGTAGACTCTGGCTGTTAAACCAAAGAACGTTTGCACTGTCTCACGATTGCTGAGGGTCTACCAATGAATGACCTTGACTCTATAGAGCAAATCCCATACAGATAAGTCTATGCCCAAGCGTCTCACTGCACAGCCTCAAGCCAACAACGATCCAATGATTCCTAGGACGCCTTCTCACAGGTCACACGAGGTTCTGAAGCTTAAATCACAACTCAAGCTTTGAGCCAACAACTAAACTCCAATTGTTATAGAACAACTACAAACAGAGAAAGTGCTATTCTCCGCAAAGCCAACCTGAGAACACTACCACCGGTGAAGCTGGCTTTGGCAACTGCCTAGGCGAACTGGGGGTGCAATGAACTGGTCTTCTGCGGGGTTCCTTCTGCCCTTTTATACTACTTTGCGAGATACATGAGATAATACGAATTGAGTAACTGAGATGAGGTGCTTTATAAGAAAGAATCAGGTGCGTTAGTGCCTAGTTGAATCGTCATGATGGAATGGCCGAAATAGTCATCCAGGTTGACCGCTAGGTCTGTTTTGGGTATATTTGTAATGCCCTAGGCCAGCCGATTGCTTCCGCTGGGACGAATGTCTCCAGCTTGGTTGATAATCCAAGCTTCCTCAGGTCATTACGAGGTATAATGTGGAACTCTATCCGCCATCACGCCGCTAGGACGCCTACACTTCGGTGTCCACTTTCTCTACAATCAACACTGTTGCCACAAAGAGTTACTTGTCCTTGTTTGGCACCTTGCGACTGTGTCGTGTACATCACATGTCTCCTAGCCTTGCCTCAACTGTCTGAGCATGCTCCTCAGAGTACTCGTTCTGTCTGGTTAAGTAGATCTTAACTAATACTCGACAAATCTTCAGTAACGTCACCCTAGGGCATTTCGCTTGCCCTAGCTGGCTGGTCACTATCAACTAGACACCTCCTAGGAAGCAAGCTTCCCTTCAATATCTGTGCCTAGGCACACCACATCCTCCTAGCTGTCCCGTCTCTTCTCCTAGGACCTTTACTGTGCAGTCATTGGTACTCCTAGTAGAGTTATGATCCCTAGCTGGACTTCTTGGGCTTATATGTTTATCTCCTTGATAGTGTACTTAGTTTGCACTAAAGCACTACAGCCAGTGGTTCGGAGCTCACCCTAGCTCTCCTTTAGTATCACCAGAACAGGTGCCCCAGGGCTGTTGTACAGGCCCTAGGGGCACAATCTCTGCCAATCTCTGGGCTAGGCTTTAGCCTTAGAAATCGCAAAAATCATGAGATTCAGCCTTCACATTTCGTGGGCCGTATCAATGCTGCCTACACCCTCCTAAACAACTTTGAAGAACTCCGTGCCAATTCCTTGACACAGACAAAATCATTGGAAGAGGTCAATGACATGTTCAAGGGAGTTCAGCAGGGACTAAAGGATTCCGGGAATCCCCCACTGCAATTTTTATACACGGATTCGCCCCAAGGTAAGTATCAAATATATATTGTGGATTGACCTTTTTTTTTTTGGAACAGCTGAACGTGCATTTCACGAGTCGATTCATGCTTCATTGACTAAAAATGTTGTTCCCGTTACAAATTGGACAGATCTCCCCCCTTTCCAGACAAGCAGCGGCATTCTTACTATTTCTGTCGCTGACTTGATGGAAATTGAGGTGGCAGCACATGAGATACTGCAGGACTTCAGCCAGACCCCTTAATCCTAGCTTTATCTCATTGCACTTGCTATCAAAGCAGAAAATTTCCCTGAGCGACCTCCTCGTTTAGATATCATTCAGTTCAGAACCTGGAACAAGATTTATGTCTTCAAGGTAAATTGATTGTCTATGATTATTCTCATTTGTATTGAGTCAAATGCGAGGTTTCTCGTCTTACCTCGCCCTGTGATCTCTTGCCGTCATTGCGTGCAATTCTAACAAATACGTCCATTATCAAGATTGGCCACAATATTCGCCAGACTCTTCAAAGGATCTGGCAGGCATTCTCTCTGCCCAGTATCGCAAAGGCAGTGAACAGCAATCACTACATTTTGACGGCCCCTCGGCTGACTTGATCGATGTTGGCTGAGGTTGGCCGAGGTTGGCCAAGGGGGCTAGACCGGGTTGGTCGAGGGGAAGTTGGCCGAGGGTTGGCCAAGGCCCTGATCTCTGTCCCAGCGCCTCCAGCATCCCTGGTGCCGTCGGCTGGCCTTCCCACAGAGTGTGGGAGCCGAAGTAGTTTGCCGATGGGCTGTGTAACGGATGTCGCGTGGCATGGCCAAATCAGGTCATGAATTCGAGATACCACTGGTGGACTGGGGGAAGAAAGAGCTTGAGGGAATACCTAGAGTTGTGGGGCTTGAAATATTAGTAGATCAATATTAGTGGATGATCCTCATGAACCCTTGCAGAGGTGGATTGGATTATTATGCTACGTTACAAACAGTGGCAGTCGCTTTCAGTGTTATGTCTCAATTTGGAGGGCCCTTTACGTGTTGTGATCTATGTGCCGGATCAGTAGACCGCTTGTTACTAATAGTAACGGTTTAGTGAGGAGCGGCTTGAAATTGAGGTCAACCAAAGGTTAACCAACCTTAAACCAACCTCGACCGACTAAGCCGAGCCAATGAGTTGGCCGAGGTTGGTTGAGGGCCTCGGCCAAGGTGTTGGCCGAGGCAGCCTTAAAATGTAGTGAATGATTCTCCTATTCTTGACATAGGGAAACATGCAAAGTTGAAGGGCTGTGTTGACACACCTTTAGTATCACTTCACGACTTGGCGGGCATTGTTCTTCAGCATTATTTCTCTGTTCCAGATTCTTCCTCGGAGTCTCCTCCCACTTCGGAAGCCATATTTGCTGAGGTTCATTGGCCTTTTAACAGTTTACTTGCCGGTGCTTGTACACACATGTACAAGCAAGAAAAGCTGACAAGCCGACAAGAGCACATGCTATGTCCAAAACCCGACAAGTTCAGATTTTTTTTTTGGGGGGAGTGTGTGCGTTGGAATCTAGGCATCATTTCTGTGCTTTTATTTTTTTGCCACAAGTGAAACAAGACGACAAGCCGACAAGTAAAATGTCATTTCACTGATGTTGACTGTCTATGGAAAATCTTTACCTCTCTTGGTGCACTTGATTCTATTGGGCTTCCACTCCGGCCAGCCCAGGTGAGAACCCACGGACGACCTGTAACACTTGTGCAAGCCTGTAAGCCAATTGTGGAGGGCTTGATTATTGGTCACCGCGACTATGGATGACAAGGGCCACACCGCCACAACACGTCATTGAGCACATGAAAGTCACGTTTGATGCCCCGGACTTTGCCGAAACACATCCAAAATCCATGCAGAGAACGCAATTTGTGGGCTTTCAACATGGTTACAAGGCCTAGAAAAATATACGAGGCATTTCCTACCAGCCAAAATTTTGTCGAATTTTTTCAGCCAATTCCAGATGCTTCTACCCAGTATTTCACGTATTTACATCAATATTTCACCAGTATCCCTGGATAAAACCTCAAATAAAATTACCACGATCAATATGGTGTATGTTACTCCAGCTGCAGACACTATCTCAGTCAAATCAACCCTAGAAACCTCAGAACGTGCGTTTTGGGGTGCCTTTGGCAAAGTCCGGGGCATCAAACATGACTTTCATGCGCTCAATGACGCATTGTGACGGTGCCGCCACTTGTCATTTAAATTTAAAGCCAGATCGACCGGTCTGTCTACCGACAGTTTTGTCTCATAGACAGATCGGTTACCGGTCTATTATCACTGCCTATTTGAGAAAAATGTATGCCCAGCTAATGGTGAAAATTGCCACATTATATGTGGAGGCAACGCAATCGAGCTCTTGCAAGTTGCAAGGTCTCTACCACATACACGGTATTCCAAAACAGTGTGGGTTCTCCTGTAACAGGATAATCAGCGGGCAACTCAATGTCAAAATGTTGTTTGACCTTCCCAACCACTTTGGATGGCCCTGTCGGTTACAAAAATATATTGGTGTTGTTCAAAGTGCCAAAAATGCGAAAATGAAACAAAAAGGAGAACGAAAAGGAGCGCAAAAAGGCCAAACTTTGAAACCCCCCCCTCCTGTATTTTCAAGAAAGCCTAGTAGGAGAGTATTCCTTCTCTTGAACACATTTCGGCAGTCATCAGCAAGGAATCTGCCGTTGAAACTCCGAGCCAGCTGAGCAGGCAATCAGTGCACCCATGTTTATCTCAGAACATGCGAGCTGCTCCAGTCTTGTGATCAGCCTCTTACGGTGGCCGTTACCCGCCAGCTTCGTTTAGCTAGGCTAAGCGAGCTGGCCATCAGTTCATCAAGAAGCCGGTTGGCCGCTGGCCCATTGTTCTCAGAAACCTCTCGCATTCCCAACACATTCCTCTCTTTTGGGGGGACAGGTGCAGTATACTATAGTATTCCCATAATTCCGGAGTAACTCAATCTAATTTCAATGTTTTTTTCGGGCTTTGCCACCAAAATGTGACATTGTCACATTTGTGATCTTTCGTGTCTCGCACGTCTCTTCACGCGTTGCTCGTATTTTTCGTGGTAAAATATGATAGAAACTCACGGAACGGCCTCTGAGGCATCAAGCAAAATAATTTGAGTTGATATTGTGGCCCTGAGAGTCATCAAATTGAACATGGTTCAGAATAAAAGGCAAGTCTTAACAAAGTGCAGCAAAGGGCCAGAAAAATTCCTGAAGAATCCCAGATCAAATAAATATGGCTTATAATGTGTTGTGGGCCATAAAACACATTATAACCGTGTCAAGGACGAGCTGAGCACAAATTTGACCACGCAGTCACAAGGGTGACCACTGTGACATTGGTGGCGGCATCTGACAGTTAGAGATGAGGAAGGACCTTTGACCTTGGCCTTCTGAGAGCCCTGGGAGGCCCTATATTCGGGCTATTACCTGGTGTGCAGGATGAGGTGGAGGTAGTTGAAGGACAATGGGCCAGCATGTATTGATGGCATCACCAAGGAACCACTGATTACGCCTTGATGCCATCGAAAATTGAAGCTGGCGGGTCCCGGCCACGCTAGCCTCTGCATGTCTCTTAGGAGCTTTAGGTGTTTAGTAGGTGTTCTAGCAGGGGAGTGATTACCACCACTGCGAATGGCACTGGACTTTGTGGGTGCCTTTTTACGCAATTCTTTCGGAGAGGTCCAGCCCATGAAATGTACAAATGGTATTCACTAACAATGGGTAGTAGCTGATAGGATAAAGAATGTGTTATGAGAACGTATGGAGGGAAAGGACAAAGGGAATGATGGGATCAAAGTCTGGTGCGGAGTTCCAAATATCAGCAGAAGAAGGAGGACAAGCAGGACGACGAAAAGGAGCATTTTGGCGAAAATGGTGTTGCCAGTTCATTTTCGCCAAAATGCTCCTTTTCGTGGTTCCTACTTATCCTCCTTCTCAGTTCAGGAAGATGAAAAGGAAAGTGAAAAGGAGACAAAAAGGAGAGCTTTGAGTGACGCTATTCTCTCAGCTTCGTAGTCCATGACTTCCTGGAGTTGTTTCTTCATCTCTTGAAGCTTGTCATACAGGTCACATAGTTGAAATTTCGTGACAACCGTTTCTGGAGCTCTTTGGTCTCCTCCTTGCCTTTCCTCAATAAAATCCTCTGACATATAACATTACAGCTGTTTGCTTATGTTCGTGAAAACACTTTTTTTCCCACCTCATCACATGTCTGCTGGAGTAACCAGGTCATTCCAGAATAATTATGAGCAATTATCTGCTTGAGAGGCCCAGCATTACATTGAGTCCCATGAAATTTGCAGCCGGCGCGAGTACAGTGGAATGCCGAAGTATCGGCATTATCCAGATCACATCATTTCTCATCTGCTCATCCCGTTGCTCTCCAGAACCATTTGGGGCACTCCCATCTCGAAAGTCAAGGTAAACCAGCCACCTGGCATGGCTTAGCTCCAGCTTCCCTCAGGCATGCAACTGTGTGAAAAAAAAAAAAAAAAACCCTGTTTTCACGAACATAAGCAAACAGCTGTAAGGTATGGATCTAGCTGGTTCCACAAACTGGGGCACAAAGGATTCAAACTAACGGGCACTCTGATGAGGTGCGCATTAATTTCTTCAGGGGTCTGGAAAGCATCGACGATGCAGGAAATAAAATATCTGAACAGTGGACTCACCTTGCAATTGTGAGCCTTAACCCTGTCTCTGCTCACGATAAATAGTTCGATACTGTTGACATCCATCTTGGTGGTATCAGGATCTAGCTGGCGGTCGATGACTTCAGTATATTTATAGTAGCGCTCAGGCCGTTTACAGCCTATGTGGCTACTTTGCTACATGCTATCGACAGAGTACGTATGTTGGTAGTGCATTGCCCTTTCAGGCCCCTGCGCTCCACCCCCAAAACTGAAGCCAGGGATTGATGCAAAAGTGCCCGTACAAAGAAGATCCCTCCCAAAAAGTTTGTATGTCGGTGGTGCATTGCCCTTTCGGGCCCCCGCGCTCCGCCCCGAAACAGAGCCAGGGATTGATGCAAAAGTGCCCAAACGAGGTTGGAGGGTGCATAGAAGCAGTGAGCTCAGTGTGCATGAGTAATATGCGACCATGAGGTGTACTGGTTGTCGAAATTGGTGGGAAGTGTGGGTGGCATGTTCCATCAATGGATACGCCGGAAACGGGAAGTGATCCCGAGGATGAAAGAGAAGAGGTGGCATAGGTGAAAGAGGAGTGCATAGGCATAATGGAACACGCCAGGCCATGTGGCCAATTCTTGAGTGGGATGAGCCCCCAACACAGGGCAACTGCGTCAGAGGCCCATGGAAATGAGTGTGGGTGTGTCGAGTGGCACTGCCGTTGCCAACGTCTTCAACCAGTCCACATCTGTCTGCAGTGCACAAGGGGTGCTGCAGAGTGCCGACGTCGATACCCAGTCGGCAGATGAAGAGTTGTTGAGAGCGGGAGTGTTGCTGGCTGTGCCACCCAACCTGATTGTGGTGGTTTGTGATCAAGAGAGTCCTCCTAGCTGGCAGTCAAGAAGCTAAATAGGAGGTGATACTATGTATCATCTATGACATTATATTCATAACATTATAAAAGTGATAACAGACCTGGTTCCAGCGACTAAACAAAGTAGTCACGTTCCATATTAAGGGACAAGACTCACTCAAATCCGGTCACAGTGGCTGAACCACTTGTAGTGTTGGACTAGGTTTGACGTCAACCATTGGCTTCAACCAAAAACAGTTAGCGATTCAAACCGAATTGGGAACAAAGATGTGACACTTCGAGCATTCCCAACTGGTGCAGAGAAACAGACAATATATGTCGTTTGAATGTTGTCTTGGCATCCAGTTTACTGGGTCCTAGGCGAGTCATTATGCTGGGTGCTACACAAGGTGGAAATATAAAACATTCCGTTTCATTTGGCATGGGAGTGAGTGCAGTCTCGCAATCCTGGGATGATTACCTTATTAACCAACAGGCCAATGGACTACAACCTGAGAGCGATTCAGCGGGTAGCTGCAATGTTGGCCCTAATACTGTGAATCGGCTTGAAAAAGCACGCATGCGATACTTGGAGGAGTGCAAGCAATGGTAGGACTCGGGTAACAAATTTAAGCCCTGGAATATGCTGCCAGTGAAGTTGGAAAGATTCTGAAAGAGCCACCGTCGACTGTTTCCATTTCCGTTAGTTGATGCGTGGTTTCAGTTAAGGGAGCAAAGAAATCGGAATAGATTCACGGGAATTGAGGGTACTGGTGCAAAGCAGAGGTGGAGCAAAGAACGAAAGAGAGGCGGGGGCAGTGCCTCCATTATTGAACCCAAATCCAACCTGCGCGATGACAACCATGACTTGGACGTGCATTCCGTTTTTCCGACCTCAGCCATCCAGGGAATCTTGCTCAGTGGCAGTAACCTTGTAGTGAATGTCCCAGGCTTCTTAGCATAAACCCATACATGTTTTACCCAGGCCTATTTAATAATAAACCAGAAGTACGTGCCACCATTACCCAAGATCGTCGTTAGTCGGTACGGGGCCATCTGCATCGAGAGCAATCAGGTCTTCACAGACGGAGACAGGGAGGTGAGGATAAAGTTAGGATGGTGTATGGGATTGCTTAGCTGGGCAGATGTGGCTTCTTCAGGCCTTTTAAGATAGAACATTGCGGGTGCCTGATCGGCCTAGTTGCACACCTTCGGCAGCAGTGCCAAAAAGGCAAAACGGCTCACGGCGTTCTGTGGCTGGCTGTGCGTGGTGACCGTGGATCCAAACCAGGTATGAGGCAGTGTGATAAGGACTGCGGTGCCGCTATGAGAATTTGTTTTATCAAATAGACAGCCTGTTCGGCCTCTAGGGTTAATTAGTGTTGGAGGATAGTGGGGATGTAGGATCGGGATGCGTGTGTGGTCCGAGTGAGAATGTTGCACGGGATTGCACATGGCGTACGTTCTGTGGGTTCGTGTTGGGGGTACCTGCTGTTAGCCGTAAATGGATGTGGGGGCGATAGTTACCTGTCCTAGGTTACAAGCTCGAGTGAACAACACGTTGCTTCCTGTAAAATCCGATGCCTTTGCTGCGATCCTTCTCTCGTGTTTCCCCGATGTTCCCAACGAAGGTGGAAGGCTTAATACAACGCTTGACGGTTATACAGCAAGTGACAGCGATGCCGGCTGGTACTGGTCAGTCGAGTGTATGGTACGTCCGGTCGTGACGCTGGGTTGCAGACGGTGGTTTAAACCAATATGGCTTCACCCAGGCCGACTTCTACAAAGCATGGAGCTCGCGAAGTTGGTGATCCTATAATGGGGAAGCCCGATGATATGACTTGGGGTCCGATTCTTTTCGACCTTGCTAAAGGAGGTGTGAGAGTGAAATGCCCTGCTAGAGGCAAGTGAGGATGTGGTCGACTTGGTGTGAGCGAAGCTTAGTTGCACAGGTGGGGTACAGGTGGTGGGGAGAACTAGGCTCCAAGATTTGACTCGGAATTGACTGACTACAACACCCTTTTCCGCTATCCTTTTATACCTTTTCGCCTCTCGACCGTCCCCTTGATGCCCACTTGTTCGGTTCCATCCCTTTCACGTTTGAGGGTGCTTGCGCAGGAACGTATGTAGCGTGCGTTCAGTATTTGGGGCCACGGACGAGGCTTACGTTCGAATTTTGGGGTTCATTTCCATACCACTGCCGTTCTAGGTGCGCTCAGGATGGTGGTTCCGAGCACGACATTTTGGCAAATATGGTGTGTGTCAGCACCTCGACGATCCATTTGATTCTGATCTCACTGCTAGCACCCTGGTATACAGGTCATTCGCTCGGCGACAAACACGGTGCGCATTCACTCTTGACACTGCCGTGCATATTTATTTTTTGACAGTGTGTTTCTAATTCTCATTCTTGAGGTGATTAGGTTTCGACGACGATGCCCGTGAAACTTCAGTAACTGCACCACAAATGGCGGCGGCAGGATACATTGAGTACCCTCCCGTGGTGTGCTGCGAACATCTGGTGTGCTGCTTGATGGACGCTTGATGTCCTAGCTATCATTATATTCTGTTCGTAGTAGTATCAAGACACACTGTTTTCCATCCATGATGTGGCTTTAGTGAGCTCTTCTTGCCTTTTTTGGGCTGTTTTGCTACAGCTTATACCGTGGCTTATACTGGCCTTTTCTGGCTTTTCTAAGGAAATGGACTTGGATTAAAAATGGCTTCGGGACTTTTTTGGCTTTTTAGCGTAGAAAAGGCGGGAAAGGCCCAGAAAGGCGTAGTTGTAAAGATGCTGATTCATCAAGCGCTTGCGATGGAGCGATGGCAAATCTGGAACAGGTGGGAAATGAAGGCATGTAGGGAGCCACGAGGTGGGTGACGGTTAAAGCCGGGCAAAAAAGAGTCGACAAACAGGTAAAGACACAGGTTGGTTTGCAACTGGGAGCGAAAGAGATGTTGATCCAAACTCGAGCGCTTGCGACGGAGCAATGGCAGATCAGGAACAGGTGGGAAACAAGGAAGGCATGTAGAGAGCCACGAGGTGGTGGCAGTTAAAGCCGGGCAAAAAGAGTTGACAAACGGGTAAAGACACAAGGTGCGCAGCGGGAGCGAAAGAGATGTTGATCCAAAATCAAGTGCTTGCAACGGAGCAATGACAGATCAGGAACAGGTGGGAAACGAGGAAGGCATGTAGAGAGCCATGAGGTGGGTGGCAGTCAAAGCCGGGCACAAAGAGTCGACGAACACGTTAAGACACAGGCTGGTGTGCAGCAGGGAGCGAAAGAGAGGCTGGTTTATGACTGGCTTGTTAATCCAAAAGCTTATCATTGTTAATAAAAATATTTTTGGAGACAGACAGCCCTGGACAGTTCATTTCGCTTGTCATTAATGACCCGGGTGTCCCTCGTGTACGCCGGATGCAGGGTGCGGCATCAGATATTTTATTATCTGTGAAATCAGACGTTGGGGAAACGGCCCCAGATCTGGAGCAGCCCAGATCGCATCTGGTTTTTCTTCGTTTTTTAAAGGTGAATTAAAACGTGCAACTCAATCATCTGAATGCGAACTGTGGACCGGGAAAACATAGATTGATACTGATTGGATACTGAAGAGAAAATACGTCATTTGAGGAGGCCTGTTCTATAAAGTGGTTCACTGGCAACCATGCCATGACTATCGCTATCACGATCCCCCAATTCATTTTCGTCATGAGAGTTTAATGGGCAGCAAATCTAATCTAAGTTCGCCGCCAAGTATAAAACACAACCAGAATCCTGCAATGCATCCCCAGAAATGTGTCCGTTCTCAGACATGGAAGATGCCCCCTCCCCCTCCCACTTCCACCTTTTGTTCTCCCTCCTCCTCACCTTCGTGGCAGCCATCCGCAGCCACACCCTCCGCTACACTGCCCTCGGGCTCCTCTTCATCCTCGCCGCACTCTGCACCGTCCACCTCCGGTCCCCCTCGACGCAACTCTGCCATCTCGCCCACTTGATAAATCAGACCGAGGACCTCATTCAACACGCTATGGTACAGTGCCCGCAGGATCATTTCAGCCTCACAGAAGAAATGGGACAATTGCTCGAGCGAGTTACATTGTTTGTTCGTTCACGAGTATTCACTGAGTGGTGCAACAGAGCCAATAAAACTGCATCGCTACTTAGATGCCACAACCTGGATTCAAAAGGGGAGCAATTCACCTGGAATAAATACAGGGAGCTGTGCAAAGACATCGCAGCATGTGCGAAGCGTGTTAAGAAAACCCGCACCATGGTTCTGGTGAGTGGGCTTATTTGTGGCGCCCAGTAGAGATTGATGCAACATCGAGCAGCGCATTGTGGAGGTTGGACACCAATGTAGACTGGAGGGTGATATCAAGGAAATACAGTTCATCCTCACCGCTGATTCCACTCATGCCACTTCATCCGTGGCCGAGTCAATTACTGCCTCTCAATATCTGCCATACAGGTGCGTAGCTGTCATCTTGATAAATTATCCACTCATTTACTCAACCTTTCGTAGTGTCTGACACCCTCCCCCAGAATTATGCAGTTACTTCCTCGTCTTGAATAGACTTTCGGCTATGCTCTGAAATTTTTGCTTTCTCAATTCATATGGCCCTCTGGGCACCCCTGGCACCGCTTACCTATCCCTGTACCTCCTAGCTGGTTGCCTTCTGGAGGAACATCCAGCATCAGGACACTGATAATATTTCTGGGACACCATATCTAGGTTTTAGAGGTGCCTTTGAAATCAACAGTTATTCTCTTTTCAATGTCTTTGTATCGCAGATTGAACTCATTTTCCAGCACAGGTTGTTGTAGTAGATTATCCCCATAAAAGCTGGTTTTATCTATTTATTCATTGCTGCGTTCCATTTCGTAATTGAACATATGTGGATGAGATATATATCAGACCAAAATCTTGTCCACCTTTTGCTGTTGGTGACACCCATCTATGGAGACAGATAACGGTATGTTGGGTTAAGAAATACAACACAGCTCTTTCCAATGTATGGGGATATGCAATTGCAACGCAGACTTCCGACCTCAACCATTGAGAAAGTTCAGCATATGCATGTTTGCCAGGAGTAATAATTCAGGCAGCCTCAGTCAATGGTCTGATGCTGAGAACGGCGGGCCGGGCTCACCCTCGCCCGAGCTTTGCTCGGCTCGAGTTCGCCCGTGGGCCCGGTTGCAAGGTTTACAGTGAGAGGGTGATGCCGAAAAGCCGATTGTGGCAATCACCGAAATATTGGTAATCCATGATCTGGTAGTGATCTTGAGGACCACATTTAAAGGTTTTTCAGCCACCGACCTAGATCACGGCAATCACCGCAGGATCGGTAATCCATGATCTGGTAGTGACCGCATTTACGGAAGGGAGACCTGGAACCTAAAACGGTACCAGGAACATGTTCTCGAGCTTCCCTACATGATTTCTGTATCTTGACCTCACCCCAAAATTTTGATTCTTTGATTTTGCCTGCGGTTCGATGAACTCGAGACAGACGCTGAATTCCAAAAAAAAAAGATTTGCCTACGACTCGGTCCGACAAACTGTGATGGCTCAAGGTTATCGACTGGGACGCATAGTGGACTCATCATATCTTCCCGCTGCCAAAAGATTGGCGCCTCCGGCGCTTATAAACGGCAAAGTTCAACCGGGAAATGTGATGATGTTTCAGGGCGCCCTAAAACGTATCCGAAACCTTTAGTATCAGTAAGAGAATAAGGAGGGCTGAAATCGTATCTAAAAGGTAAAGTTTATGACCGACTAAAATGGTCGCTGAAATGTAAAGTTTTGGAACCAGTATCTGAGGACCGAAACTTAGGTATCAGACACAATTAGTTGTTTATTGTGAACTGAAAACAACAGTATCAGTTGCAAGTTTCCGGCGCCGCCTGAAGCTATTGTTTTCCGGCTTCCTGAAACCGATTGGGCGGCCCGAGACAGCTGGTGCGCCTACATTGCAGACTCAGGCCCTGATTCATCGCCCACACTCGCACCCAGCGTATTATTTTCTGCTGCTTCGCGGGGAATCTTAACGATTGAAAAAGATGACAGAACTAGTTATTCGAAAGTTTGTACAGAGTGGTAGGAGGTTGCATAATAACCATGCACATGAACCGCCTAACCGGTACCCTTGGTGAGCCCCAGATTAGTCAGTGCATGTTTGGCCGCGCATTCGCGGGCGGAGTCTCTGTCTGAGCCCGCACCACAGCCATATTCAACACGATTCACTAAAATGAGATGAGCTGACAGTTCTGTCAGGTTATATGGATTTATGACGGAGAGGGCACAAGACCCGGGAATGGGGAATGGCAAACGGGACGTTGTGGAGCATCATGGGCACTCACGACGAACGATGGAGGTCCATATCGGGTTCGTCAAAGATCCGCTCATTGAGTCGTAATACTCGACAATTTGTCTTGACCGTTGTGCCACATTGTTCAACGCGGTTCTAAAGTAGTCTGCTGGTGATTCAACGACACATTATTTAAGAGCATCACGAAGTCCCACCGGCAGGATGAGTCTGATTTCCTAGGTTCGGCGCTGATCAATTGCCGGTCATTTCGTGTATGGAAATTGAGAAGTTGGACGAGTTACCTGTGGACGAAGAACGTTCATCAACTGTCTGTACGGCACTTCTATCGTGCGAAGTCTTCAAGAGATAAGAAATCGGAAAGCGCACCATCGCTATCGGCTCACCATTGCGGCCCATAGCGATGCTACAGATGCCGCAGATACCGCAGATGCCGCAGATGCCGCGGATGCCGCGGATGCCACAGATGCCACAGCGACGTCTACAGCGATGTTTGCGTAACGGGTTGTCGTTCCCATCTCAGTCGCATCGGTCCTCGAGCGCCGCGAAAAATCGGGGCAATTTGGCTAGATTGGACGGGGCTCCCATATGTCGCCGGCAGGGGATTGACGGGTGGTACGGGGCTCAGATCACCAGAAAACGAGGATTTGTTGTCGTGGATTGGAGTAGATCTAGATTGCGCCGCTTCCACATCGGGATTGTCAGTAAGCGTGGCTGTGGGGAGAGGCGAGATAGTGTGGTTGAATTCGTTTCTTGAAGAAGACAGTGTCGATACAAGGAAAGTTGCACCTGGGCTCTCAGGTGAGTGGCAAAAAGGGCATTCGCGGCTTTCAGCTGACCGTCTCTCTCCGTGATGGTAAGTTGATCCTCTACTCGTTGGAGGAATTCTGAAATATTGTGGATTTTGGATCCAGTCACTGCGTTCCGACCCTTCCTAGACTCAGCCTGAGTGTAGGAACCTAGAAGTGGCTACACCGATGATTGAGTCTAGGTGCCTAGAGCATAGTCTGTGGAGATCTGTCTAGCTCTGGCTAGATCAGTGTAGGTAGGTCTAGGTCCAGGAGGGTCTGTGTAGGTCGCAACAGGTGCTCGTAGCCACCTACAAAATGGGGAAGGGACGCAGTTGCTCAGAATATTAGATGATGGAAATGTTCAGCATTAAAACGCAAGTCTAGGTCTGTGTAGCTGAGTTTAGGGAACTAGCCTCACCTTCCATGAGCTACCCTCATCTACACTGACCTGAGTCTAGCCACCTTTCACGGCACCCGTAAAGCCAGACGGACATTACGTGTAGTCGCCTAGATGGGGGCTGTGTAGGGACCTACACCGACCTAACTCCATCTGGCACAACCTACAGCGCCTAGTCTCAGCTGAGTCTAGGACGGGTGGGAATGCAGTGAGTGCTTGGATCCTGCCAGGGTTAAATAACGGATCCATGAGAACACAATAAGATAACCCACATCGTCCAGGATATCACACCAATCGTCGTCATGCGACATGACAACTGCTCCTTGTGGTGTCTGGATGGGCCGAGGTAACTTACGACGTCGACAGAATGGTTAAACAAAGCAAAACCTTATGAAGAATGTGGTTATTGATTAGTTCCCCGGGACGAAATATCTACACAGCTGTTAGTTTATGATTGTGAACCATTATAGGAATCATGCCTTGGAAATGGGAGAAAGATCCGATAAAACGACGGGGTCATTTTTCTCTGGATGTTGGTTTTCACCGGTCGCCGGTGCTCCCTCGAAAAACCCGAGAAACCACCCTAAGAACGAAAATCGCGGAATGGGTGGCCTGAAATTCCTCTTCGAAGTTTCAACTCGAGATTCCACAATGTTGCAGATTTCAACTGTTCCAAACAGCCTCCCCCAAACTCCTGTCCCGAGTGAAATGGTCAGTCCATGTATAAAGGTGGTCTGATCCAACGGGCCATTTCTCGGGGATGGACTCCAGCTTTTTGTCTGAGCTGGATTTCGTCCGGTACTCATGCCGCTCCATCGATATTGAAGTGCGTTAGGCATTGGTTGGAACGCGAGTTGAAATTCATCGCCGGCGCTATGAAACGAGGCCATGCCCCATGACTTGGCTTTTTCCCAGCCAGTGACAACATACAGCGACCCATTTGCAAGTCTGCGTCCTCTTGCGCCATTTACATATTTATACCAGTTCTCGGCATGCTTCGCGGCATACGCCCGAACGGTCTCGAGGTTGTCGAGTTTCTTGAGGTGGGCACCGTGAGGCAGGACCAACACAGCCCCCTGCGGAGCCTCGCACCTGAAGACGAAGCCGCTGCTATATGAAATATAAGTATTACATCGGGTCGGGAGATGAAGCTCACCGCAACGGAGGATGAAGGTCCAGCTTTCGAATCGAGGAAGTGGACACATAATTTCCTGGAGCATAATCCAAATCGAACACCTCTTTTGAGGCATAGCGCGGTAATGGATCGAAATTTTCTGGAACATCGTTGTCGTTGATGGGATGGCCAGCAGGGAGGTAGATATTGAAGAAAAAGTCAAATACTCCTTCTGGGGTGACCCTGCCCACATCACCAATTGCGACACCATGTTCTCGATACTCTGCAGGAAGATTCTGCCGAGGCTCTGGAACATAGAGTGGGAATCCGCGCTTCCGACGCAGTAACTGATTACAATAGATTTCGCTCTCTGAGAAAGTTTCATCCATAGAGTTCAGAGGTAAAGGAACGCTGGGTGGTCCCGACTGGACGAGTACACATAAGACGTAAACAATATAAAATTTAAAATGCTCACCTGTGTGGGGTGATTATGCACATCTCCCAGTACGAATTGCCCTCTGCCGATATGAAAGCCCTTGGCATTTGAAAATAAGTTTGGGCTGTTCAAGAGGATCAGAACAGGTCTCTTCCAAGTTGTCATTGTTGTACAGACCTCTGGGCGACAGCCGAGAGAGGAGTCTGAAGTCTAGTCTGAGCCTGGTTGTTGGAGGACAGAGTCATATCTAATGCCACCTCCATGGTCCAGATGCAGGCAGGTAGCGAACGTGTATGCAAGGAGGAAGGAAGGCTTCGCGACCCAGATACTTATACCACTGGAAAGCTGTGAAGGCACGCACCCACTCCCACGAAGGAGCTTCACTGCGTTCCGACCCCCTGTAGGCACACCCTGTGTCTACTGCTGTAGACAACATGTAGGCAAACCTGTTCGCCTACATATACCTACAGCATGTAGACACTCTTGGTGTACGTGAGTCTACATCGATCTAGTATGTCTACGTTGGTCTACAGCAGTAGGCCCATGTAGAAGAACGTGGTTGGATGGAGATTTCTCAATTTTGGAACAAAACATTTTAAAGGGCGAAATAAGGTGGGGGAGACCAAGGTTTGTCTACGGCTGTCAACAAACTTAGGCAAAGTTCGCCTACGTGACGTACGCTGACGTAGCCCAGCGAACACGAGCGAAGGCAACGCTGTGCCGATATCCCCTTGCCTACAGCCATCGACATACTTTAACCTACGTAGACCAGCGAACACGAGCGTAGGCAAGGGTGTGCCTACAGGGGGCCGGAACGCAGTGCTTGACATAGAAATTGATGCAATGATAGGGAGCACTCGCGGCATCACCGGCCGAATCGCACAATGACGAGGATCGGAGGCCAATCGAACTGGGAGACGGGCGAAAAGACGGGATGGGCGGGAGGTAGGCCGAGACAGGCAAATGCAGATGCAGACGCAGAGTTCGGATTCAGATTCAGAAGCCGACAGAGTTAGACAGACGTGGAACACGTGGGTTCGAAGCAGACGTCAACGCAGACGTCAGGGATTGAGATTAAGTACATTACTATCACCGCGACGACGAGGGACCCTGAGGCAGGCCGCTGGGTAGCGCGGACCTTTTTTGCGACCATATTTTGATACGGAGCGTCGATAATGGCCTATCCTAATACTCGGGGAAGTGCCAGCGAGTCATATAAAAGATAGGGCAGGTGAAGAGACAGGAGAAACATAAGTTTGAGCGGCATAGGCTCGCGCTGTTATTCTAAGCATCCATCAGCGAAGACGGCTACAAGACGGCCTCCAGTTCTCGCGCTGCTTTTGGATGGTCAGTATACCTGCCTTTACCACGTGTTCTGGTGGCCTTTCACGACTGGTTGGCATAGGCCCCAGCGAGTTGATTCCAAGATGAAGGAGGTTAAGGCCTTCACGGCATGTGAGGAGCACTACTCGGAGAAGAGCCTGTGGAGGTGCGGAAACAACCAACTTGAGAACGCTTGCCAGTGGACGCCGACTTGGAGGAGCACAATGAGGAGTACGTGCATGGTTAATCGACTCGGAATCAAATCAAGCTAGACCCCATAGAAAATACCGAGGCCGTGTCGTCCTGCTGTCGTCGATTCGACGAAGAGTCGGGACCCGAGTGCAACAGCGCCGATCAGGATGAAGTTGAATGCATTGAGGATATGTGGCCAGCCATTCCGCTCGTATCCGGCTCAGTTTGTGTTGAGATGCACAGACAGAGGGATAGATGTGTCAAGGAGAGTGCAGAGCCTTCAAAAGGGTCAATCAAAAATACTAAATTTAGAGTTGGGCATTTTTTGGACTCGGTTCGCAGGACCTTGGTAACGTTCAACTGTTCAATTCCACGGATCATTGGCAACATAAATCACTGAAGGATTATAAATTCAATACTCATTGCGGAGGCTGACTACCAGCGCAAGCTCGCGACTGATATCAAGGAAACACAGCCGCTACTTCCTCCACTCATGCAGTTTCACTCGTGACCTTCTGGCACCTTTCCTATGGCTTAAATCTCTCTCTCGCTTTCATTGTAATTTCCTGTTTCTCAAATTCCCATCGTAAAAAAAGTGAATGTCTGATTTTGCCTGCGACCCTGTCCGACGAGCTCGGGAACATCATCAGCTGTTTGTCCGCGTCTGAAAACAAGGCCCAACAGCGTCATGGCATTCGTCCTGCCAGAAATTCCTCCGCGAGCGCTTACAAACCAATTACAAGCAGCCGACGGAAAGTTCAACAAGTGGCTGTGCGATCGAGCAAAATTACTAAATTCAGCGATGGGCGTTGTTTGGATCGCAGGTCGTTGGTAAAGTTCAACTTGGTTCGTGACAAGATAAACACAAAATGAACCTTGAAAATCTCTAAGGCAGTGTTAACTACCATCCAAGCTAAATATTGAATTCAACAAAAAAAAAATCAAATTTCTTCGGGTTCTCCCCAGCCATCAATCCTCGACATGAAATCGCTGAAAATCACCTTGCACAGTTCCTCGTCATTTAAGTTCATGTTTCGAGAACTGCGTAGTATCTAATTAAGATGTCTCGAGCAACTGGCGTGAGAAAATCCTGAACCAGTGTGGACGAATAACACCCACCCAAAATAACTAATGATATGGATAAAACCCTTGAGTGTGTTCAATGCTCGAAGAAGATTTGTTCTACCTTACAGTTCCTATTTGAACCGATTAAATTCCCAGTTGACGATGTATTTCGGAAAAAAATTCGCAAGCACAATCAAGCCCCTTCTGGGTTTCTGCCATATGCAGAATTGCGGAAGAGAACTATCTGGTGTTCCTCGTCGAAGGGTGCTACTATACTCGTCTACTTCTGTCTTACTAACATGTTTGATTTCGGCCAAAAATTCTCTTTCAATTACAAGGCTCCTCAGATGGAGTACCCCTCCGAATCCTAACAGGGAACGAGCTCGGTAACGACGCCCTGCCTGAGAACATATGATCCATCTTCAGCAACCATCATAGAGGCTATTCCGAGGGAACGTATATCCAGCCTGCGCCCACGTCGTGAGATTCGGATTCGTATATGCTTCTATATGCCTGCGAGCGGTGAGCAAGCCTGTGCAAATCGCGCATAGGAAATTATTCACTGGTTGATGTAATCCGATGTAGGATACTTCGGCGGATCGCAAGTTAAACCATCCTGCACGCCCGGGAGTTGGTATACGCGAACAAAGTCGATGAGCATCTCCGCCGGAAAAACCATGTGCTGGAAGTCCTGCCCTTGGAAGGAGGGGGAGATGCCGAGGTTGAAGATCATGTACTTAAAGGGGGAATAAGCGCAAGAGTTGAATATAAACGAAACTCACGCACCATCGGCTCCTCTGAGATCAATCGTGCTGACACCTGCGAGGTATTATCCGGGCCAATGGTGTCGGGTGTTAGAGTCCACGTCTTGACCCCATTACTGTACCAGTTGATGTACCCGCTCTCGCGCTTCGACGGATCGGAGAACCACTCGAGACCGTACGGTGCGTACGCAGATCCTCCGTAGAAACTCGAGTCGATATACGTCAGGGCAGATACCGTTTGCTGGAACTCGTCACCCATGTAGTGGTTGAATTTTGTGACGTTCGCATTTTGGATTGGTGTGGCCGATGACGCGTTGTTGAATTGCCGCTGAGCGTTGTACGGCGCGACTTGGTAGCTCTGGGACACCTGTCCGTGGAAATTGGGTGCCGTGCCGTCGATCTCAACCAACGCCTCGATGATGTCGATCTCGGGCACCCCGCGTCCGATGTTAGTGGAAGGGCCGGGATGGTCGGAGCCCGGGCAGGTGCAGGCAGAGAGTCGCTGCCCAGGGAGAAAGCTCAGGTTGTCAGCGACAGTGGAAGGTGGGTCGTCGCCATGCGTCGTTTGGTTCGGAAAAGTCCCGAGGTCGCAGCTGTTGCATGAGAGTTAGTCTCTGATAGACACCCGATATAACAAGGGCGTGGCTGTACCTCGCATAGGTGTATGGCCACATTCCTTCTGTTGTCGCCCCGTACCCTGCGCGTCCAAGATTCCCCATCGTCCATGCACCCGGCCAGAAACCGACTTGGGTTGGGGCGCCGGGGAGGCTTATTGAGACCTCGATATAACCAGTCGTAATACATATCTGATTCCAGGATTGAAGCATCCCTGATGATCGTTAGGAATGAATACACGAAATGAGGGAACATTCACCGCTCTGGAAATTCAAGCCATGGTTGTCGACTTCGGACAGAGTGATGACTAGTTTTCCATCTCTTGTCGTCACCGCCTAACAGATGTGTTAAGACGTCCGCGAATACAATTACATCCAACTCACTCCGGGGTCATACCACTCGAGATCTTCAGTGGGCCAATAGTGCAAGTCAACAGCTGTCCAGTATGGATCATCCCCAGGATAAAATGTGCGTCCATCGACATTGAACTCGTCGCTGAACACCAGGTCTAGGGTCTTGCCATCGTCCGCGGTGTATGTGTACGCAGATGCCGGTGTATCGGGGTCTATCAACAAGGGAAATTTCGTCAACAAAGGGACCTGTCCCGTCCCGTTAATGCCTCCCAGGTTGAATCCCTTGATCTGCGGTCCAGGGTGCGTAAAATGCACTATCACAGGATACCCCGCAAAGAGTGCGATGAGACCTCCGAGTAAAACGACAAGCGCAGTCACGTTAATCCAGCCTCGCGACGAAAAAATGTCGAACGAACGGTCCAGGCGGGCGTCTCGGATAGGGTCAGGATTGTGCAGCACATCGTCGAGGTCGAGGTTCTTCCCCCAGGCGGTATTTACCGTTTGCGACCGTGCTATTTGAGGCCGAGGCCCCGAAGTGCCGGTCCGCACGGGAGTGGGTCTCTGACCGGGATTGGCCCTATGTGAACCAGGATCATACTAAGAACGTTGAGTTGGATGTATCTACTGTATCGGTGCTCTAATAGTAATACACACCGCATACGGTCCGTAACCTAACCCGATGGAACCCCTGGCTACGTCTTGGACAATCCCTGCCCTATCGTTGCCTCGTGTGTGGACACGGCGATCGGTTGTTTGAGCACGGGATGTTGTGTGGACGCCCTGGGATTCGAATGGTTGTTGCGTAGACGCATGCGCATATGGCTGGCGCCGGGCTGCAAGGCGTGCGGATTGAGGGTGAGGAGAAGACATGGCGATGAGAGTTCGACAGGCTGACGTATTAATAAAGGGAGGGCATCGTGGCAAAGGCGCAGTAGCCTCAGAACGCCAATAATACCTCAGAACGCCAATAATATCGAATGCTAATGATAGTAAGGTTAATAATACATGCTTTTGCAGACGTCACCGGCTCATAAGTGTTAGATTGCCACCAAAGACGGGATTAGACCGAGAACATCAAAAGGCACAGATAGTCAGTGGACCAAGATGAGGGGTCAGCTTGCTGCTTGGGCGCCAGTGGAATGCAACCTTGAACTTGCAGCTCTCCTTGATGGGCTAGAAAAAGATGGCAGTATTTCCAGATACAAAATCCTCGAGGGCGCAATCATCCGTGGCTTCAAGTTGGAGCTCAGTGAGACGATTCGCGAAGAAATTCACAGATCCAAGAGCTGATCCGAGTACCACAGAGCATGTATGTACAGCCTGAGAGGAGTTATTGCATGAAGGAAACAGAGTGCTCGATGTGGATGATTAAAGCGCACAGTTAAAGTTAGGTAAGCCTGCTCTTGGATGACCTTGAAGGCAGAAAGGCGAGTTGTGCTCCGTGATTGGCCCGGGATTTGAGCCTTCTTGATCCGGACCATAACGATCTCCAAATTTCCCACGACCTAAAAATGCGAAGGACGAGCGGGCAGCGTCGTCCTCCCGGCGCCAGGGATCCTTAACTCCCGTGCAGACTGGCACTCGACGCCCGAGGTCCCCCGAGCCCCGACTTCACAGCGGGGCAAGGGAACCCGATTCCACCTTGATTCCACCACCAAGTCACCACACACTGACCGCGTCATCAAGAAAGGCAAGAGTGGTCCCGACGCTGCACCACCGCCGATCCATTACGAACCACGACCCATACTTCCCCGTCTAGGGACACAGATACTCCCCTCACCCCGACACCGGCTTCTGCCCCCACATCGACCCAATCCACTCCGACTCGGTCCCTTTCTTCCTCGTAAGCTCCCGCCACACGTCCCGCTTCGTCCCGTTCGTCTTTGAAGCTATGTGGTCCCTCCTCCTTTGTTCAAGGTCATCCGAGGCGCAAGCGCTCAAGCACTGAGTACTGAAGCCCACTCTAAGCCCGCCAAAGTCTCAAGATATCAAATTCCAAATCCCTCTCAAGCCGATCTTGTTTCACTTTGCCCCAACTCTGGTGTCCTTCGTCTCTCCGTTGTTGTATGCCCGCTTCGTCACACTCAGCCATGTCGGATCTGTCGGTTTTGACAGCGACCACTGCCGTTCCAGGTGCGCTCGGGGTGGTGGTTCCGAGCGCGACACACTGGCAAATATGGTGCGTGTCAGCACCTCGACGATCCATTTGATTCTGATCTAACTGCTAGCCCCTCGTGTGCCGGTTATTCGCTCGGCGACAAACCCGGTGCGCGTTCGCTCTTGACACCGCGCGCATTTATTTTTACCGTGTGTTTCTAACTCTCGTCCTTTGGTGATCAGATTCAACGCTAAGACAGTAACTGTGTCGCAAATAGTGGCGCCCGGATGCGTCCAATACCCTCCCTGGCGTGCTGCGAACATTTGGTGCGCTGCTGGATGGACGCTGGTTACCGTCATGTTCTGTAGTAAGGTCAATATACACTGTTTTCCATCCATCATGTGGCTTTAATGAGCTCTTCTCGCCCTTTTTGGGCTGTTTTTGCTACAGCTTATACTGTGACTTATACTGGGCTTTTCTGGCTTTTCTAAGGAATTGGACTTGGATTAGAAATGGCTTCGGGACGTTTTTGGCTTTTCGGCGTAGAAAAGGCGGAAAAGGCCCAGAAAGGCGCGGTTGTAAAGCTGATTCGGACGCGAGCGCTTGTAACGGAGGGATGGCAGATCAGGGACAGGTGGGAAACGAGGAAGGCATGTAGAGAGCCACGAGGTGGGTGGCAGTTAAAGCAGGGCAAAGGGTGGACGAACGCGTAAAGACACAGGTTGGTGCTGTAGGGAGCGAAAGAGAAGCTGGTTTATGGCTTGCTAGTTAACCAAAAGGCTTATTATTGTTTTGGTCAGAGGTGGTGACCTGAAAGTGAGGAGCCATCTGGCCAGACCTCGAAGAATAAATAAATCTTAGAAGCAGTACCCGACACAAGGTCATTACGCTTGTCATTAATACCATAATGAGCCGAGGGGCCGCCTCGTGAGTCGTGAGTCGTGAGTCGTGTATGCCGGATGGAGGTAGGGGGGGAGGGAATATAGGTTATTAATGAGTAAGTACGTCATTTTAGGAGGTCGGCAGTTTCGGGTTTGACAATGACATGGATGTGGCCATCTTTGATTTAGGATCAGTCCATTGTAGCCGCAAACCGTCACTTTCTTCTCACCCATCATGACTCCACTCCTATTCATGAGAAATTTGATGCCTAGTAAATCTAAACTAAGTTCGCCTTCAAGTATAAAAACGTCCAGAATCCCGCAATGCATCCCACAATGTGTTCCTTCTCCGATATGGAAAACGCCCCCTCCCCCTCTCACTTCCACCTTTTGTTCTCCCTCCTCCTTACCTTCGTGGCAGCCATCCCCAACCACACCCTCCGCTACACTGTCCTCGGGCTCCTCTTCGTCCTCGCCGCACTCTGCACCGTCCACCTCCGGTGCCCCTCAACGCAACTCCGCCATCTCGCCCACTTGATAGATCAGACCGAAGAACTTATCCGATGTGCGATGGCACAGTGCCCCCGAGATTATTTCAGCCTTACAGAAGAAATGGGCCGATTGCTTGCGTGAGTTACATTGTTTGTTCACGAGTATTCACTGAGCGGTGCAACAGAGTCAATAAAACCGCGTCGCTACTTAAATGCCACAACATGGATTCAAAAGGGGAGCAATTCACCTGGAATAAATACAGGCATCTGTGCAAAGACATTGCGGCATGTGCGAAGCGTATCAGGAAGATCCGCACCGCGGTTCTGGTGAGTATACTTAATTCGCGGGGGCAAATAGATAGTAATGAGACCTTGAGCAGCGCATTGTGGAGGTTGGACACCAACGTAAACTGGAGGGCGATATCAAGGAAATACAGTTTATCCTCACCGCTGGTTCCACTCATGCCGCTTCATCCGTGGCCGAGTCAATTACTGCCTCTCAATATCCGCCATACAGGTGTGTAGCTATCATCAAGATAAATTATCCGCTCATTTACTCGAGCTTTCGTAGTGTCTGAAACCCTCCCCCAAGAATCATGCCGTTACTTCGTCGTCTTGAATAGGCTTTCGGCTATGCTCTGAAATTTTTGCTTTCTCACTGTGTTCTCGAGCTTCCCTACATAATTTCTCTCTCTATCTCAAATCCCCCCCTAAAGAATGACTCTTTGATTTTACCTGACACACGCTGAATTCCAAAAAAGAAAATTGAGTCTGATTTTGCCTGCGACCCAGTCAGATGAACCCAAACACGGATACCATCGGCTGTTCGGCCCGCGTGATTACTCAAGGTTATCAACTGGGATCATTCCATTGCCAAAAGATTGACGCCCCCGGCGCTTATAAACGGCAAACAGAAGAGTTCAACCCGCCTATCAAAATTACTTAAATTTAGCAGTAGAATCGGTCACCACTCCACAAGTGAAAATCGCGAGGTACTCTCCAGAAACTCGGCAGTCGGGACAGATGGTTACCCTGCCCAAACTTTGCCTCCAAGTTGTCCAGAACGCGCTGATTATCTTCAAGTTGGGACGTGATGGGAGGGCCATCATGATCTCGAAGGCGGGAATGCGGTGGTGCAACGACTCCCGACTTCTTTGCGGAGCGTTTCAACTAAGCCCTCGGCTTCTGTGGTAGCTGCATTTATCACGCAGGCGCCTACTACATAAGTGGGTGTCATATTTGCCCATTGAGTTCAATTTTGGTTCAACCGTTGAACCCGATGTTCAGGTCAACTGATAGACCCGTTCCAGCAAGTGTCATATTTGTCCATTGAGTTCAATTTTGGCTCAACCGTTGAGCCCGATATTCAGGTCAACTGATAGACCCATTCCAGCAAATAGTTGAATTTATCCCGGAACAGATGTGTCCTTCCCAATGCTGGTCGTGTGAAGGATACTACACGGCAGAGGCTGAGCAAATAGGATGTCAACCGTCCCGTTTACGCATAAATACGGTTGCGCCACTGTAACGTATCTCTGCTTTCACAATATGAGATTTCCATCGGGCTCAAACTGGTTTTCTATATTGTCTGCCTTTGTAATAACGGTGAAATAAGCTTCCAGGCCCGCAAGAAGAACAAGTGATACGGTGGTCATCTCGGAGTTTTACGGTATGGTTACGGGTCCGGGACCACCGTAACGGCAAAATTACATGCCTTTACACGGCGTATTATTTTACTGCGGATTACCGACGCCTACCCGGGAAAAAATTACTGTAGAGAGAGACGACAGAACGGAAGCGGGAAACCCATGTAGCCGCCGTAAAGACTGACGTCAGTGGGCAGATGAGGAAGGTATGTCGAGTTCGTCGCTGCCCAAATAAACTCAGAACTATGATTGTATGTGGGGAGCGGTTGTTTTGGGAGCAAGATTGCCAATGATTCAGTAATCGTTATCTGGCACGTTTCCTGCTTCATGGAGTAAGGTCGCGCACGAACACAGAAACTTCCAGTAAATAACATAAAATAATAAGTAGGGCTACCAAAATGATTTTTAGGACCCGTAATGTAATAGCATTTCAAAAACCTTCCATGACTGACAGCAAGAGAAAGCGTAGAGGTGATCCGGACGGGAAGGGAAAGACGAAATCACGACCCCAATTTGCGACAAGACAGGAAGTGACATGTGTACATAGAGAGATTTTCGGGGGCATAAATGGGGGTCAAGTCGCGGGAACCACTCGATTTTCTATATTATGAGTGTGAGAGATTAGAAGGTCCCGGCGAACTTCAATTTTCTTGGAAGGCACAATCACTGCCAAAAGCGGCCAGCCTGCTTGAGCACAAACGTTTTAGAAATTATTATTGCAAAAGCGGACAATTAACGGAGGACTGTACACACAACAGCTTCCACTGCCCCTATAGGGACAGAAGCCCGCACGGGATGCGATCACTTACTGGCATGGGATTACCTCAGACTAAGAATATATAGGTGCGATTTGATCGTCTATCTTGGCCACCCTGGCGTTGGCAACGTTGTTGTAGCTCCAGTACTAGTACTTTTGAAAATAATGGATTCTTCCACTTTCGGCGCAACTGAAAGCCATCAACAAGTATCGAGAGATGGTGATCCGCTTGCGCCTAATGACTTGCCGTCCGAGTTCAAACTGAAAAGTCTATAGGTGATCCCGGAGTTCAGTAGGATATGATCCGGTCAAAAATCACTGCCCTAATTCGCGACGAGATGGGAAGTGAGATCGTGCACTGTGATGCGGGAGACCCCATCCCCATTCGTGCTGAAATCACCACCACATAACTCCCTGGCGAGAGAAAGCGAGGAGAGGGCTGCCGTCAGTGGGGCGTTGCTTTCTACGTAGCGGAACACGGACAACAAGAGTGACGGAGTAGCGGACATGGAATACATGAGTCAAGAGCTGCGTTGGGAAACCCGAGCAGAAACGAGATGCCATAGCGAGAGAGTGAAATAGGAGTCATCATCACTTAATCCCGCTTTCTAATCATATATGATAGTTGATATCTTCGATGCTGCCGATGAGCCCGTTCGTGTACTTAGTCGCCCAGGGCGCCTAATTTACCACCAAATATAAGGACAGGTGGACTCAGTCCACACAAATGCCCACCATGCAGGATCTCCAATGCCAACTGCTGCCCTCCCTTCTCCTCGCATGTGTGGCTGTCATCCCAAACAACACCCTCCGTTACACGGCCCTCGGGCTCGTTACCTGTTTCGCCGTCCTCTGCACTCTTCGTCTGAGGTCCCCCTCTGTGCAGCTCTGCCATCTCACCTGCACGATAGATCAAGCAGACGAGCTCATCCGACAAGCAATGACATGGTGCCCAAGAGAGTATTTCAGCCTCACGAAACAAATGGGACAATTACTCCAGTAAATTTCAATCAGTTTCTCATTTTACTCTTAATTATTAATCAACTGATACAACAGAAGCAAAAAAAGCGCCTCGATAATTAAATACCGCATCCTCGACTCAGAAACGGAGCGGTTCAGCTGGAAGAAATACCGAGTGCTTTCCGGTGACATCGCAAAATGCGTGAAGCGGGTCAGAAATATCCGCATTGTACTACTAGCAAATTGTAGTTGAGGTAGTGTTCTTCTGGGAGGTCCAGGCAACAAATTAACGCAAATTTCAACAGCTTCTTGTGGAGGCCGAACGGCAATGCAAGCTCGAAGATGATATCAAGAAAACACAGTTCATCCTCGGCAACACTCACTTTGGTATTGTGATCCACTTTCTGTCATTTAAACCACTCAGCCCTCTCCTTTCAAGCAGCACCGCCGACTCAGTCAATTGCCGCCCCTCAGTATTATTCTGTCTGACAGCTGTCGAAAATTTAGCATCTTTCCCCGAATATGGTTTTACCGTACTTCCAGTTTATTTTTTTTTGTATATCATTAGGGTCATAATAATTCACAGTAGCCCTTTTTGACGCCCCTTTTTTGCGCCCTTTTTTTGCATCCTTTTTCATGTTTGGCAGATAGTGTAACCAAGTGAGCTATAAAATCCAGAAGAGTTCACCCAGTCCTTTTTGAACAATTGAGGTGCTATGTGACCTTTGAGGAATGATAGAAGCACCCAGACTGTATGAAATGGAGAAAGAGTGCCAAAAAAGGTGCGGAAAAAGGGTGCTGGAAACCGGAACGTTCACAGTAGCCTTTTTTCGGCCCTTTTTCGCTTCCTTTTTTTCTGATTTCATCCAATATCGAATGTTAGACCTAGATTTTTTGGATTTACACCCTTTGTGAATGTTGAAATTGAAAAAGGGGGGAACCCAAAAGAAAAACTGTGGGAATACAAAAAAGGAAGAAAAAAGGGTATGACAAAGGCTTCTGTGAACGACCCTCTGAGGCTATTTTCCTGACTCGGCTCGGAAAAGAGTCTCTGAATTTTGCCTGCGGTCACCGGAACAGAACGGACAAATTCTAAGAGCTCGGGTTGGTCAGAAGTTCGGACAAATAAAAATTAGGCCGAAAATGAGATTCGACCTACCAACCAATAAACACCGGTCTTCGGGTCCGGTTCCATTATTCATGGATCGGTTACCCTTGAAAGCTCCTGCTCCGTGATCGGATTTAAGCCTCCTTGATCCGGACCACAACAATCTCCAAAGTTCCCACGACCTAAAAATGCGAAGGACGAGCGGTGGGGCGTTGTCCTCCCGGCGCCAGGGGTCCGTAACTCCCGTACAGACTGGCGCTCGACGTCCGGGGTCCCCCGAGCCCTGACTTCACAGCGGGGCAAGGGAACCCGACCCCACCAAGCGTGGTCCCGGCCTAGGGACACATATTCTCTCCTCACCCGGACACCGGCTTTTGCCCCCACATCGACCCAATATTTAATCCACTCCGACTCGGACCCGCGCGACGCGATTTAATCCTGAGTCCCTCGAATTAATTACCGGTTCTATCGCCATGATGGGCAAAAACTTCAAGGACTTACGCGGAACGTCCAGCAATGCGCCCCCAGAGGATGTCCAGGCGGTGCTGACACAGATCCAGACTCTGCGCGAAACACTTCAGCATCTGCACGACACAATTAAGCCACCGGAGCCTGCAGCTCCTGCAGAAAGCATGGCCACCAACGCCCCACCGAACGCTAATACATACGCCCCAGCCACCAAAGCTGCACCACGACCTGCCGTCTCCGCAGGAGACGCTCACACAACCGCCAAGTCCCAGGCAAAGTCGTTGCTGAAACCCAAGGCCCGCACTGCCAGACCTCGCATCAAGAGCTCTCCCAACCCGACTTATCGACATGGACCAAGAGCGGCCCACCATCACCACTGCACCCGGACGACATCTGCAAGGCCCTGCTCTCCCACCGCCGGCGCGAGTCGGCGGCCTGACTTGGTCTCGCAATTGCAACCTCATCGTCCACCCAGCACCGCCCTGTACTGCGGAGGTCCTCAAGGGCCACTGATCTGCCCCCTTATGGGATATGAGACGGACGTCCCGCCCACATTTTCTTGGACCTTGTAACGCAAGTCGGCGAACTCCCATCGCCGGGCGACCGGAGGAACATCAAATATCTGGTTTCGGAGAACAAGCCTTTCCTCTCTGGGTCTCCGTTCGGGTCGATTTCATGGAGGAAAGGGACGCTCACTGCTTCATACGGGATGGTACGTTCCTTTTGGGCTACCACTGGAGGTTTTCTCGGTACAAACCGCGGAGACGCCGGGGGTAATAGCCCGATTTATAGACCTGGACACCCGCGCCAGCGTACGCATGCGACGCGCGGGGCTCGAACTCGGGGTCAGAACTACAAGATACAGCTCTGGCTGTCAATTTTTTTCTCTTTCTCCCTCTTTCTTTTCTTTATAACTTATGCTTTATGCTACTTACGCACCACCGGTCACTTTACGCTTTTCTACCCGAGTTGCCCGACCGTCCACCATGCAGAGTATAGACGCAGATTGGATACTTTGAACGTGCCGCATGATTACATCTCGTTAGATGATATTTTATATATGACTTTACCCTTTGCGTAGCTACTCTCGTACTATGCCGGCATTTAGCTACTTGCGCCGTTAAGTTTTAACGCCGATTCTCTCTGTCCGTGATCGGATGCGCGTCAGATAATATTAATAATCTGCTGACATCCGCGGAAAGGCAACCGACGTCGGCCGTGAGAGCCGAAGGTGATCTAGTATCTAATACATAAACGGGCGCGTGCGGGTCTTTCTTCTCCCTGTACCCTCATGTCCTCCGAACCAGAACAGCACTCGCCCTCGCCAACAGTCGAAGTCGAGAACGAGAAGCCGGAGAACGAAAAGCCAGACGTGTCCGACATCATTGTCGACTGGGAAGGACCGGATGATCCGCTGAATCCTAAAAAGCTAGTTTGTCGCCTGTATCTTCCCGCTCGGGTAAGTACTTTGTTGATACCTATCATTCCAGCTGGAGCCGGAAAAAGAAATGGGCCGCAACGTTGGTGGTCTCTGCGTTCACCTTGATCTCCCCGGTATCCTCGAGCATGATCGCCCCGGCCAGTGCCCAAGTGGCGGAGCGTTTTGGTATCACCAATGACGTTACGATTGCTTTAGTCACCTCCATCTTTGTACTGGCGTATGGTGAGCTGTTTTTAAAATGTGGTCCGAGTGGTATTAATCAAGTCGCGTGCCTGCTAGCCGTCGGCCCACTCGTGAGCTTCTTTCCACTTTTAAATCTCACGTCCAACTGATATTTATAATGCTAGTTTTTGGGTCCTTTGTCCGAAATATTCGTCAGTTTTCCGTTGGAACGGCTGTATATTTTGCTCATATCCAGGTCAGGGACGGAATCGAATTATTCAAGGCGCAAATTTATGGTACCTCGTCTGGAATCTGGGATGCGGATTTGCTCAGAACACCGGCGAGCTGCTCACATTCAGATTTCTCGCCGGCCTGGGCGGAAGCGCCCCATTGGCGGTACGCCGGTTGCACATATACTTCCCATAGTCGTTGAATTTTCACTAGATTGGAGGCGGCGTTCTAGGAGATATCTGGGACGCAGAAGAACGCGGCAAGGCGATTGCTATATTTTCGCTGGCGCCTCTATTAGGACCAGTCGTGGGCCCCTTGTGCGGCGCGTTCATCGCAGAAAAATCCACTTGGAGATGGGTGGTAAGATTACCAGCTCGTTTAAATTTGCGGCCACTGACAGAGTCTTCAGTTCTGGTCCACGACCATAGTTGATGTCGCCATCCAAATCCTGGGGATCTTCTATCTTCGAGAATGTGTGTTTATCCTTTTCTCCCCACGACTTATTATCTAAAAAGTCATCAGCCTACGCCCCGTTTCTTCTCGAACAAAAGGCGAACCGGATCCGAAAGGCCCAGGACGCCGAGAAAGGCCCAGTGAGAGAGGTCCGGTCGAGGTTTGCGAGTGAAGATCGGACGTGAGTTCCAGACATGCAACTGCCTCTAAGCAACCGCTCAACACAGTTCATTCGCAGCTGGAAACGAATCATTCAGATCGCTCTCACTCGGCCATTCATCATGTTTTACTACGAGCCAATTATACAGGTGCTCGGCGTCTACATGGCCTTCATATATGGGCTCTTCTATCGTGTGTGCCGTGCTCGCCTTGATTTTCATGCCCTCAGAATAAAATCTTGCCTACCAGTTTTCATCACGTCAATGCCCCTAATGTTCCAGGGAACGTACCACGAAAGCGTCGGTATCTCCGGCATCAACTACATCGCGCTGGGCATCGGCGTCACCGGGGCCTCCCAACTCAACGCCCGATTCATGGACTACATGTTCCGGCGTCTCAGGGAAAAGAACGGCGGCGCGGCGGAGCCTGAGTATCGCGTCCGTGAGTATTTCTTTATTTTTCTCGCAGTTGAATCGCCTCGGCTGACTCATCCTCGTCAATCAGCATCGATGCTCCCCGGCACGATAGCGCTTCCGGTGGGGCTCCTGATAGCGGGCTGGTCGGTCCAGGCGAGCGTACACTGGATCGTGCCCGACATCGTGCGTAAATTCCTCACTCCGAACACCCGGCCAACAAATTTAAACTGCGACTAGGGAATCGCGCTCGTCGGCGCTGGGATCATCCTCAATTTCCAGTCGATTCAGATCTATGTCGTCGACGCGTTCTCGCTGTACGCGGCCTCTGGTGCGTTCCTTTACTCCTTACATTAATTGGTTGCTGATGTACCTCTGTGCTGGGTTAGCGCTCGCCGCGGTCGCCTTCCTGCGCTCACTCTGCGGGTTCGCATTCCCGCTCTTCGGGCAGCAGATGTACACGACGCTCGGGTACGGGAAGGGCGATACGATATTGGCCATTGTTGCGGTTGTTATTGGGTGCCCCGCGTCAGTCATGCTATGTCCATGCCACCATTTACAGCTTTGACTCTGACACCATTTTGCAGACCACCGCTGTTGTGGAAATACGGAAAGCAGATCAGGATGAGGAGTAAATTTGCGAAGCGCCCGACGGGTGTGCCAGCTCCTGCTGCGAAGGCTGGTGGATCATGATATTGATATGCCACGGTGACGACTCGCTCCGGATTCATTATAATTTGAACGGAGTTGACGAATTTTAATGTCAAAAATTAGATAGCTTCAGGACAGATGTTGTAGAATCAACTGTAATTGCACATCACAATCCGAGAGTCCCTGTGTAGAAAACATAAGCGCGACTTCCAAAGCATAATCAAAAAAGAACTGCCGTAATTGACACTTTCTGCCAACCCTTATGCTAAGTAACGAGGTGGGCAAAGGTAGCAGGTGGCGGTGAACATTATTTGTACGACACAACAATTGCGTCTCCGTCTCCTGTGTCCTGACTCATGCCACACTATCCAGACCCAAAGGTGTCCAAGAGGTTGTTCAGGTTCTGTCCCATTTTCAACCAGTACAACACCGCCGGGCGCATCGACTGCTGCGACTTTTGTTCTCGATTCTTCGCGCGGTGCTGCCACCACCCCGACATCGTCTGCCACTACCACTGCTTCGTCTTCGTTGACGGGGCGTGCGCGCGCAATGGGCAGCCCGACCCCCGCGCGGGGATAGGTTGCGCTCTCGGCACCCGCGAGGAGGACCAGGTCTCGTTGACTGTTACCGATGCGATGGACCGCGGGGGCCGCAGGACGAGCCAGCGTGCGGAGCTTCTTGCGGCGCTGCACGGCCTGGACCTGGTCGTCGGCGCGAAGCTGCAGTACCACGTCGGCTCCCGTGCGCATTTGAAGAGTGCAGATACCGAGCGGGAGTACGTGATCGTCTCGGATTCGGAGTATGTCGTGAAGGGGATGACTGAGTGGGTTCCGGAGTGGAAGGTACGCAGTGTCTGAGATTATGCTCTGTTTTACTGAAATCTTTAATTGCAGAAGAATAATTGGAAAACGAATCAAGGCCGCCCGCCTGCGAACGCCGATCTCTTCTCGCAGCTCGACAATGCGGTCACCGAGTATGAGAACAACGGCCTCAAGATCCAGTTCCTCCACGTCGAGCGCAAACTCAACTCCATCGCGGATGATCTTGCAAAACGCGCTACCTTTGGACCCGTTCTCACAATGTAATTCAGGGGTATACCGATATGCGGTAAAGTGCGTCCTTGGAATTGACTATATATATCATACTCACATAAAACGTTGTAGTAGAAGGGACAACGCAAGCCTTTCGCGACTTTTTTTTACTCGATGGAATCACTCGGACGACCTTGCAGAATTTTGAAATGATAGCGTGCAGAAAATCAGCATAAATAGTAATTCCTGTTATCTCAGTCTGACTCCCCACTCATTTGAATTACCTTCCTATGTTCAAACGATTTCGATTGCGGCCGAACATCGTAGCTAATTTTAAATGAACAACAAAGCAGGACTCCACGGATGCACAGCGAGTTGTTGTGGATTTTTGCCTGCCCTTTTTTCTAAAGTCATCTGCATGGAGACAGCGGGAGAATTCAGAACTTGCTTTACAAAGTGAATCCTCGTGGACCGACGCCCATAGGGAGAGCTCTGTGGCACCACTTGAACCCTTACCTATGTCGCCAACACTTTGGAAACGATAAGGAAACTTATGGGATCGCTTCCAAGGAGTTGAAACTGGAGCACATTGTCTTGACAGATGGAGTATCAAGTATATTAATTTCTTTCATTTGTAGGTTCTCTGCTCACAACATTGAAATTTCGCAAGGCCAGTCCGTGACAAAGAATTACTTCGGAGTACAATTCTTGATGGGGCAGAAACTTTGGACAAACACAAGTGCTACGCTTTCAAATGCAAGCATTGTGGAGAGAGGCCCCGTCGGCTTGGAATTCGTTTTGTCCAAGTAGGCAGCGACGAACAGGCAGTAAAATTCCTGGAAGAATTAGATAATCTCCGTGGACGATGTGAAGATGGATCGCTTTCGGTACGTAATTGTCATGTTCACCTCCACACTCGTGATTACTCTCTGCTTCATCTGATATCAAATCTGTAGGACTTCATCGATACTAAGCCATTTGACCCCAGAACCGGCGATGTAACGTTGGAGGCAGTGCTAGACATCATACGTGGGGGGGGTTATGCCCGCGGCCGACCGCAAGGGCGAGCAGGGGTATTCTAAAACCGTGCAGAATCAGCTGCAGATCCCTTTACCTCCGATACACACCTTCTGGCCGGGGACCAAGAACACATCTACCATCTTGGAAATCTTGTGACAGGCAAAGGGCCGTCTCACCGAAGAGCAAGAAGAAATTTTTTACGAAGTGTGGGAATATTGGCAGGAATGGCACAGTTGTGTGCATCCACAGACAGGTTGAATGGCCAAATGGTGGATTGGTGGTTTTTCGGATCTTTGGAGTCGGCAGTCCATCTTCAAGTTTGCTCCTTGGGAAAGGGGTAGCAGGTGTCAAGGCCCTCCCACGGTATGGGATATGTGTGAAATCATGTTGCATGATATGGAACAGAGCGGTTCTGCATCGTAGTTACCCATGGTTCCTGGACCATGTCATCGTACAGGTTTCGGGAATTTTGACATCTACAAGTACCAATAGATATTGAATGCATTGAAGGGCTTGATGGGTAGATTCTGTGAATCAAGTTTTACGTAGAATGGTTTTCCGAACACATGAGACTCCAAAGTGATCAGGAGTTGAACGTTCGACCTCCGATTCAAACAACGCCCGTCGCTGAATTGAGATATTTTGATCGACGTACAGCCACATGTTCAACTTTTCTGTCTGCCGTCTACAAGCGCTGGAGGGCGTCAATGTGTTAGCAGCGGGACCAATTTAATGAGTACCAGCTGGTAATGTTGGGCCTTGTGTGTGGACCACGCGGGCGGAACAGCTAATGATGTCCCCGTCTGTCTCAAGTTCGGACCAGGTTGCAAACAAAATTCGAGACTTATTTTGTTTTGTAATTTGATACACAAAATCAAGTAGGATCAAAAACTAAACTTCACAGCATGGCCCGAAAGCGAATTCACAACGAGGAAGTAACATAGTATTTTAATTCGGCAGGGTGTCAAACACTATGTGTGGGCGAGTAAATGTGTTTGATACGCGATTCAAAAGCGACATTCACCTGTATGGCAGATATTGAGAGGCTGTAATTAACTGAGTCACGGGTGGAGCGGCATGAGTGGAGGCAGCGCTAAGAATGATCTGTGTTTCCTTAATATCGTTCTCCAGTTTACGCTGGTGTCCAACCTCCACAATGTGCTGCTCAATGTTGCATCACTATCGATTTGCCCCCGCAAATTAAGTATAACTGCGGTGCGGGTTTTCTTAACACGCTTCGCACATGCCGCGATATCTTTACACAGCTCCCTGTATTTATTCCAGGTGAAGTGCTCCCCTTTGGAGTCCAGGTTGCGGCATTTCAGCAGCGAGGCAGTTTTATTGGCTCTGTTGCACCACTCACTAAATACTCATGAACAAACAATGTAACTCACTCGAGCAATCGTCCCATTTCTTCTGTAAGGCTGAAATGATCCCGCGGGCACTGTACCATAGCGCGTCGGATGGGGTCCTCGGTCTGATCTATCAAGTGGGCGAGATGACGGAGTTGCTTCGAGGGGGACCGGATGTGGACGGCGCAGAGCACGACGAGGACGAAGAGGAGTCCGAGGGCAGTGTAGCGGAGGGTGTGGTTGGGATGGCTGCCACAAAGGTGAGGAGGAGGGAGAGCAAAGGTGGAAGTGGGAGGGGGAGGGGGCGTCTTCCATATCGGAGAAGGGAGACATTTCTGGGGATGCATTGCGGGATTCTGGACATGTTTTATACCTGGAGGCGAACTTGGATTAGATTTACTAGGCATCAAATTTCTCATGATGGCGTTCTTTGGATGATCAAAAATCTGATTTTCTTCTCTTTGCCTGGCTTTGGCCGCAAAGTCTGCTCCGGTCTTCCGATTAGCATCTTAACGTTACCTCCGAAGCCGGTTTACTTGGCCCTACGCACCTCCCTCAGCAGTGCTGTTTATCTCCCATTATAATCAATTTCCGTTGTTCTCTCGTACAGTGAATACCTCTCGTCAAGATTGAATTTTAGCGCTAGCCTTGGCTGTTTTAGCTCCTGCGCAGATCTGGGATCGCTTCTACCGTCCCGTCTCCACCGGGATTCTTCAGGCTATACCCGATTCGATATATGTAATCTTCTTCATATTCGCCTTCTCTGTCCAGTTTGCCCAGTTCAACAGGAGCTTCCGGCACCCGTGGTGCTAGGATTTAGTCTGCAGTCATGAACCTAGCCATAGTAAACGTTGTCTAAATCCACGACTCCAGCCATGCTGGCTGGAGTCATGGATTTAGACTTCCTAACCATGGCTAGACACAGGGCATTAGACTTATGTATTCAGTCCGGCCCTCCTGCTTTTGGCGTTGCTGGGGGGGCTACGGATGTTGCCGCGTACACCTGTATTTATCTGTATTTTATTTGACAGACCTTTCCCGCTTACATTTATTTGCCCTCACCCAAAATCGGACCGGACGTTTGTCCATTTTGAGACAATAACACGTGGATTTTAATCGCCCAAAGCAGCTGTGGGTATGTACTTTACTGGTCATCAAAGAACGTATCCAATTCCATCAACTGTTGGGCAGTTGACAGCGCGGACAGATTCCACTTCGTCTGGAAGAAGCCAGCGAGCCTTACGTGCCAAGCCGCCTGCTTCATTGCGTACGCACGTGCTCCCGCCTGCACGGAGCGTGTCGCATCAGGCCGCGTATTGACCCGCTCCCGCCACCATGTCGCCTGCCATCCCAGATAGCGTATAACCCGGCGCATCTCCTCACGCAGAACCATAACCTCCTCGCTCCACCGGACCTTCCGAGCACGAGCACGGGCCCATTCCACGCGAATCGCTGAGACCATTCGGATCAGTATCTCCACGAAAGGCTGACTAGCGCACTTACAATCATGTAAATGGACCTCCGCATCGTCCAACGCACCTCCCGCCGTCCATATCCACGACATAACCCGTTTCGAAGTCCCCGGTGCGTTGCGTGGTTCACGGGCGCCACGACCCGCCCCAATCATAGCCAGCTTCTTCCTGGCCGCCGCATCACTGTCACCCCAGTCACCATCCAATCGCATGTCGTCCGCCTTCAACTCGCGCAAGTGGGGATACACCTCCGTTCCCTTCAACAGGACGAGCGCCCTGTGACCCTTACGATATCTCTCTGCGTACGACTCGGCACGCTCCCCCACCTGCCCAATCAGCGTGCGCGCTTTTGTCGCCTGTACCTGGCCGGCCACGTTCTCATTCCGAAACCCGATCAAGAACCGCTTGGCGTGAAGGCGGGCGCGCAGTGACACCAACGAGTTGTCACATTGGCCGACACGGAGCTTGGCCTCCATGTCGACCAAGCCTGGAACACACGCGCGCAACGCGTCGTTAACATCGTGGACAGCCAAATCACTCGGCATGAATAGCCCGATGTGCTCGGGCTTGGGCGGGCTCTCGTCCTGATCCCGCGCAGCCTCCGCGTCTGCGATTGCCCGAGCTGCGCCTGGCATGTAAATATTCTGCAGGGTGCGGAACTTCGAGATCTTGACGAGCAGGGCGTGCCGCCATTCCTCAATCTTGTTCTCGCGGTCTGCGGCTACGAGCACCGTGACCTTACGTTCCGCTATAATACGTCGCCTACCGATCCTGTCAGTACGTACACGCGAGCAGAAGAAATCCCACTCACTGCGCATCCTCAATCTGGATTCCCGCAACCAGAAATGCCGTTGCACTGCGCCCGTGAAGGGGGGTCGCACCCGCCGCAGTGAGGGCCTCCTCATCCTTTCTGACATCCAAGCGCACTTGCGTCTCAGTGGGACAGTCTGGATGTAGCCGCGTCAGTATCACGACCTGATCCCGACTGCCAACGTACCTTTGCGGTTCAGAGTATATGGATTGGGCTGGGATTCGTCTTCCAGCCAGGCGTCGATCGAACCCTTCCACGCGTTCTTGACATTGCTATCGACGGTCCTGTTAACCTCGGTGAACGCATGAACTTGTTTGTCGCGCTCCGCGATTGCTACAATAAGCTTTCGCTGCAATGCTTCGCCTATTAACCTTGAGTGACAGGGAAAGAAACGATACCAGGAAGATACTAACCTTGTCCCACGTTTTTGAGATAATTGTGGTTATCTACCTTGCCTTCCAGGATATCTGCGCGCTGCCCGCGGCCGGCATCTTTCGTCGAATGTGCCGCAGGATTGAGCAGCGACCAGGTGCGCTCCACCCCCTCGCCGTCGCTCTTGCCGACACCGGGCTTGAAGCTCAAGCTGTTGGCGTCCCGGCAGTCTTCGTTGTGGGACCCCGCATGCCAAACAGGTAGTGCGCACTGGAGTTTGATGTCATCCAGCGGCAGGCGCATCTCGACCGGTAACTTCGCGATACGCTCGGCCAGGTGGACCTTCCACTGGCAAGCAATGTCGTAGGAGATCGTAAGGAGCATCAAGCTGAAGCCAGCCAGCGCCGCCATTACGATGTAGTCCATATTTGCATATCTGTAGCACATTAGTTACCGCGCTGACCGCGGATGATAACGACATACCTTTCGCCTTTCTGTAGGTCCCCTAGCCCATTGGGCCTCATGCACTCATGTCGTGCACATACGCAGCCCCCGACTCCCGAGACGCGCAGACCAGTGGTAAGGCGGGTGTCTTTCTGGAGTAGAGCTGCAAAGGCGATGCAGGTGCTGGTCTGTTTGGCAATCAGCCTCTGGATAGCGTGCGCAAACAGAATAACATACGTCTTTTTCATTCACATATTTCTTAAGGTGCTTGCGATATTGCTGCGGCTCCACCCAATAGCCCCAACCAGGACCCAACGAAGGGTCATCGATCTCGTTCTTTCTCTTGCGATTTTTCAGCCGAAAATTGGCGTCGACGGCTAACAACAGCATATAAAGAAATCTGTTTGAGAGATATTAGCGATAAGTCGGAGAAAAAACGGGAGTACTTGCTGATATTTTGGGTCCACGTCGCGCCAGTTTGCAGGCAGATTCCGTCCGTCATGAGGACATGCCCAGCAACTGACCGCACATTCACCTAACTTAGTGCTGTCGACGCCCATAACGTCGTGTCCCCGCCCGGCTCGTTGGAGCCGCTTGATAAATGCCCACTGGCGCGCCATACGCTGAAATTGCTTATATCGGTCCTAAATTAAAGTCAGTAGACAGCAAGGTTCGAAACGAAAGAGAAAATACCGGTAACCAAGTCATTCCACTAGTCGCCGTCGTATCTGTCACCCGCTCCAGTGAGGTGATGAAATCCCTGACATTCAGGTTGCCGACGACATTGTACAGACGGTATGCTTCCAAACTAAGGAAGGTTGCACAGGTCCCCGGATCCGTGACTGTCGCCGGAAACCATTTGTTTCGCAATAATTGTTCAAGATTGTCTGCGTCATCCGACTTTTCGCACTTGCAGTAGCACATAGTGATCTGGTGAATTGTTGGCGCCTCAATCACAGTCATCTTGTGCACTTTCTCGTCGGGGAATGGGCACGGGAAGCCGCCGTGACCGAGCTGGTAAATCAGCCCGAGTTGTTCCAGGGTGCAGGCCACCCAAAAACTGCCATTCCATTCCTGGTAATCATATAAATATTGCGATAGCGGCTGGAATACACTTCAACGCACCTTGATAACATGCAGCGGAGTCCGTTGGTGGTGCGCTATGCAACAGCCCTCGCACTGAAGGAACTCCCCACACTGGTAACATTTGAAGGCGCGCAGATCAGTCGGATTCGACATGTTGAAAGGAGCTTCACACTGTGCACAGTGTGGATTGTCAAGGTCATCACCCAGGCCGGCATGCCGGATGACCTCGTCCAAAAAAAAACCGCTGAGAGGTCGGAAAAGGGACATTGGATCCTTCTATACATGTCGAACACATAGTTAGGACGACTCAAGGTGAGTGCACGCCACTTACCGTGCTGATATACTCTTTGCGCTTCCCCAAAATTGTCGATTCGCCAGAGATCAGCGTCTTGGGGGGAGGAATGCGCGCTTCGTCCTCCGTGAAGCCATGCTCGGATACAGGGATCCAATCTGCCAGCGCGTCGTCTAGGTCAGACGGATTGATGCGCCGTTTCTTGTGAGCGACGTTGAGGAGCTCTACTTTTCGTCTTCGACCGTCATTCGAGAAGTAGACGCCGCGATCGGCAGCTAACGTGGCGTCCCCGAAGTCTTCGTCGTCCAAGTCGATGATATTTTTGTAGCAATGACGTCCAATGCGACTCATGGCGAGAGAGGAACAGGCACAGAAAAGTCGATTTTGACAAGAGCGCGGAAAGCCGATTGAGATCTCCACTACCGAAACCCGAAGATCCTGGTGCGCCATCGCCGATGTGCGCAAATAATTTGAAATATATAAAATTTGAAACGAATCTGTATATCTCTAGACTCCCGAATGACGTGTATTGTGAGACCGCGGAGATATTCCAAGGAATAAACCAAACCCTCACACAAGGTTACCGAAAGAAGTGGATATTGTCGAGCAAAAATATACAGAGGGGTGAGACGACGAAAGAAATGATTACTAAGATTCCGGCCCGTTGATCCGCCTCGAGTCTCCATTACGCCTACGCTCACTGCCTCTGCACCAAAAAATCTCTCCGCCAGCCGCCTACTCGTCGTCGCCAACAACAACAACCTCGGGTTTCTTGGGGAAGATCAACCCATCCCAGTTGTAATCCACCACGGTGTTGTCGCTCCAGTTGGGGTAGGTGTCGGCGATCCAGGCCTCTTCGGCGAAAACACGGAAAGGTGCGTGATACATCACCGTCACGCACTCAGGACATTTCCAGCTACGTTCCAACCACAACCGTATACATACATAACAATGTCCATGGCCGCACTCGTACCTTCATGAAAAAAAGATTAGTCTCGATCTATCGCACAAGCTGGAAGGCTCACGATACCGGGTGAGATTTTACGGAGTGGCATATACCACATTTGTGGTGTTCTCTTGCTGCTGCTTGCTCAGGAGGTCCTCTCCTCTCCTTCCAAAGGTCTTGGTGTCGCAACGGTACCACGCGCTCGTAACGGGAACCGCGCCCGAGGAGATTACTAACACGCCGCAGCCGGCGCGCCTCATCACGACGGCGGGCCCGCTCCGAACCCGCATTCTCGTCCCTGCGGCGGGGGATTCGAAGTGTTGGGCCTGCCGCATGTGCAGTACGCATTTCCAGCAAGCTGGCCTCGAGCGCTAGAATAGCTCGCGGCCTGCGTGCACTGGATGGTTCTGCAGTCAATGAAGAGCTGCTGCGGCGTGCAGAACTGGCCTCGAGCGTGCTGATACGCGAGCGAACGGCTTGTAGGTTGGCGCCGGGCCTAGTGGGCTGATTGGTGGGACTCAGTGAGCCACCAAAGATTTTGAGTTTCGGGCGTGTCGCTGACAAGAATTATTCAGCGGAAATATTGCAAGGAATCAATGAAAGAACTTACGAGTGTCCGGCAACAGAAATGGATTGAATTGGGACCCCGCCGGTCCTGGCGTAGCATCCATGGTGCAAAGAAATTGAGAACGAGAGGCGACTGGACGATTTGAAGTTCGTCTATTTGAGGTGAGTTCGCCCTTACCGCCGAGTGCCGCCGGGTTCGTGAACTCACCATTGTACTCATCCCAGAATTCGGACCGCGAATCAAATCCAGGGTCCGGAATGTGGAACCCACCGTGAGTCGCATCACAAGGAAGGATTTGTGGCGCGGCATACGCGACGCCAGGACGCCAAGTTATTTCTTTCTGGGTGAAGCACCTGGTACGTCGGCAACTGCGAGCCCTATCTGCCAACTATACTTACAATGTACCAGTTATCACTTGCAAGAAATTCCGTTCGACCTGGCCTAGAAATACCAGAGAACCACAAGTACGGAGCGCGTCTTTTGCCTTCGTCGGGCTGACAACTCACCACGAGTCACTCGCGACCTCAGGGACGTCTCGGGCGAACTCACAAGCAAACAGGCAGCTGCCCCGGCTGTGCGCCGCCAATCAAGTCAGGATTCATGGGTGCGCAGGGTGATTTTTTTCATTTCATTTTTTGCCGTCGTTGGGCTGACAACTCACCACGAATCACTCGTGACCTCACGAACGTCTCTGGCGAACTTACACGCAAGCAGACAGCTGCCCCGGCTGCATGCCGCCAATCAAGTCCAAGTACGTGCGCGTGCAGGGTGGTTTTATTTCATTTTTCTTTGCTCTTGTCAGGCTGGCAACTCACCACGAATCACTCGCGACCTCAGGGAAGTCTCTGGAAAACTCACACGCAAGCAGACAGATGCCCCAGCTGCACGCCGCCAATCAACCAATCAAGTCCAAGTACATGCGCGCGCAGGGGCGTGCCCGGTGATCTGTTTTATTTCATTTTTTCCGCCCTTGTCAGGCTAGCAACTCACCACGAATCACTCGCGACCTCACGGAAGTCTCTGGCGAACTCACACGCAAGCAGACAGCTGCCCCAGCTACGTGCCGCCAATCAAGTCCAAGTACATGGGCGCGCTCGGCGATCTTTTTTATTTCAAAGCTGCCCCAGCTGTATGCCGCCAATCAAGTCCAAGTACATGGGCACGCAGGGGCGCACACGGCGATCTTTTTTATTTCATTTTTTTTTGCCCTGGTCGGTGCTCCCCGCCAATCTTTGGCTGCACGTCGGACACCAAATCCCACGGTGTGATAGGACATTATTCGGAGCTACACCATTTATACTGTGCCTCTTTCGTTTTGAGTTACACTACTTTCTATGTTATTCATCTATTCTATTCTTTGCACTTGCTCTGTCGTCTAGTATCCATTTTAGGGTTCTTAGTTAACTCATGATCAACGAGCGCTTCTCTCCGCACAATCAACTGTCTGATCATCTTGACTTTGTCTGATCCTGTCAAGAATCTCCGGTTCCCGCATTGCCGTCATTGGTTCCGTTAGCCTCCATTGAGCAAATGTTCAACCAAGATTCGATCAAATATCTTTGCCGGTCGGTTCCGTTGGACAGATGTTCAACATATTTAACCTGTTCACGGGTCTGTTCAGATGGAGATGTACACACTGCGTAACTCTCCACAAACAGGCACTCGGGCTAGCATCCCAATTGAGAACAATTAAATTCAGATGGTGACGAACAAGATATCAGAAATAAGTAGATGACACTGCGTAACTCTCCACAAACAGGCACTTGGGCTAGCATCCCAATTGAGAACAATTAAATTCAGATGGTGACGAACAAGATATCAGAAATAAGTAGATGGCTACTCTACAATTTGGCACGCCTGTGGAACGGTTCGGCAGCGTTAGAGAAGCCAAAAAAAAAAAAAGTGAAATAATAATAATTGAACGTACTGGAGTCGCGGTGGATGCACGAGGGGCTCCCGACAAGGCTCCCACTCCAGGTACTCCCCACGGAGACGGTCCGTTCGCCTGAAAATATTCCCTTGATGCGCGAATTCTTGGCCAGCCAGAAGGCAAGCGGCGCACTGCTCCACCAAAACCGGAGGCGCCGACACCGAAGGGCGGACGGGAACACGAAAGACGAAATCGTAGGCGAAATCGTAGCTGATGATGAGTTCCTCAAGAATCAGGTAACTAGAGATGCCGTGAGCCTGAGCGAGCTTCACCCAAATGAAACGAAATTATACCGTCCAATGCCAATGGGCATGCCTTGAGGAACATTTCTGTTTCTGCCACTTGCTTTTCCTAATGAGCAGATATAAGACCCAGCAAATGAAAAGAACGGCGGTTTTACCTGGCCTTACGAGATGATCAGGTAGCTCATCCTCTGGAACAAGCTCTGGAAGGTCGTCGTCAGAATTGGCGACATCGTTGGGTGGAATAAGCTCTGGAAGGTTGTCCTCAGAATTGGCAACATCGTTGGGGTTTTCGTTATTGTCGGTGGCAGCCTCCATGAGGGAAGTTTCGTTCAGCTGTGAGGCGGCCCAAGTCAATCGGCAGCGAATCAAGGGTCAAATGTTCGCACCTTGCTGTGACCCAGATCTGAGATCATGCGTTCCAAATAGGGACCCGCCAAAGCTAGTCGATCGTTGAAATCGGCCTGATCACTGAAAAAAAAAAACAGCCCGATGGTCTGTGATTATAATAAAAATCATAATGGATTACGCTAGCCAACGCATTGACAGGGGACATGCGGGAGACTCAAAGACTCGCCGATTTAGGTAGCCCCATCCCAGGAAAAAAAAAGAATCCCCACATTTGCCGCCCGCTCTATACCATGGACTCCTGGTTCCCCGTTGTTCGACGTGGCCGCTTTGGACGTTCCGACGCCGGCTATATCTTTGACAGAGACGCGATGGGCCCCCCTATCCGTGGACGAACGTCGTACGCCTTCGTGAATCACCTTGTCTACCAAAATCAGGTTGTCAGTCTCCTTGAAGACAACGACCCAGTGTATCGCGGTGATGTCAGTATCCTGTGATATTTCTGTATGTTTCCTCATGATTAGTAGATTCCTGCCGAGCAAGCCTACGTCGCGGCACAGCCCGCCGCTGACGATAGCGATGACGGGGAGTCTGAAATCGATCAGCTCAGCTCCACTGACTCCCGCGCTTCAAGTCCCGACATGCGCGCTTCCAGCCCCAACATGCGCGCTTCCAGCCCCGACATGCGCGCTTCCAGCCCCGACCAAATTGATTTCGACATGCTTCCCGTGCCTGAGCGTCTCAGCAGTCCAGTCACTCCAAGGACCTACCGTCTAAAGACCTACGCTCGGCGTGACAGGGAACGCGCCAGGAATTTGGCTGCTGCCCAGGCGGCTGCCCAGGCTGCTGAAATCCAACTCATTCGGGCCCAGGCAGAGGCATTCAGGGTCGCGCGCAAGCGCAAGGCGCAGGCGCGCATGCTCACACTCCGCCTTCGACGCCCCACCAGCCCAACACGTCGTTCACGTCGTACCCGTTGCGGGCGCCGGGGCGACAACACCGACTTTGGGGTCTTCCTACATGAGCACCTGGCGCGCGCAGGAAATAGTATTCATCTCTGGATTGAGTAAGTTATCTGCATCTTCGTTTTCAGTTCTTGCTTACCGGTGCTCTTGAAGCAAACCTCGCCCACTCGTTGACCGCCATGATGTAGTGATGGGCGTCATTGCTGGTGGTCCGAAGGGTAACCACGAGTTGTGGATTCAAGTCAACAAATGGCTCCTCGGCGCGATGGTCCGACTGTACCGCAACGGCGATTTCAGCGATCTAGGGGAAGGTGAGTCCCGGGTTCGCTTCGGAATCGGATATGGGGAAGAGTACGCCGTATGTGCTTTCCTTCCTCATCTGGTGAACGCAGCGATACTGATCTCAATCCCAGTCGCCCCACCAGATCGGAAACTTCCCAGTCAATCTGCTCGAGATCTCCGCGATCGAAATCAATGACGGCTTCAAAATCGCGTCTGCCTATCACAATCGTAAGTGCAGTTTCCGTATAGATTGCGCAACAGGTTTTGACACGAACCTCGCAGATCTCTACCAGCAGGTTGCGCCAGTCAGTTATGCGCGCGTCGAGGGCCAGGTGGAAGAGCTCATCCGACGAGAGATCGCCTTCCCCGCATTCCAGAACTCCGTGTTCACCACGAGCGAGATCAGCTTTGGCGACGCACCTTCCCCTGTCCGCAAAAACACCCAGATAGCTTTCGACACGCTTGAGGCTGTCACCGTCGTCGGAAACTGGGACCACAAAACCGGGGGGGGCATTCTATTCCCGGAGGACGAAAGCATCGTGCAGCTGAAACCGGGCGCCACCGTGCTCTATCCTTCTGGAACAAAAAGGTTTTCCTGGGTTGCGATCGCGCCCCATGAAAAGAGGTACTTTTTCCGCCAATTTTGTCATGCCGGGGTGTTGCGTTGGATTGAGAAGGGCGGGCGCTCAGATACTGAGTTCGAGGACTTGGCGTCAGCACCGGAGATAAACGCTTGGAATGCGCAGCGGGCCAAGCGCGGGCTGACGAGCGTCAAAAGGTTTAGCAAGCTCGGTGACATCTTTGTCTTTTGAATAGTCGTAGCCAGTACCTAGTCGTCTACATGAATTGTGGTCAAAATGACTTATTTGGTTTGACTTGTGACTTCGTTCGACTTGGTGAGAGGTCAAGGACTTGAAGAAGAGTGAAAAGAGCTGACCCACACGTCAAGTTAAGCGCCTTGGACAGACCGGCGGCCCGACTAGTCCCGCATTCGAATTCAGTGATAATTGCCCTATGAGCGGCGCCTGGACACGCCAAGTTTTAGCAAACCAACGGAGCACAAAGATCGCGAGCGGAAAAAAACCTCCCCAATTTTTTATTTGGTTTAAATGGTTAGTCGATAATCACGTGAAGCATCGCGTTGGTTGAGGGAGGGCATACACAAAGCCAAGCAAAGGAAACGCGTTAGCCGGTTCTAGCCGCAGAGGTTAGATATAATGCTAAACAGATCAAATTATTGATTGTGGGGGCCAGAAAAACTAGGCTCTCTTGACTCTATATCAGTACTTCCTTGTCTAGAAGACAAAAACTGATCTCATTTGAAAGAGAATTCAAAGAATGGGACAACAGAGACACAAAAATATGCAACAAATCATGAACGAACGACACCGGCCTGATTCGAACAGGCGACCTCTTGCTACTGGCCCTCGCTAAGAATGCTCCCACCGAGTGGCCCGCAAACGCTCAACCGTTGAGCCACGGTACCGATGTCCTTTTTAAATTAAAACATTACTAACAAGTTCTAGGCATTAGACGCCCGCGGCGCCAACTCCGACTGCACCTGCGAAAAGCCTCGGACTCTCCTGTCAAGCTCAAGCCGTCTATTTAATTTTGTGTCAAGTGTCGTGAAATATTTAGTTATTGTATAGTAAAAGGAAGAGCTACGAGAGATGACGCCCATCTACATCAACTTGACGATTTCTGGCATCAACCCGACGTCCATACGCATCAACCCGATGTCCATATGCATCCACATGGCCCCGACGACCATCATGCCAACCATCACCCATGTCACCGACGTTCCCTGCCGTGTCGTCACTGTCACTGCTATCTTCCGCGCCCGTGTCGCACTCATACCCGCTTGCCTTGGCGTCGCTGTCCTGGTCGTCATCGCTGTCTTCGTCGCTGTCAGGGCCGGGGCGGAGGCGGTCGATGTTTGGCGCGGTGTCGTCGCGGAGTTGATCTTCATCATCAGTGAGTTGATCTTCATTGTCAGTAGGTAGTTCGTCGGCGCTATGGTAAGGCTCTTTCTCCATCTGCTTCGCCCGTTTGCGCTCGAGCTTGGCGCGGAGGTAGGAAGTATATGCTGCTACACCGAACTTGACTTTATAAAGCCTATGGTGGTCAGAGAAAGGTCAGATGCGAGGGAGAGGATGGCGGATGTGGACACACGCATTGCGACGCTGAGCCTCCCCAAGGCGTAGATAATCTCTATTCCTGCGTGATGTTAGCGATGTGACACCTGCTTTAAAAAAAATCACACGTACTTTTGTCGATATCTCGCTTGGTGGGCTCGGGCGCGTGCTTTGGCATTCGCTTGCTCCTCGAGGGGTCTCTCCTTGAGCTCGGCACGCTTTCTGAGGTAGATGGTGCGATCAGGGGGCAGGAAAACCTAACAGAGGTAAGCGGTGCACCTCGCCATCCGTAAACGGGCCTTTTCATTGCGCCGCGCTTTGCGTTGGGCTCTGAGATAGAGGGAATATGAGGAAGGGATTCGGGTGCGTGTGTACAGAGCTCACTGGATCTCGTACTGGCTGGGGCCCGGGCAGTATTTGGACTTCATTGGCGGGTGTGTCATTGTAAAGGACAGAGTGTTGACAAATAGCGCACAACTACTTGACGTCGGCTAGTTTGATGTGGGGAGGAGAGATGAACTTTGAACGCGAATTGAAGTACATTAGTGCAGATCTGAATTTACGTGTATATGTGTGAGGTCTCCCAATAGTTATGACCAGTCGCAGGAAAGAGGAATGCTTAGAAATGTGAAGTAACGGTTCGGTATGGTGAGTTTGCGGACGGTAGATGGGATTTTTGGTTATATTGTGGGGCTCACCAATGTTCTGGGATAGTATTGAGGTGCCCTGTAAGTTAGTGGAAGAAATTGAGTGTTGACTAGAGCCTCACGCGAGGCCCTGGAGGAAGAGGGTGAGGTGCATGCAAAATGCAAGTTGTGGCGAGTTCGCAATGGCGGCGAGGGTTAGGGAGCAGCTTCTGAGACAAAGACCAGTGCAGTAGCACTGCCGAACAGTTAGAGAGACTTTATGAGGCATAATCTCGAATTTTGTACAATTTGAGGGTGTAGGACATAATTGAGTCTGAAACATAGGTGAGATTTCATATGTCAGTACAGTACAAGAGTCAAGAAGCGCATTTGTGGACAGTTCGCACGATGCAATCCTAAATTAAATTCTAGTAAAACAAGAAAATTATTATTCACTTAATCCTGCTGGATTCGGAGAGACCGCAGTGACTGCAAACTTTCTGTCAGTTCGGATTGGATGTGGGTGTTGAACGAGATGTGGAAATGAACGATCCGGCAGTTGCCGTTTGTGGCAAGTTCGCACTCACGTAACTTTCATGGCCAGACGCACCCTCTTCCCCAATAAATCCCGGGTTAAATCACAAAGAATCCCCCAAAAATCCAATTGACTCTGTAATACAATAAAGTATTGATTTGGCCGCAAGCCCATTGAAAAAAAAAACTACAAATGATTTCGTTGTGATTGCGTTGCGCAAGCATTTCGAGGGGACCCCAGAGGCGGGAATTTGTACTGTCAATTTCAATGTTCCGCCATGGCTCGCACATTTCGGTGCCCAAAGAAATGAGATTCAAAAAGAAGTAGATATAAAACAAGTAGATAGGGTATATATATACGCGCTACAAAAACGGATCGCTTGGGGTCGAGGGATTTTGGTGAGCAGGGTAGGAAGGAAGTACAACACCAACATCACCCCGCTGCGTCGCTGCAGCGTACGCAGCCAGCGCGTTGGCCTTGCCTACCACAGAGTGGTGCACTGCACCCTGGACTCCGAGGGTATTCAGTTGACATTCCAAGCTTACAGAAAGTCAATTGAGGTTCGAAACGAGGGAATGGGTGACTCACTGCGACCTATACACCCCCGGGCAAATCCCGCGATACACGACGAACCAACGATCGTCTAACACTTCGCTACCGTTGAGAGGGTTTGCGCCGTCGTTGTCCGGACCCAATGGCTGGGGAAGAGCAGGAATGGGCGCGACAGCGGTAGAATTGACAACACGTGTCCAGGAGCGTGCTTGAGCGTATTGGAATGCAGCGTTGGCGTCAGACACCGAGGTATAACCACGAAAGATACTGTTTCGGACGTTCTGCACGAGCGCTCGAGTTTCAGGCCTGAACAGTAGAGGTGAGATGGGAACTATTATGCGGTGGAGTGGGGGCGTACCAAGTCAAGACCACGCCACAGCGTAGGCCGCAGAAGACCACATACGCCTTCTTCTTGGTCTTTGGGAAGGGAGCGGCGCGCTCAACGGTGTGGACACTGGCACAGACGACCCCTTGAGTCGCAATGCCTGCGCGGGACCTGTACGATCGTCAACAAAAGTCTCTTGAGAGTAAAAAAGAAGCCCGAGTACCATTGCGTGGTGTACCCAGACCTGGTGGGGGATTCATAGTAGTATGTTGTAGTGGTGGGGGGGGGATTACTGCGTAGATTGGCAGAGGGAAGGGTGCGAGGAGCGCTGGCCCTGTAGGCGGGAGGGTTAGGCGATGGCGTGCGAGGCGGAGGCGTGGCGGGCGACAAAGGGCCGTCTCCTAGGTCGAGGCTGGCGATGAGATTGGCGATCGCCTCGTCGTTGTACTCATCTGAGCTATCGAGGGCTGTCATGGATTGCGAAAAAAAAAAAAAGTGGGCGATAAGTGCGCACGGAGAAAAAAGTTGGAGAGAAGATAAGTGCCCCAGCCATGAGAAAATGAATCAGAAGAACAATCAGAACAATGTCAAGCGCGATCAGAATGCAGGCGGCTGAGACCCGAGCTGGGGTCGGTTGAAGCCTTGAAGTTGAAGGGCAAGGAAAGGGTCGTATGGGGAGAGAGATCTGGAAAGAGATCTGGTGGGAAGAAGCACAAGAGTTGTAGATCTGCTCATTTCGGTTTTGATCCGTGGATGGTTTATCAGGGTATGATTTTATGTTATGTTACGTTACTGACACGATATGCCACATCAAAGTCATTTCTCAGATACTACGGCAATACACGGTGAACTACGAACTACGCGACAATACGGCTGGAATACGGGTTCAGAGTCATTTGGGGGCAGGAAGGGGAGATCTAAAATTGATAAGCACACGAAACACGAGAAGAACGCGTGAAAACTTGCTCATCATTGCTGGGCGATCACGGCCACCATATTGTAGGCGAGCAGCTCGTTGAAGGCTGCGAGTGCCAAGGCTTGAGTGGTGTAGCCCTTCATGCCGCTGCCGCGGACGCCGACAACGGCGTTGACCGCGAGAGCGTTGCTGAGGGTGATGCCGACATAGAGGCCGCGCGTAATTGCATACCAGGAAGGCGCGTCCCCGCCAGTGTGCTCATCCTCGGCGATGGGCATGAGGGGTGCAGTAGGAACGACGGTATACAATGCACCCGCGACCCAAGGGCCGCGAGTGCGAAATCCGACGTGAGGAGGAGGAACAGGGTTTTGAACGACGGGCACAGCTGTTGAAACTTCGGGTGTGGCGGTCTGAACTGGGGCTGAAAACACTGGAGCAGGTGCAGGGGGAAGCACTGAAGACGTGAGTGAGACACTATGAGAAGGAGGGAGCATAAGGATCACCTTGGCCTTGGGAGAGCGCAGTCATGGCCGCCCACATCTTCTGGAAATTGGCGATAGCGGTGGCTAGAGGAGGGAAGATCAATAGGTGAGGAGACAGTGAGATAGATGAGCGTACGATCACTGTTGGGGGGGAAAGCAAAGGCCGCTACTGGAACAGAGGCTGTTCCAGAAGAGGATTGAGGAAAGTTGGTCATGGTGGTAGAAAGTTGGGGGTTTAACGAGATCAAAGTGGGAAGGACAGCTTTTATAAGGTGGAGGAGTTTGAATTACGCCGTGATTGTCGAATGGGGCTCCCGTTAAGATCTAAATGCGTGTCAGGATCTGGGAAATTGACTGAATCCGAAATGAGCGCGAATGTGCAAATAAACAAACCCGATCCCTTCCAAACAAAGTACATCCACCACTAAATCGTCACAGCAGAGACAAAGAGGTGAGTTGTCCCTGAGGTACCAAAGCACGGCAGACACTGAGAATGGAGAGCCAGGATTATGCCAAAGTCATCCAAAAAGCGCGAGCGAAAGGGAGTCCCGAAAAAAGAGAGAAAGAATTTGCGCCTGTGGGCACAAGGGTCTCGAGAGAATATCCTGAGTCCTCACCTTGACGACTACGGCGCGGCGTTGGACAAAGGCTGGCGGCAAGAGCGCAAATACTGGAAGCTAGTCTGCAAGGAATATCACGCACGCGTCCCTTGGACGACAGAAGATCACGAGGAGCCAATTTTGACAGACTGGGATCCGTCTGCGGCGCTGCCGAAGGAAACACTAACTGTAGAGCAGGAGGAGCGCAAGAATGCGCGCGTCAAGTCGCTCAACAAGGTAAGTCACAACGGTCACATAATGTGACACTTGAGCTCATCGTCTCATCCAGCGCATCCGCCGATGGTTCACGTACCGAATCCGCCGCATCCGCAAACACCGCAGCACGGCTGGCCTTGATCCCCTGAAAGATCCTTACGCAGTCCTCCTTGCGAAGCTCTCTGGACTGTCCTCCCCGCCAAAAGCACGCCAAGCTTATCAGCAATTTATGCACGAATCGTACACCAGCAAAATTGCCCCCATAGTGACGGAGCGATGGGAAGCGGACCGTGCTGCGAATGGTGTGGCTTCGGAGCGCACCAAGGAGCCTAAAGCCGGGTTTCGCGCGCAGGTAGCTAGGGAGGTCTTTGCTGCATTGCCGCTGGAGGAGCAGAAAGAAATTGGGGCGAGGGCAAAGGTGGACGCAGTGGAGGCGAAGAAAGCATACGTCAAAGCGCTGCAGGAGCCGCCTGCTCAGACCCCTGAAGCGCGCCAAAGGTAAGTGTCGATGGTTGTGCGTGAGCTGCTACTGATGATGCGTCGCAGGTGTATTCAAGCTGTCGCCGACTTTGTGGCCCCGATTCTACAGGGACTAAATGCTTACACTGGGCTGCACCCTACCCTTATGCTCGGTGGACCAATGCCAGCGTATGGAGGCGAGATTCGATCGTTACAGTATGTCACTCAAAGTCACAAAGTGGAAATGCAGACTGACAATAGTATTAGTTTCTCCTACGGGCGGAATAATACAGCCTTGGGCCATCACTGGGCGCAATGGGATAAACGCCGGTTCAGCACGGACGTCCAAGAGTTCATGGTAGAGTATTTGAAGACCGCTTTCAGTGCGTTAGAATTTCCTAGCGAGTTTGACAACCATCTAACGGTAATCGAAAACAGGCCCACAGGACTGCATGGAGGCTGCGTTGCCAAATACTACCGACTTGAGCGCTGCCAAATACACCATCAGGAGCAACAAAGGTCCCGAGTCCGACTCGGAGAGCGATTCAAACTCGGACTCGGACTCGGACTCCAATTCTGACAGCGACGCTAGCTCTGATGAGGAGGAGACGGCGCGGGCGCGGAAGAAGCGTAAGCTCGCGACAGAATCGAAGAAGTCCACGGCAAAACCTGCGAAGAAACCCGCCACCGGCTCAAAGTTGAGCAAGAAGTCGATCAGCACCAAAAATCAGGGCGCCACTGTCGCCACCGAGCCGTCCCCCACGACGCAACCTCCACCGCCTCGGGCCGCCACGTCACAGCCATCCCCGTTCGCTGTCACGCCACCTTCTACTCTCTCCGCCACAACCGAGTCCCCATCGCCGCCCGCCACGTCACAACTGCCCGCGCTCGCGGCCACGGCACTTCTTCCTCTCCCCACCACGACCGAGTCCCCACCGCCCGCCACATCACAGCCTCCTCCGCTTGTCGAGGCCCCCGCCACCCCTGTCGGCAACCACAGCCCCGAAGATGAAGACTGCGACGACGACAACGAGGATGATCAGGGGTTTCCTTGGCGGTCCCCGTCCCCAACCCCGCCCCCGCCCCGCAGCTCATGGCACATCTCACGGGAGGAACGCGAGGTGAATCTCCAGCGCAACGCCGCTGCATTGGAAGCACTTAAGTCGGAGTGGAAGGCATTTACTGAGCCGTTAGCAATGCAGCGGGCCCGACAGCCCAAGCCACGGAAACTGCAAACCCCAGCGGGTCCAACCCGCAGGTCCGCACGCCACACGCAAGCTGGGGCGGGTGCTGGCGAGGTTGACATGGAGGCAGATACTCCGGACCCTGAGGCTCCTATTGCCTCGGCGTCGGCTACCGCGGCCACGTCCTCGTCACCATCAACATCCTCGTCGCCATCAACATCCTCGCTCACCTCGTCAACTTCCGTTCACGACGCATCCTCGACGCTGACCGCATCGCACCCACTTCTGTCCACGTCGCCTTCACCAGCCTCACCTACTGTCGAGTCGTCAACGTCCACCAGCAGCGTGCCGCCCCCCACATCCGATGGCGAGTCCGAGACCCTGGCGCCACTGTCGCATGCGGTCCACGTTGCCATGGCGGCGCCAGCGCCAAGCACGCCGAGCGGTGCGGTGGCAGGTTTGTCAACGTTGCCACCGTGCCCGCCCAATGCTCCTGACTGGTTTGCCAACGCACACACCGAGATGACGCACATCGATCTTGGGTGTCATTATCACGCGCTGGTCGCCGCCTGGACGCGTGTCGAGCATGCGTCACGTTTCGAGCATGGGCCGACGAATCTGCCCAGCAAACACCGCCCCGAGCAAGTGTCGACTTGGATCTCGAAGAATTTGCGTGGGAAACGAGGGCTAGAACCGAGGGTGACGGACCCGCGCGCGTATGCTGCGCAGTGGCAGCGGTGGTGGGATTCCCTCCAGCCGAGCTGGAGGGAAAAAGAAACGGACGGGAGGTGGAGCATCGAGGCTTATGGCGAAGCAGGAAGGGAATGGGGTCCGCTTTATCAGTGGGGAGTCAATGGTACGCTAAGTCTTCTAGCTTCACTTTACTTCTGGGGTCGTGCGGTTTCCGGCGGCGAGCAATCGGAGTTGGAAGTTTGGGAGGCGGCTGTCCTCGACGTGACTTGGATGATGGAAGGGATGGCAGCCTATTATGAACTTTTCAAACGTCGATTTTAATATTCTTTTTTCTCTTCTTTCTGGCGTGTAATGTAACTACATCGCATCTCACTAGTTGTCTTTGGTACGGGTGACTGAATGTATATTTTATATTTACATCTATCTACATGTGAGATAGATCTCCTCAGAACAGACAACAAGCCAAAAAATGTCATTATGGCCGAACGGTTGCGGCGCCCCAGTTATATGTGCGAGAGGAACCATGAGTACTAATCGGGGAGGTCTCGGTTCGAATCCGAGTAATGACATCTCTGGTATTTTTACGGGCTTTTTTACCAATTTTTTTTTGGGGGGCGTTTTCTTGCTCGTTTGTTTTGGCAACCCGCATCGTTTCATTCTTAGTGGTGTGAAAACCCAAAATACCAAAGGAAAGCTAAGAATGGCACTCACTTTTCTTCCTCCGGATTAGGCTGTCAAATTCTTTCAACGTGTTTTTGACCTTCAAAGCAACAAGGCAAATACGAAGACTCGCTCCAATGCTTCGACCGCATTCTCCGTAATCCCCCGAGCCCACTCGCACATGGCGACATTTGGTTCCAAATCGGCCACGTTTACAAACAACAGAAAGATGTATGTCACCGTTCTTTGTGTTCTGGCTATCTTTGTTCTGATGTGATCCTGTCAGTGCCAAGGAAGCGTACGAACATGTCGTTACCGACAACCCACGCCAAAGTCCTTCCGCAGCTTGGGTGGCTGTACCATCATGACGGCTTCTCGTTCCAGAACCAAGACCTCGCCATCCAGTACATCACCAAGAGCTTGGAAGCTGGTACGCCCGACTGTTCTTTTTCTCGCGCGTCTATGCATAATAATAACTTTCTTCTTCTTAACATCCTTCCGATTCTCAGAGTTGGTACCTTCTTGGACGCGCTCACATGGCCGGCCAGAAGTGCAGGCGGTTTATCGCGATAGCTGGAACCCAACGTTCTGGTGCTCCATTGGCGTCTTATACTTTCAGATCAACCAATACCGCGACGCGCTTGACGCATACTCTCGCGCGATCCGCATCAACCCGTACATCTTGGAAGTCTGGTTCAACCTCGGGAGTCTCTACGAGAGCTGCAACAACCAGATCTCCGTACCCAAGGAGCTCAGGATAAATTGTCACAGTAGTACTATCGACGGCCCCTCTCTGCAAAAATGTATAGCTTTGCAAAAATTTGATCTGGTGGCCTCAATTTTGGCTCGGGTACCTTGATATAAAAACCAGTTATAACTTCAGTATTCTAAAATGTGCTACCGAGTTTATAGAGCCCGCGGGTGGCATTTGAGTCCAGAAGAAATCAAAGGTGAGATTTGGCCGCTGCCGGGAGTGATTGCTCCGCCAATTTTATAAACACGTCATCGAAACAGACCTCTCACCGGCATCTTCAAAACTCCCTCTATATACTACAAAAAAATCTGGTAATATTCAGACGAGTAAATCATACTTATGGGTTCAAATTTTAGAGCGATTCGAGACCCAACACTCAAATAGCACTCCCATCAAAAACTTTTCGCGAGCGAGGGCCATCGATAGGATGTTAAAAATAAACGCCGGCAAACAATGCGTCATTCGGGCGGGAAACAAGCCAGAATGTAAATCTTGATTGAAAAAATCAATGTTAAACTCAACGGCGGGAAAAGGGGAAAATACGCAATGGCATCAAAAGCAAACACATATCAGCAACGCGTCGGTGATGGGTCGGCGGGTGCAATAATGCACGCCAGCGAATGCGGGGATCGTCGGGTGGTCGGGTGCAGGCGGAGGGAATGATGGGAGGGCGGGTGCAATAATGCACGCGAGCGAATGCGGGGATGGTCGGGTGGTCGGGTGCAGGCGGAGGGAATGATGAGAGGGCGGGTGCAATAATGCACGCGAGCGAATGCGGGGATGGTCGGGTGGTCGGGTGCAGGCGGAGGGAATGATGGGAGGGCGGATGCAATAATGCACGCGAGCGAATGCGGGGATGGTCGGGTGGCGCAGGCGGAGGGAATGATGGGTCGGCGGGTCACCGCGGGTGCAATAATGCACGCGAGCGAATGCGGGGATGGTCGGGTGGTCGGGCGCAGGCGGAGGGAATGATAGGAGGGCGGGTGCAATAATGCACGCGAGAAAGGGCGGGGATGCTCGGGTGGTCGGGTGGAAGCGCACGGAATGATGCAAGGACGCATGGAATAATGCAAGCGGATGAAGTGATGACGGATGCAATTGTGCCCACATTTGGAGGCGAGAAGCGTGAGAATATGGCGGAGGATCCAAAAACGGCCCCATCAATATCAACAACTTCAACAGATCATTTGGTCGAAGGATTTATTGCATCCATCAGACCAAATAGATTTTATTGCATCCATCAGATGCCAAATACATCTCGTACCCCCCCCGAATGCCCCCAAAAGGACCACCCGCAGCCGCTTCTCTACGTACATGATACTAGCCAACTGCTTGGCTAGCATCGTGGATTTAGACAACACTTCCTATGGCTAGGGCCATGGGATTTAGTCTATATATTAGGGCTATGGCTCCTTCCGGAGATTCCGTTATGTCATGAACATGCTGCTCGTGGTTGCAGGTGCCGTGTGAGACCCTCATTTTTAGACGCCGCGCTGAAGCAAGGTTTTGAACTCTCCTACATGTCAAGTAATCGGGTTAATCCGAGGTTCGCCGGTCCGTTTATCGATACACCCATATATTTAGAGGCCTGATCAAGCCCACTTCACTCATGAGAGCAAATTATCGCGCTGACGGACCGTTCCCAATTTACCAGATTACATCCGTTCCATCAAGGCTTCCATTTCCGCTAGGAGATAACCCCCGAGGCATTGTTTTTGGCCATGGGTTACGTACGAAATAGTTAGAATAGGTTATTCACCAAATCGAGCGATTCGCATCACCAGGCCGTAGTTTGGTTTGTGAATCTCTGCTTAGGGCATCGGTCTGCAGGCCAGCTGTGTGGGCGTTTAAGCTGGAATTCTGTCTTAATTTTAAAAACCGGCCCCGGTTCCACTATTCACAGACCAGTAACCCCTTGACCAATATACATCCGCAAGCTACTGCACCGCCACATCCGAACTTGTTCCGCAACTCCTTTACTAGTGTCGAATAATTTTCAGACTCCAGCTCCAGCTGCTGTCCTGTCCCGCTCTCACACTTTCTGGACTTACAGATTCGTGTGCCTCGTTCAACCTCCGGATTTCCGTACCGCCTCTTCGGTGCAAAATGTCGTTAATGAGTAGCGTCTGTATCTGTTAAATGCGCGGTTTTTTTTTCGTGGTGCGGAATCTGAGAGAGGTGTGCTACTGGAAATCCATCGCTTCGAAGTCGCTCACAATCCATTTCTCTCCAGTCATCTCGCATCCAGCCTTTCATACTGCGGCTCTGCGCTACGGAGCAAGTCGCGTCGTCTCGATTCAACGCTCCCGGGAATGTCCTCCATTCACTGTACCGTCCTGTGGTCGCTACTTGGCCCCACTCGTCATCCGTCTCCGCTGGACGGTGGGCGCACCGCCATGATTCTTCTGCGGCTGCAAAACGGTTTGTCCCATGCTCCCGCGCTGACCAATTTAAATCAGCGGAGTTTTTCAACTTGTCTGGGTTTCAACTTTCTGAGTTTCAACCTATCTGACCACCCAGACTTCCGCTTCAAACTTGAGGCAAATGTCAAGAAATGACACCACCGCACAAGCTCTATTATTCGTTCTGAATACCATCCTAGTCTTCCTGGGTCTTCGAAGCCCGTATTCGGCTGCGAAATCCAATGTATTAACTTCAGCACTTGCCGCATACCTCCTGACACAGGCAACAAGGTAAGCAGACCAACATAGGTACAATTTGGCATGGTCTGAATAGCGGCCAGCAAAATATCCCCGCACACATCATCCCTGCTCTCGGTTGCCTCCGTGCGGCCGGATAATCCTGCCGGTTGAACGCGGGGCACGCGCCCGAAGGGAGAGACATCCCAACGCCCTTCGTGCAGCATCCGGGGTCCGGCTCGGGGTCGCGCACTATCCCACGGAGCGTGACTTCGTTGTCGCTGATGAAGGTCCATAAGGCTCCATTGCAGATGTTGGTGGTGTATCCGATGCAGTCGCACATGCAGACTGGCAAGCGCAGCGGAGCAGCGAGCACTTTTTGGACGAGGGTGTGCGTAGCTGGTAATAATAAGCATAACGTTTGAGCTAATTCGTGAGAATACGCACGATATTCGTCGGGGTGCTGTCTGGAGAACGAAATTGGCTCCGTTCGATCCGGGACTGGCTATTGTTTGAGTAAAGAAGAATAAGGAATGTAGGCGGAGGCTTACGGTCGGATAAAATCCGACGCCCTATTTCCTCGCTCTGAGTGGGTGCTCCGCCCGCGATTTGTGGCGCAGGGGTGGGTTGCGGCTCTGGACATTTCCTTAAGAAACCTGTAATCAACGAAGAAAGAACGCTCACGCGCATTCACAACGTCCTGATGTTTTGGTTGGGACTTCGAAGTAGTTGCTCCCCGGGATTTTGTCGCTGTTTGCGACTCTTCGGATTGTTCACTCTTATCTTTTGTTCAAAGGTTGCTGTTGAGCTGGATTATTCAAGGTGACATGCTGCTTACTCTGATTTGCGGTGTCCCTCCCACTTGTTTCGGCGTGGTCTGCGGGCGTATCTTGAGACAAGCTGTAGGCACCCGTGTCTTCGCCACGGAGATGCCCGCACACATCGGATTCCGAGCTCGCCCGCCTAACGCTCGCGGCGCGCGGCGCCGACCCGTGGGAAACGCCCGTGACTTTCTCACCTGACTTTCCGTCAACCACTTGATCGCCCTCTCTTTTTGTATAGGACATGGCCACTGGGCTCGAGGTAAGTACGCGGGGACGACAGGCCGCTGGGACGCGAGGTTTTAACCCGGATATGAGTCTTTGATCGGCAGTAATAGACGTCATTGGCGAATCATAGACCAGGAGCCTGAGTTGGCCTGAGAGATGCAGTTGAGAAGACAGTGGGGCAGGTGGGGACGTGGGAAGCGGCGGGACGTACCCATCCGTCGCAGGCGCCATCTTGGAGTGGACTGGCGGCGGGGCGGTATGAACGCCTGAAGACCATCAGGAAAAACCCTCCAGAAATTTGTAGCCCGGTTAATTGTAGGGCTTATGGTTTATGTCTGTTGTTACAGCGACGAATTCAAGTTTTTCAAGTTGAGAAAAGAGAAAAAAAGAAGGAGAAAGAGAGGGAATTTGTTAGACTTACCTGCACCCAAATCCGAGGTTTTTTTAGCAGTCCGGCAGCTCCAGTGAGCAGAGAAAGAAAGGAGGATAAGAAATCAAGTTGATTGATTGAAGCACCGGCACGGCGATTCAAGTTTATTCCTTCCGGGCATAAAGCCGAATCGAGTTAAACGGCCAGCAAATCATATTCAAGATATTGAGGTCCGACCAAAACCGATCATCCGAAAGGTCCGATCTTGTGCCATTTTGGGTCGCATTTTGATAGTGTTTTTTCTTTTCCCTTTATCTTGCTCAATTCTGGTTCATTGTCTCGAAATAACGTGCAATGGATTCGCAGTCTTTCAGTGCAGTGTATAGCCCATTCATTATATTTTTATTGGGCGTAGCCTGATCGCTATTCCAAATTAGCTAATCTCACCCATCCTCTTGCTGTAGGGGTTTCGAGTGCTTGGGGACCTCTATGAGTTCAATACAGTAGTACTATACACGTATAATACTGCACTAAATAATTTGATTTGGGGAAAATCACCTGGAAACCTTGAAACGAGAGCAAAAACTGCAGATCAGTCAGG
>JARJLF010000617.1:0-159026 GCA_029378395.1 Mycena leptocephala
CCAGCGAAGTTGGATCCTCGATGTTGGGGTCCGCGACGAGGATCTTGTCAGCCTGAAGAAGAAGGACGCTGCAGACTTTTACGACAGGATCAAGGACGACGCGTTTGAGGCCAAGGCATTCCAGCACACGCCGCAGCCGCAGGATGCCACCGAGGAATCTCGCCTCCCTGCGCTCGTCGCTGCCTGGAAACAGAAACGCGCGAAGAAGAATACGAATTCTGCGGACGACGGCGATGCAAGCGAGGAGGAGGAAGACGAGGGGGGACGCGGAGCTCTCCTGCGGGGATACCCCAAGGCCGGATGGCAATTGGTGAGTACTGGTTTATCAACTTATCTGAGTTGGGACGCGCGTTTGACAGTATATGAAACAGGCGATTCAGAAAGTCATCAGTAATAAGCGCACGGCTCAAAAGGGGAAAATTAATATCAAGACGAAGCAGGAAGGTGGGGAATCTACTCCCGAGGCCCCTGCGTTGGCCAAGCTGTTTGGTCTCACCGCCTCCACTGGTCGGGACAAATTTCGGCTCGATCGCCACGATGACATACAGGAATATTCAAAGACTTTGACTGGCGCGATGAATGCCGGTGGCAAATTTCGACACGCCGAGGCTTTGATGTGGGCCAAGGAAGATCAAGCGTCATGGGAAGCCGCAGCGACAGCTGAGGAGGACGTCGACTGGGTAGAGTAAGTCTTTGGTCCCGAAATGATTTTGCTTTGGCCGCTAATAAATATTTGCTCAGACGCCAGCAGCTAGTGGCAAGCGGGTTTAAGCACATGGTCGACAGCCTCCACGCCAGCTGGAAGTTCCGCCCCTTTGTGGCGACTATGCTGATGGCTTGGCTGAACACCGAGGGACGGGTGAACTTCGAATGGCAAGTTAATTTTTGTTAACGACAGCTGGCGTACAACTTACGATTGAAGCAGGGTCGAGGCCGTTCCTGATGGCATCCATGTCCGCCAACCGTTCGAGCAAAAACACGAGCAGCTATTCAAAGACACTGTCAACAGCATGTATGAATGGGCAGAAAAGCCTCTTAAAGGTAAGACGCCAAATCAACGCAATGCTATAATCTGACGTGTTGATTAGATTATCTGGCAACCCGAGAAGGCGGCGTGAAGGCAGTAACACCGCTTTTTCCTCTCAGTGCTGAGGCCCTAGACGACATTTCCGTCAAAAAAGCTGGCGCAGACAGTGACTGCTTTTCTGGCAGAATCATATGGTGTGTCGGCTTGATTGATGAGAAATGGTCATAATAATAACTTTCATTGACATGACAGAAGCGGCGTTTGGCAGTCAAGAAATACCGTGGGCAGACATTGCGCGCGAGCCCCACAACTATTACGACACTGCACAATTGCCACACGGTTTCCCCGACACCGGACTGGCTGCCTTGACGCGCACCAAGTGGTTTGAGTTGGCTAGCAAATTGGTGTCGGCTGCGGGTAGCGGGACCTTAGGTTTCTTCTGCCAGCTGGGTCGTCCTTCGTCACCAATGCCGCACTCACCATCGCCTCCTCCTCCAACGCCACCTCCTCATCGCCCTGCTTCGCCGACCCCACCTCCACCTACGCCGCCGCCTCGTCCTCCAATGCCACCTCCTCATCGCCCTGCTTCGCCGACTCCACCTCCACCTACGCCGCCGCCTCGTCCTCCAACGCCACCTCATCGCCCTGCTTCGCCGACTCCACCTCCACCTACGCCGCCGCCTCGTCCTCCAACGCCACCTCCTCATCGCCCTGCTTCGCCGACCCCACCTCCACCTACGCCGCCGCCTCGCCCTCCAGCGACACCTCCTCATCGCCCTACTTCGCCGACCCCACTTCCGCCTAATCCACCGGCTAACCCCTCGCCTCGGCCTCCGACTCCACCCCCGGTGAAGAAACGTGGGAGGAAACGAAAGGCGGAGGATCAGCTCGTCCCCGAGGACGCAGCGCAAGAGTCAGGTGGGGGCGAGGCGCGGCGCACTGCGAGAACACGCAAAACCCCGGCGGTAATTTTTTTCCTTTACAGATTCTACCGCGTGTCTGATTTGAATCCATAGGAGGCCCAACTAGAACGCGAGAAGGCGGCAGCGGCTGCAGTTACGGCCGGCAAAGTCAAACCAAGGTAGGTTTCCATACAGACGGATGTTGATGTGCTAAGGAATCCTAGCTACGAGTACATTCTGGTTCCGAGGAGTCCCGCCAAACCCAAGCGGCAGCGCGCAGCTAGGTAAGAAATTGCCGGCTTTGGGATGTTTAACACAGAACTGAAGTTGTTGTAGCACTTAAGTCCCGGCAGAACTCGCTGTAAACTCAAGTTCTACCGGAACTCAAGTCCATCAACAGAAGTTCCATTGGGAGCTCGAGTCGCGGGAATACGGAACTTAAGTTCTTCAATTGTTTTAATATATGTTTTTTTTATATGAGCTGATGTTCAAATTCAAAACTTAAGTTGTATGGGAACTCAAGTTCGGGACCTAAGTTCCTTAAGTGGTACGAGGCTTAAGTTCGAGACGGGGCTTAAGTTCGAGACAGGAACTTAAGTTCGAGACAGGGACTTAAGTTCGAGCGAGCGGGAACTTAAGTTCGAGGTGAACCGGCTGGCGGGTGTCAATATAACGCTATTTACACAACTGTAGCAGGACTTGAGTTCTATGTAAAACTCGAGTCCCAAATGCGGTCGAACCGCCCAGAACTTAAGTTAAGCTAATAAAGTAGTTGTGGCAGCAAGGTATGTACCCGTTACAGCTTGTGGATAATTGTTCTTTTGACTTCGAGCGCGAAGTAAAGTTAGTGCAGCCGTTCCATTCATCTATGGAGCGTTAATTCCGAAACTCGTCAGAATAGAATGGAACACACAATCTCTTTCTTCCGTAAGAACGCGGTGGTCGCCTGGTTCAATTGACGAGTGGTCGTTGAGAAAGCATCGAAAATTGCAAACGCGAAAGGGGCCATTGTACGAAGGGTATCGGTGAGCTGGGCGAGGTTAAAACCGAGGAAGAACTGCTCGTTGACGATTTTCTTAGCCTTGCTAAGTATTCCCGAGTTTGTAATCGAGCCCGCCTCTGTGTACACCTTCTTCGCAACATGCTGTTTTGCCCAGTCGTCAATAAACGCCCGCGTCGAGGTATTGTATTTAGAGGTGGTCCAATACCCGAAGATGCGCTCCACCAGAGAACGTTGGAGGAAGAAGCCCCCCCAGCGCCAGTCCGTATCGAATTTATTGTCCGGATTGAAGACGTAGTCCATGAAGTCCGCAACAGATGCATTCTCGGTCTGCATCTCTTTGAGGAACCTGTCAAACATGGCATTGCGGGCCTCCAGTCGCGCTAACTCTTCTCTCTCTAGACGCACCCGTTCAGCCTCAGCTTCAGTTGCGACTTGGGTTTCCTGTCAAGTATTTCAGCTGAAACAGAAATTTGCACTGAAATTCAGGTCCGCACCTTCTGCGCCTTAATAGCAGCAAGCGTCTCCTGCCGTTTCAACTGCGCGCGCTGAGTTAAAATTTGCTTCTCTCTGCGTGGCGTCCACATAATGTCGTCGCTTGTTACGTGCTCCTCCGGGTCTTGGACAATCACTCGCGGAGACTCTATAGGTGGCTCAGATGATCTCCGTGGGGGTGAGGCGGGCTCGGACGGCGGAGCGCGATGGATGCGTCGACCGCGCTGCCAGGGACTCGAAGAAAGGGGAGAGACTGCATCGACCGCGGCACGAAGAAATGGGAGAAGTGCTGGTAGGTGAGGGACAGGGGTCTGCATTCCGGATTCAGAGCCTGAGTTACTGCCAGAGTCGGGCTCCGGTGGGTCTGAGGGAGGGAGTGTCGAGTCGGCATTGTCGGGTTCGTCAGGTTCAGCAGCATCCGAACTAAGCACTGTGTAGCGGTTCGCAGGTCGGTGGGAGCGGGGAGGCATTCGGGAGTAGCTTAATTTAGAAATCCCCCTCTCTCTCTCTTTATAATCACTCCTTTTTATCACATTGCAGGAAACTCTTATATTTTTCGGTAGATCCTTGCACCATGGCTTCAAATTTTACTGACAGTCGTACAGTCAATGGCACCCCCTAAAATTCGAAAATACGGCAAGACTCCGAAAGTCCGGCGCGCTCCACGAGCTGCCGCCAAAATTACTCCTGAGCAGCTGGAAGCGATTCGGAAGGAACTTGACTTATTACCTGGCTTGATACGCACCCACTTCACAAAATGGACGAACGGAGCGAAGGATTTCCAGGTCGAGTGCATGGGCGCACAAAAGTTAGGCCAAGATGTACTTCTACATGCTTCCACCGGTGCGGGCAAGACTGGAATCGCGGCCGGCCCACACCTACTTCCTTCAAGTAAGGGGAAGGTCACCCTGATGGTATCGCCGCTCCTGTCTCTTCACGATGAGCAGGTAACCGCAATTAATTCAATTCAATTCTTGTCGATCTTCTGATACATATTTTCAAGGTCTCCACCTTTCAGACCGAATTTGGATTGAAAGCGACTGCAATTAACAGTGCTAACGGCGGATGCACAAGAGAAATCATGGAGGTCTGAATTTCATTGACCGCTGCACTCGCAATTTGAATACTTTGAGCAGAAAGTCGTTGCGGGAGAATGGCAGATTGTGATGCTCTCCCCTGAGATGCTCCTTTCACGCCGATTTATTGACGGAGTATTGCGCAAATCTGCTTTCGGATCTCGCTGTCTATCGGTTTTCATTGACGAGGCCCACTGCATTTCTCATTGGGGTGCTTCCTTTCGCAAAAAATATGCTTCAATCGGAATCATTCGGGCCTTTCTCCCGCGCACCACCCCTATTATTGCTGTCACTGCAACGTTGACACCGCGGGTTCATCAAGACTTAATTGTCAAGCTCCAATTTGATCCCAAAAACTACGTATTTTGTAACATCGGCAATGATCGACCTAATGTCTCACAAATCATCCGCTCTATGGAACACCCTGCCAACTCCTACCGGGACATTGATTTCATGGTGGATCCCGAGGCCGAACCCAAAGATATCAAACTCTCCTTTCTGTATTCCGACGACATCGCAGATGGTGGTAAACTTGTGGATCATCTGAACGGGCGAGTCAATCCCGCCTATCGGAGCCGCGGGTTAGTGCGACCATACAACGCTGGGATGTCCCGCGAGTATCGCGCGCATGTAATGGCGCTTTTCAAGGCCGGAATCGTTCGGATTTTTGTCTGCACTGACGCCGCTGGAATGGTTAATTCACATTCCGCCGCAAAAATATTTTTTACTGATACATCCTTTGCGCAGGGATGCGACATGCCTAATGTCGAGCTCGTTATTCAGTGGAAGCTACCAAATAACTTGTCGTCGTGGATTCAGCGCGCCGGACGCGCTGCTCGTGGTCCTGGCATGCAGGGTATGGCAGTGATGCTGGTAGAAAAATCTGCATTTGAGGTGTCAACGGCCGCAGACAATCCCGACAATCCAGTGCCTTCTAGTGCACCTCCAATTCGGGGGCGTGGCCGTGGCAGAGAGATTGGGGGACGTGGTGGAAGCGGCAGACGAGGAGGGAAAAATCAAGGGAAGGATTATGCTGAAAGTCATGGCCAAAAGCGGGGTTGGTATAGAGGTGTCAACGATGGCATTAAGGCACTAGAAGGCTTGGACACCGAAATTCCCGTAGACGCGCCTGCCGAAGGGCTTTATTTGGTGGTACAAGCGACCATCTGTCGTCGAATAATCTTGTCTCGCATCTTCAAGAACGCCGTGCCAAGTACGGCATATCAATTTTTAAAAATTCTTATCTGTTTGCTGACTGCTTTTCCAGCTGTACCGAAGGAAGCTTGTTGCGACATCTGCAACCCGAAAATCTTTGATCATGTCCGGCCTAGCAAGCCCGTCCGAGCGCTCAGACAGAAGGGTATTCGAAAAGGGCCGCCGGTGGATTCGGTGCGCCAGTGCCTATTTAAGTGGCGGCGCGAAGTCAAGAAAATGGACTACCCAAATTCTATCTTTGCGGCTCACGCCATTCTCGACGACGCGACGTGCGAGCTCCTGTCATCCATTGGGCCGGTCGAGGACATTGCAACCTTGGAGCAATTGCTCAAGTTGAGTTGGTCGCGCTGGGACGAGCTCGGCAATCGACTGTATGTATACATGCATGGCCTCGACATTCCTCCTTTACCGCCCCCACCCACTCGCAAAAAAACCTCCTCAGCAGTGCTGCAGCCTTCTACTTCATCGATTCCACAATCTGCTCCAGCGGCGCCTCACATTGGACAGCCGTCACAAAATACCGCCGCCACCGCCAAACGGAGACATGCCGAGCACGGCACCCGTTTCGATGATTCTGCACCTCCAGCGCAACGTTCACGCATTGAACACACACTGCAAACACCCCTGATGCCTCGTCCAACCCCCAGGCCCGCTTACCGAGGTTTTGCATCGCAGCCGCCGCCGCTGCCGCTTCCATCCACCTCTTTGTCATATTCCTATCCCTCGCATTCGTCCCCATCCTCGTTCGCCGCACCAGCGCGTTCACCCGCTACCCCTGTACTCAATCTTCATGCTTACTCTCACTCTAGTCCCTACCCAGCTCAGCCAGCATACCCTTACCCCAATCACGGCTACTACCCCTATCCCACTCCTACCCAAATGTCCTCCCCGATACCCAATCCTTCTCTATTTCCTTCAAATATTTCCTCCAACCCATATTTCCATCTCATTTCACATTCTACTGTGCCGCCCAGCACCCACGCCACGCCTGTGCCTCAGATGCCGCCTCCATCAGCGAGGCCATCACAGCCACATCGCGAGCCGGATTTGGAAGGACACGATAATTCACGTTAATACTCTTCCACACTCAAGCGGACACGCATTTTTCGAGCTTGAAAACACATATTTATCATATATACACATCGTAGTACATCCAGTAGCATAAAATAACTAGTTTTTCACCCGGAAAACAACTTTGGCTCATTCGATAGAGAATCAAAAATAACTCATCTTTCATTATGGGACCAGGGGACGGATTTCTAGACATTTTCGATGTATTTCTACGAAGTCCTGACCTCTCATTTGGCGGGGGAAATCCTCATCACCAAACCATGCGACGAGGGAGCCCAGCCGGTCCCAGTTGTTGTCGAGTTCTACGATGGCATCATTTTTCACCGGGCCGGCTGGTCCACGAGCCTAGTTCATGAGCCGAAAAAATCGACGGGAAACGACTTGCTGTCCGGCGCGCTCAGTTTTGATTGAGGATGTCCTATCACCTCGGTTGCCGTAGCAATGCACAAAGCGTGACATGACACCTGTCCATCCTGCTGGCAGCCACACTGCCTCGCTTCCTCTCTTCGCATCTTGACCTACTGTGCAGGTGAAACCCTCCCCCACTGCTTGCCATGGACAATCCCGGGACCCCTGGACTACGCTTGCTGTCGCTCGGTATGCTATGCAGTGCATTTGTCATACAATCATCCTACTGATGATCTCATCCAGATGGTGGGGGTATTCGTGGACTGTCTATGCTCATCATCCTGGAAGATCTCATGTGGAAACTCAAGGTTGCAGAAGATCTTCCTGATGTTCCCCGCCCTTGCAATTATTTCGATCTGATCGGTGGAACGAGTACTGGCGGGTGCGTGCTCTGCTAATACATAAAATATCTTGGGTTCTCAGATCATGTCAGATTGATTGCGCTGATGCTTGGGCGCCTCCGGATGAGTGTCAAAGACGCCGTGAAAGCATATGGAGAACTATCCAAAGAGGTCTTCTCGGATGTGAAGTCTCAAGGGAGTGATGGAAGGTTCAAGGCTTCAAAATTGGAGAAAGCAATCAAGGGAATTGTGGGCTCTCATTCTGCCTCACAGGACCCAGAGGAGGGAATGGAAGATACTCGAGAGCACCTTTGTAAGACGTCTGTCCAAAGAATTTTATTGTGTCCTGATGCTAAAAGAAATCTTTAATCTAGTTTTGTATGTGCCATGAATGCTGCAAACATGTCCCTCCCTGTTCTATTCCGCACATACAACACCCCCAATAATCCAGCCATGGACTGTACAATCTGGTAGGCAGGCCGGGCCACCAGCGCTGCCCCAACCTTCTTCAAACAGATTCAAATTGGACCTCCTGGCATTGAGGAGGCATTCATGGATGGAGGTATGGGCCAAAACAACCCTATAGCTGCCCTATTATTGGAAGCCCAGGTTATGTTTCCTGACCGCCAGATTGCATGTATCATCAGCCTTGGCACGGGACAGCCTCATACCATCAAAATTCCTAAACCATCTCTGCTGAAGCGTGTTTTCCCTCTTGATGTCATCGAGGCAATCAAGGGGATAGCTACAGACTGTGAAAAAGAACATCAGCGCTTTGCACACCATTTTGACCCAGTTCCACATGTCTACTTCCGCTTCAATGTTGAACAGGGCATGCAGGATATCCAGTTAAATCAGTGGGAGAGACTTGGTGATGTAGCAGCTAGCACCAGACAATACCTCCTGTCTCATCCTACACAGAACCAACTTGTAGATGCAGTGAAGAGTCTTGTGGAAAAGATTGGAAGGGTTTCCACTCAAAGTCTCAGTAAAAATTCTCTCCATGCTGGTGCTGGCAATGTGTAATGAAATCGTTTCCAGATGCTGTGCCAACTGCCTCTGAATTCGAACAATTTAACTCTGCTCTAGCTCTTGTCAGATGTGCTCCTCCCTCCCAGATATTCCAGGGTCGGCAAGATATTCTTGCAAAAATGGGTGAGTACTTTTCAGAGGATATCGGGGAAAGACACACATATGTTCTCCATGGCCTGGGTGGCTCTGGAAAAACAGAGATAGCTCTGAAATTCCTTCACATGACCAACAGACATCAAGCTCCTCGGTAAACATTGTTACATAATGTATAATTCATCACTGTTGACTGCTTGATTCAGATTTACGAAACAATTTTTCATCAATGCTAGCTCGCTCCAAACTCTTGATACAGCCCTCAAGAATATAGCCATTTCCCACAAAATTGGGAAAAGCTCAGAAGATGGATTACTATGGCTGATCTCACAGAGAGAGGAGTGGATATTGCTGTTTGACAATGCAGATGATCCAAGCATTGATCTCTTCCCCTTTTTCCCCAAATGCACACATGGAAACATTATCATCACATCACGAAATCCGCAACTGGCTGTCCATGGACCTAGGTCACACTCCAAAGTTGGGGACATGGACGAGACTGATGCAATTGATCTGCTGCTACTCAGCGCTGTCCAGGAGAATACCATTGAAAGCACTCAGAGTGCTTCAGAAATCGTTAAGGTATTTTATTTAGAACACTCTCCGAGGTGAATGTCTGATTGGGCCTTCCCAGGAACTTTCCTGTCTACCCCTTGCAGTCATCCAGGCTGGTGCTTACATCTCGAAATTTGATTGTCTGCATCGGTATCTCTCGATTTACAGCCAGAATCGTGCCAAACTCCTCAGCCAGCATTCAGTACAGTCTCATGATGATTATAGATGGACTGTGTATACAACCTGGCAAATTAGCTTTGAGCAGCTGAGCAAGGCAGCAGCAAGGTTTCTACAACTCTGCTCATTGTTGCATCATGATAGCATTCCGGAAACAATTTTTGAGCAGGCAGCTAAAAGTTCAATCTAGTAATAAGCAGGAAGCCCAAACTCTCCAGGAAGCCAGAAAATTCCTTCAGAACTTCTTGTCTGGTTCAGGCACTTGGGACCCCCAACAATTCATGGATATCATTGCTGAAATTCAAGGATATTCTCTTATTGATAGGCATGATATCAGTGATACCCTATCTATCCATCCACTGGTGCACTCATGGTGCCGACATACTCTGGATGATGAGCCTATAGCTCGAGAATGCATGATAGATATCATGGGGATGTCAATCAGGCTCACAGAGGATGCCTATCTGTTCAGAATTGGGTTAATCTCTCATATAGACTCACTGATTCAAGACCAAATGAGTATAAAGTCAGTGTTCCAGACAGAATACGCTCGTGTATACTTCGACTCTGGCAGATTCAGAGAAGCAAAGTCTCTTGATGTTATGCTGCTGGAGAAGCAGAAGCAGCTGCTAGGTGCAGACCATCCACACACGCTGTTGGCTATGGGAAATTTGGCTAGTACATACCACAAACTTGGAAGGGACCAAGAAGCAGAGCCACTTAAAAGCATTGTGCTGGAGACGCGGAAGCAGCTGCTTGGTGCAGACCATCCAGATACACTGTTGGCTATGGGAAATTTGGCTAGTACATACCACAATCTTGGAAGGTACCAAGAGGCGGAGCCACTTGAAAGCATTGTGCTCAAGAAGCGGAAGCAGCTGCTAGGTGCAGATCATCCAGACACGCTCGCGGCTATGGGAAATTTGGCTGCCACATACCGCAACCTTGGAAGGTACCAAGAGGCAGAGCCACTTCAAAGCATTGTGCTGGAGAAGCGGAAGCAGGTGCTCGGTGCAGACCATCCACACACACTGTTAGCTATGGGAAGTTTGGCTACTACATATGTTAAACTTGGAAGGTACCAAGAGGCAGAGCCACTTGACAGCATTGTGCTGGAGAAGCGCAAGCAGCTGCTTGGTGCAGACCATCCTGACACGCTGAGGGCTATGGCAAATTTGGCTGCCACATACCATAAACTTGGAAGGTACGAAGAGGCAGAGCCACTTGAAAGCATTGTGCTGGAGAAGAGGAAGCAGCTGCTCAGTGCAGACCATCCAGACACACTGTTGGCTATGAGAAATTTGGCTGCTACATACCGTAAACTTGGAAGGTTCTAAGACGCAGAGTACCTTCAAGCACAACATGACAAACTTGTTGGCAATGATAGGTGACTCTGAAGCCTGATTGTTTAGATACCATGTTGTCTTTACAGCTAGTGAATGGTAGTGAACATTTTCTGTGATTTGAATTCCCTGAAAATCAAATGGAAGTTGGATGATCAATAATTGAGTAGGTATGTCAATAGGAACTACCAAGCATTTCAAAGTTCAAACGAGGATGAACATATAATAATGGATATTGCCCCCGACTCCAAAGCTGTCGACAACTTGCCGCCAATATTTGGTACTAAAACTTTATGATCAACTAAGATCTTTCGATGACATGCCGAATCTCCCACAGTGTCATATCATTAATCAATCTAGTCTCATGTGGTGGGTGCTACAAGTCACGTTACGAAACAAACAAACCACTGCCACCACATTGACAAATTACTGAGAGGATGGTTTCCACTGGGAAGTTGGAATATACATCATGAACGGGTATTCGAAGCAGGTGTTGAGACCACAAATTGCGAGGGGCATATGTTGGTTGATTGAATCAAGTCCGGTTGACGGGGTGCGATGGCTGTCGGCATCCCGAGCTCTCAAACCTTCTTTCCTGCTGCTTCTTTGTTCAATACTTCACTCACTCGATTTTTTTCCTTCCTTTTCCTTCCCGCTTGGGAATGACTGCTACCCCAAATAGTTCCATCAAAATGCATCGGAATGCGGCGGGAACCAGTCGGACCGGTGGATGAAACTGAGGAACTACAGTGAGGAGCCAGTGGAAATCGTACTGTGGGCCACTCATTTCACCGAAACCTACATGCGATGCCGACCAATGCCGATCGGCCGGTTGCTCTTCGACGAGAGCAAGTGATGGCTGGAATAGGCCGATTACTGCCGGCCCAATGGCGACCTCGGTTCGGATCCCATTGCGTGATTCAGATAGTACTAACAGCATTGTGGACCATCACATCGTTTCTTTGTACTGTCTTCATTCAGAATCTGTTCATCTGTTCAAACATTGTTCATCTGTTCAACTTGAAAGTCGTCATCAACTCGAACGCCGCCGCATATCAAGCACAAGCAAGAGGCTGTGTCTCCTATTCAGTTCTTCTCACTCCGGAAAATCCGCAGTTTCGGGAGCCTCGATAACGTTTCTGAAACCTAAGGTTTCAGGAACAGAATATCTGCTCCCAAAACTGTTCCCGAAACCTTTGGTTTCGGGAGCACAGAAACCTTTCCCGAATCAAAAGGTTTCGGGAACTGCAGAAACTGTTCCCGAAACAAAAGGTTTCGGGAGGCGGACCGACGGTCCGGGACGGCCCGCCCACCGAAACCGTTCCCGAAACCTTTTGTTTCGGGAACAGTTTCGGCAGTTCCCGAAACCTTTTGATTCGGGAACGGTTTCTGTGCTCCTGAAACCAAAGGTTTCGGGAACAGTTTCTATACACCAGAAACCAAAGGTTTCGGGAACGTTATCGGGGCCCCCAAAACTTCGGATTTTCCGGAGTGTCTCCCCTTCCCATCCCAAGCTCGCTCCCTCCCTCCCTCGCCCATTGACTGGTTGTGCGTGCCCCACCTGCTCGAAGCACAATGGACGACTGCTGTGGTGTCTGCTGTATCTGCATATCCTGTGTTGGTGTGTCTGCCTCTGTCATCACACTCACCGCCTGCCCTTTCGTGCTCACCTTAGTCACCTTGCACTGTCATTGCAGCTCTTGTCTCCACGGCCTTCCGCTATGTCCCCTTCCAAACGATGTCCCGGTGCCTCAGCTGCCGCGGCAAAGCCGACGACGACAACTTCGGCTCGATGAAGTCCCCAACTCCGCATTCACGCCCGACGGCGAGCGCATCCATCCTTCTACGTCATCGCTGCGCACACTTCCACAGCATCGCCCTCGCGTTCTCGCTCCCCGTCCTCGCCGCGATGCTTGCCTTCGTGACCTACACCGAGACGTCCAAGCAGTTCGACGGAGCGGTTTTATTTGCGAGTTTTACGTTGTTTCAGGTGGGTGGTTTTTCGTTTTGCCTTTTATTATTATTCCCTTCTTTTGTTTTTGCCTGGCTCTGTTTTGCTCGTTGTTGTGGGAAGGGGAAGACTCCTTTCCCCCTCACGAGCTCGCGGACACTCGTTGCTCCATCTTATACTGCTCCTTCCGCTTCTGCTACTCCCCTTCCACTCGCCGATGTCCACTCACCTCTCTTGTCCTGTACCTCTCTTTCTTTCCTTCCCCCTCTCGCTTTTACTACCCCCACTAACACCCCCACCAGCTCCTGCCCGAACCAACGATGTCCCTTCCACACACCCTCTCTGCCATCGCAACGCCCTCGTGCACCTCTCGCTCGTCTTCCACGCGCCGCTCCGCGAGGGCGCGCTGTTTGTGGTCGATCCGAAGCAGGAGGCGGCGGTGTGGGCGAAGGGCGGGGTGGGTGTGGGAGGAGGAGGCGAAGGGGAAGGAAATGGAAGCGGGGAGAAGGAGAAGCAAAACGAAGAGCAGCACGCACACGAACCCGACGAACCGCCCTTCGTGCTGCACGACATCACACTCTCCATCCTGCGCGGTACGCTTGCCGCCGTCGTCGGGCGCGTGGGGAGTGGCAAGTCGAGTCTGTTGAAGGGCCTCATTGGGGAGATGCTCCCCACCGACACCAGGCATTGGCAGGAGCCTGGCGTATTGTCCGCAGTCGGCGTGGATCCAGAATGCGACTTTGGTGAGTGCACTGCGCAACTCGAGTCGAGGGTGATGGCTGATTGATGGTTAATAGAAATGTGGGTGTAGAGGGACAACGTGCTCCTCCGGCAGCCGTTCGAGGAGGAGAGATATTGATGCGTCATCGAGGATTCGTGTTCGCTCCCGGAGTTGCAGCTCCTCGCAGATGGGGACTTGACAGAGGTGCGTTGCGTGCTGGGTTCTAATGTCTTGATCTTTCCCTCGGCTGATTTTTTGCTGTACTCTAGATGTGCGTGTGGACTCGTTCACGAGAAATAAATGATACATTGAACTAAATTTTTAACAGCGGCGAGAAGGGGATCAATTTATCGGGTGAGTCTCTGCCAGGCATCCGCTTCCTCATGCTAGCTGACTTTACTCACAGGTGGACAGAAGCAGCACGTGAACATCGCCCGCGCGCTATACTACGGCATGGACGTCGTCATTTTCGACGACCCGCTTTCCGCTGGTACGTCTCCCCCATCTCATTTATATAATCAAGTCCCTGATCGTGAATGGCAACCCGCAGTTGACGGCAACGTCCGCAAGGCGCTCTTCCGTAGCGCGATCCAGGGGCTCGTGGCGCAGGACAAGACCGTTCTCCTCGTTGCGCACGCGTTGCACTTACTCGTGCAGTGCGACTATAATACACACTCGATCGCGGAGGTATCCCGAGCTTATCGCACGCGGGGGTGAGTTTGCCCGGCTCGATCGCAAGTTCGGAGGGGCGAAGGCGGAAGATGGGGACGAGGCACAGGTGCAGGTGGTGTCGGTAGAGAACGCATTGTGTGTACCTCTTGGCTGGTCATATTAATTACGTCAAATAGTATTTGCAGTTTGGAAAAGATATCGATGTTTTCGCGCTGGTTTTTGTTTGCTGATTATCTTGTGCAGCCATAGACAATGCTCTGCTCTGCCCAGTACGTCTGCTCGCTCCACTTTCAGATGACCCTCACTCAATACATCACAATGTCCATGCGAATGTGTACGTGCATTTTGTACAAGTAGTTTGTTTCCCGGCTGCAGGATCTCACGGAGGATCACGCGATTGTGGCTAAGCGTACTGAATTGGCGCAGAGGATGAAGATGTGGGAGGGCGTCCGAAAGGATCTCATGGCCTTTGAGAAATAGGCGGGGCCAGCGCGGGATTCCATTGGGTTTGTTCTAGAAATGAAATTAATCTATATGTAGCTCGGGATTGGTATGCGATACTCATTTTATTTAGTCGAGGTGTACTGTCTTGTATTGTGTATTGTGTGCTCAAGTGTGAAACCTATACAGCAGAATATCATGTTGAGGATCCCCAGTAAACCATGTAATACTTAGTGAAAAGCTACATAAAATAGACTGGAGTTTGCTGCGCCCGTAACTTCATAAGCAATCATAAGAGTTGTATGATACCACACTCGTCTTGTTTCCTGTCAGCGTTAGGGTCAGTGTGTTGCACGCTCCAGCACCCCACAGTGAGTCTGTGACCTGAATAGGGTGTCAAAAACTACTCGATTCCTGATATCTCAGTCTGCAGTGTTCAGGGACCCCATCTACACAGCCTGCGAGACATGTGCCGACCCTAGGAAACATGTGCGGGTCCGGTGTTCGAGCCGGGCATGTGGAAAATTTACACATTATAGTGTCTGAACACTGATGCCCTGGTTGACCAGCGGATTAACAGAACATAATTTAAGTAGTTTAATCAAACGGGATTGCGTTCAATCACACTCCAAATGTCTGAGCATCATAACAGCTGTCTAATGCTACCCTGCTTGCCTACCCCAGCCTGATTAACAGAGGAATGATTAAGCCGGATTATATGTTTCGGCAGCATTTGATTAATCAAACTTCATATGGTTACTGACTTATATAGCCATCCCGCCACAACTTTCAATGTGGTATTATGACTTGCAATTGTTCCCAAATAACAAGGAGATCTGCTCCTGTCCTCGGTAGTGCTGGCTATAATATGATATGAATATGAATTTTCCATGTCATAGTCATATCTGTATTGTATTCACCTGCACCGGCCCATATCGTATTTGTACTCACCAGCATGAATATGAATATGATACAGTATGAATAAAATATGGATATATTCACATATATTCAGTCACTCAACTTTGGGCAATGAAGACCCAACCAACTGTGCTGAACCATGTTCTGCATATCCCAACACATCTTATATTCACTTTCTTCGGATATTTCAGAGCTGAATGTGCCTGGACGTGAATATGTTGTGGACAAGAAGTTGAACATCAACATCACGAAATTTTGATGCGAGGCGGAGATGCCCCGCAGGCTTGTGGGAGCAGCAAATTCTGTGGTTGCTGTCAGCACCCGTGTCAGTTTCCTATGTTGGCTGATAAATTTTTTGATCCTCCGACCCTCAGCCGGTGACAGCTGGCAGCTAAAATCAATACTTTCCTGTACTCGAATATATTTGAATACACCAGGCCGGTATTATATTGTATCCATATCATATCCATAGTCATATTCTGTTATATTTGTATTCAGATGGAGCTTCCAGAGCCGTATCATATCTGTATTCCCTTGAATATATTCAAAACTTAATTTTTCATATCATATTCTTGGCCAGCACTAGGACTCCTCGGATGAACAGCACGCTTCAACGTGGTTATCTCTGACTTGGTGTTTAGGCGATGCGCAGCTGGATGTCCGACTGCAAATCGCCATGAGCCGAGCCGAACCGGCCGGAACACATTCAGTCCATGGCCCACGCTGATGGGCCCTGAAACGTCGCGCGCTGCGACGAAGATTGAGAACATGAATATCAGCAAAAGCGGGAGATCGCGCTGATCGCTTGTGATGGTTGCAATCACACGGCACGCTGATGGCGGTTTGCAATCGGTTTGCAGACCCTTCACCTAGCATTGCAGAGCCATCACCAGCCTGGTAGAGCTCTGCAAAAGGAACGCAATGCTGGCACTGGATTTACAGAGCTTACATTGAGCTGGTGTCCAATTTATTTGATTACTGGCAAGTACACTTTCCGAGGCTTGAAATTGCAACCAAGAATTGGTCCAGTCTGAGCCACGTATATTACAATGGGAGATGTCATTGTATGCGACGCGCGGCGCGCGCTCGTACCTACTAAACACCGTAGTAAACGGTTAGTTTCCAGTTGAAATTCAAAACAGGCTTACATTTGCATTTACGTTTATGCTTCATGGCCGCCGAGGAGCGAAAAGTACGGCTGCCCAAGGAGGCATGGGGTAAAATCGCCATTGAATCCGCTTCAAGCGGGCGGTGGGTGTAGGACATCAGCACGTGCGTGTGGTCCGTGCGCACATCGCCTTTCGTTGATGGTTTGATGTAAGTTGATCACACTGCCTCCTTGCTCTCTCCCCCCATCCTTGCCCATCCCCCTCGCACCGTAACTCCTTCTCCGTCGTTACCAGCCGGCATCGACCTTCCCCCAAAGTCATATTTTCAAGCTACGGATCCTCCAAGTCAACCTCAGGCTCCCAAGCGACCACTCCATCTCCAAGTGGTCGAAGTGGCCTGTTCTCGTTACATCAAGTCGCCGCTATCGCCATTACAAGTTAACATTACTTCAAGCTTCCTTACCCGTCGTGTCCCTCTACCCTGGTGCCCTTCAATACCATGTCCCGAGTGCTCAAGCCTCTCGGATTCGGCGGCTCAAATCGCCTCAAGCGATCTCTGCACTTCGAGTTATTCTTTCCTCAAAGCGATCTCCTTCAAATTTGTTGTCTCAATTCAATACTCAAGCCTTGTTCCCTCAACTCGTGACTACCAATATGTCGCTCCCTTGGAGTCCCCAGAAATGGCTTTGGCATCCGTGACCGACACATCAAGTTCGATCCATTTGCGCTCGTGCTTTGCCCTCTCACTCACGCCTCCCTGCGTCTTCTCGTACCCCTCCCCCCTGCTCATGGTTCTTGCCCTCGCATCAAGCAATGCTCAAGAGTTATGGACCTGCCTCTGGGCAATTCGATTTCCCGTCTACAGTCTTCATACGCTCTCGTCTCGGTATCGTAGCTATCTATGCAATATATTATTATTATTTCTCGCATGTCTGTCTCGATAAGTGGCAAGGTGGATTGTAAGGGATGGCCAGTATTTCGCCGTGCGGCCCGAAGCGCTCTGCAAAGACTTGCAAAGCATCGAAATGCATTGCAAACCGCACCAGCTTGGTGAGGATTACAGGATCGGAGGTTTAATGAATATGCCGATGAAACATCACAAAGCTTTTGATGGTTTACCAAGGTTTTTGACGATTTTGGCGGTCTACAATGGTATGCAAGGGCTTACATACTTTCCCCCCTTCTCGTGATGAAAGTGAGGTGAGATCCAAAATCAAGAAAATAAACCCGAGTCGCTGACTCGCATGGAATCAAATTAAGGGCAAAGGATATCTCGCAGAAATTGGTCGAATGGTATTGACAGGGTTCAGCACAACCTCAGCAAATATCGTGCGCCCCCACCAAAGCAATTCTGAGTGGCCAAAGTTGCACTGATTCGCCTTCTGTTGTGATTGATTAGCGTGAGGCGTAAATTCACACATGCACTGGTTCTAAACGTAGCGACGTAGGTGTGGAGCCTGACTGTTGAATTATTTCCTCGGATTCCAGAGATAAGTGGTCCCGACCCATCTTTCGTTCATTTTAGAAACAGACGGCACATTTAGGCGGAGGTGTAACACTACTCTGCCACGATTGATGGATGCGGGTCCGAGTGGATGCAGATCCTTGCAATTTTATTTCTTGATTCATCAGACCGGAGTGACAGAATGAAAGAAAGAAGCAAAGAGAACCACGGGAAAGCGAAGAAAAAGAAAAAAAGAAATTCAGCCCAAAGCCCACCATGTCCCGCCCCCGAGTCGAACGGGCTGCTTTCGCATACATCCTAGATATTCTCAAACCGTTTTTGGCGGATGTGCGTTGTGCACTGTACGACTTTATTCACAGTGAGCGCAAGCCCAATTTATCGTCGGGGTCTAAATCGCCTTCTCGTGTACAGTGATGATCCATTGCCCAATTCAAAGTTGAACCATCAGAACAAAAAACGCGCTACAAACCAGCAATGAATAATTTGTCTGAATTTAAGTGAATAGTCAGAGCGTGAACAATAATTCAACAGAAGAAAAAAGCAATGGCCTGCCCCCGAGTCGAACGGGGTGCTTCCACATTATTCCTTGCTGCGTCAAACATTGGGAGCGGACGTGTACTATGCACTGCGGAACTTTATTGTGCTCAGAATGGACGTCCAATTTATTATGCGGAACAGTACCAACAAAAACACGCAAGGAACTCATGTCCCGCCCCCGAGTCGAACGAGGATCTTCCCGCACATCTCATTTTTAGCAAATGTGCACCGTACACCGCGGGACCTGATTTCCCTGCAGAAAAGGTTGGTCAAGTTCCGATGAATGAACAAAAGTCCAATGGAGCAAAAAGAAATTTGAATTGCTACTAACGCATGTCCCGTCCCCGAGTCGAACGAGGTCCTTCCGCGGACATCCGGGTATTTTCAATTCGTTGTTGGTGCACCGTACACCGCAGGACTTTATCCACAGCGATGGCAAGTCCAGTTTATCTTCGTCTACAGTACATTTTCGATGGATTATCCAAAGCTCAGCCATCAAAACAAAGAAAGCTAAGGTTCTTTCTGCTCAGGCCGGAACACAAAAGGGCTACAGCGAGATGAAGGGTCTGGCCTTGGCAGGCTCATGCAAAATCTTTGTAAACACGCACATCCAAGCGTGCTTCATCCTACACTTCGGCCTCCTTCGGTCCCCGCAGCTTGATAAACCTTTCATGGCGTGCATCGACCTCGGCGTCGAACCCGCGCACATGCCCGACTTTTTCAGCATCGTCATGAATGACTCGATGGACACTGCCAACATGAAGGGCATGCTTCAGGTCAACGCGCCACCCCCTAACGCCTCACGAGATGGTGGACCTTACGCCCCAGAGTATGGATACAGTATCTGGCGCCAGGCGCGGGAAAACGCAGACCGGATGGGCTTCAAGGCAAATTCCGTGGGGCTCGTGGAGTTCGGGAATGGGGTGAGCGGCAGTCGATTACCTGCACAGCACACATCACGCAGGCTGTGATGGACCTGGTCCGCGAGTCTCCGCTGTGGGTGACGACGTCCGCAATTACCGGAGGTCAACCGAGGTGCCATTCAACATCGAGACGTGCATGGAATGTTGCGCGCCGTCTTTGGATTTTTCCTGCCCACGGATCCTGAAAGCATAATCGGGCCGTTGATGGTCGGCCTGCTGGAAATGCTAGTTGGGGCCCATTCACATGAAGGCGGTACTGGTGCGCAGCGTCAAGTACTAGGAATCATTTATCTCTTGATGGTGGAAAATGTTTTATTCTGGTTTTTCCTGAACTACTCACAAACGTAGAAGTCGTGAAATACATTCATTGAATTAGCACACAATGTGTCAGACCTCTTTATCTTGCTTCTGTGACTCGCCCAATTGGAGCCTGCCGGCCGCATCAATTCAATCAGTGGCAGTGTACACTCTTACACGTGCAGACACAGCCACTGCCCAGAATCTGGGCAGTGGCTGTGTCGGTGATCATTGATCAAGGACTCCCATCTCCTGCCAAGCAGCTCATGACCCACTCGAAGTACGACGTCCGGGGCATATGTTTTGGAAGGGCGTGCCTCTGCGTCTCCTCCCTTGATTCTTGTTCACTCAGGTCGTGCAAGATACCTCTCAGCTCATGTGGCCCCTCCTCGTCAAGGCCCTCATCAACTTCGCCAAGGCGCGCGCAGCGGCAAAGGCAGCGGGCATGGAGCCCGCCAACATCGGGCACGGCATCGGCATGGCGTTTGGCTTGTTGATCGTCATCGTGCTCGCTTGTATATGCCAGCATCAGGTGCGTCTTCTTTGTCTTTCCCTTCGCTCCTCATTCGTTTTCTTTCCCTGTCACCGTTCTCCTCGGTAATACCCACCCACCCACCCCACAGCTCTTCTTCCGCTCAATGATAACCGGCGTCCTCGCGCGCACCGCGCTCACTGGCGCCCTGTATTGCCGCGCCACGCACCTCACACCCGCCGCGCGCCTCCGCCTGCCCAACAGCGCCGTCTTGAATCATGTGAGCACGGACGTGAGCAGGGTGGACGCGTCCGTGCAGTGGTTCCATGCAGCGTGGACGGCGCCGATACAGAGTGAGTCTTTTCTTTCGTTGATATGATCTATTGTGAGTGGTGAGGGATACTGATTGAGCGCAATAGCGATGGTCTGTTTGATTATTCTGTTGGTGAAAGTACATCCTCTATTCCTTCTGCCGCTAATCAATTACTCACTTACTGACGACGCAACACAGCTCGGTCCCTCCGCCCTAGCCGGCTTCGCGCTCCTCCTTCTCATCATTCCGCTCCAGGAACGATCATGGCGCATCAGTTCGCGCTCCGACAAGGAAATATGAAGTGGACGGACGAGAGGGCGGGGAGGGTGTTGGAGGTTTTTGGTGCGTCCTCCCATCTTCCCTTCTATATTCTCGTTTCCGGCACTTGCCGACTCCTACCGATTCGACTCGACTCGTGCTGATTCGATTCGACTCGATCTTTTCTTCTCAGCTCTTCCAATACCGGACGTTATGAATCTTGTCTCAACCCATCGCACACACACCCATCTTATCTTCCCCCGCTCCCTCCCTCCACACATCAATTTCTCTCTCTTTCGTATCCCATCTTCTTTGGTATACTGATGCAAAAACAGCCTCAATGCGCGTCGTCAAGTCCTTCTGCTACGAGCGCTCCTTCCTCGCAAGGCTCTTCCGCATCCGCACGCAAGAGCTGAGAGGGATTAGGAAGATCCAGCATTCGCAGAGTGCCAAGTGCTTTTTTTGTTTTTGTTTTTTTTTGAGGTATTTTTTTTTCTTGACCCCGCCTTACCCCGGGTTCTTTTATCCCGATTCTCGTTCCTCTTTTATCCTGTCCTTTCCGCACCTTCCGAGTACATCTCCGATCTGGGAGCAGTGTACCGACATTTCTATTTTATGCCACATTCATGGTGCGCTCCGATTCTTTATTATCTGGCGCGTACGCATACGCGACCTTCCCTGAGCCCTTACGGGCTTCTCCCGCTGCGATGCTCTATTAATTTTATCCCAGGCGTCCCGGTGCCTGCGTTATTATTCCGGGAATATAATGCGGGTGCGCATGCGACGCCCTTCCTCCTCCATCCCCCGTTCTTCTTCCCTCCTACCCTCTTTTTCTTTTTCTTACCATCATTTCTCTACCCTCTCTTTGTCCTTTCTCTCCGCTAGCTCTGTCACCTATTCATTTCCGCTTGATTATTTATTTATTTTGTTTCGCTCGCTAACCTTCCCTGAACCTGAGCGTCGGCGAGCGGAGTCTCCTCAGTCTGGCACGCGCACTGGTCAAAGACTCGCGCGTGGTCATTGCACTAAACGCGAGCTCGTTCTGCGTGTTTGGCTAATGGAACAACTGTAACACAACAGGGCGTCTCTCGATCTGGAGACAGATAAGAAGATCCAGCGCATGATCCAGACGCAGTTCAAAGATCGGACTTTGATATGCATTGCGCGTGCGTCCCGTCTCTTTGGTTTCTTCCGTCCATGTTTCACTAATTTTTTCTTTTTCTTTTTGGCTTACAGACCGACTGCGCACGATCCTGTCGTAGGACCGGATTCTAGGTGAGCCCTTCTCCCAATTTAGTCAGTTTATCATCGCAATTGCTGACAGTGCGTCGCGTGTACAGTCCTCGACGCTGGGAAGATAGCAGTAAGTCAAATTCGTGTATTTGTATCCGTGCCATGATTCGCCTGATCTTCGTTTTTCGTAGGAATTTGACGCCCCGCTGAACCTGTTTAACCGAAACGAGAGCCTTTCCCGGAATTTGTGCGATAAGGGCAATATTACGAGTGGGGACATCGAGAAGGCAATTATATCCGATGACGTGGAGTAGCTATAGATCCGTGAGTCGAGCGATGGGGGATTGGTTTTTCTAGAATAGACATTGCATGCATTGTGAACCACTGCGTGAATTGAGACAATCTTTACACTGTACAGTGAACACGGTGTTTACCCCACCTTATTCCATCCATTCCAACTCTTTTCAACCCGTAGGAAACATCAACCAAGAACTTGACAGCAGAAGGGGTTGGGTTTTCGACCTCCAAGAAAGCGACCCTACCTCTAGCCTTGAATTAGGATAAATTAAGACCAATTCTCCTACTTTGGAAGCTAGATGCACAGTCTGAAGTTTCGACTTCACAGTCCTACTAATCGATGACCGTGTCGGTGACACTCGCGTCAGTGCGCGACTGTAGTGAGCGGTGCGTTTGGCGTGCGTCTTCTTGCCTGTGTTGTGTTGATATTTCTTACGACGAGCCCTCGATGTCCTCCAGGCTATCGTCAGGGAGTGCGTACCGACTTTTATTCAATGCTGATTGTTGCTTCACGGAGCTCGCGATCCGCGCGTGTAGATGTTTGGTTATCGACTCACCAGTCTTGACACTACGAAGCACCAACGACGTGAATGACGACATGGTGGACCTAGCGTTGCAGAGAGTCTTTACACTGGACGGAAGGAGAAGGGTGGGCTTCAAGTAAATGCCGTCGCGCGTCTGAGCTCACAACCAGTGGCCAGAGAGTTTTTCGGCCCCAAGCAGGGATCCGAATCATAGTCATGCTGCGCCTTGAAGGTAATATATAATTTGCAGACTGACTGTGCTCTTGCTGGCGAAGCGCAGAGCCGTAAACCTTGGCTTTTATATTTTGTCTTTCACTCTGCATGCATTCTCCCAGGTATACGCGACTTTCTCTTGCGCTCGATGGAGCGGAAGATTCAGGTCCATTGCGTCCCGAATTATCAAATGAAGGTTCCATGACTCGCGTATCTCGCTCACCGTTGTTTGTAGTAAACAATTCAACTGTTCGCATCTTGTACTATCTTCTGTGACTGTGCGATGCGACACGTATGAACATATGAACAGATCTCAACGAGGAGATTCATGGCATCGAAGGCTTCCGGCTGTTTGCCGAATTGTTGAAGACCATAGTGGGAATTAGCTGAGACTAAATGATGTGTACGATTGCAGTGGGAGGCAAGTGAAGGCAGCCAGCGTCTCATGGGGGGATTAATCGGTCAGTTATTCTTTATTCCTCTCGTGTTCATTTTGGCGGCGCATGATACGTGAATTGAAGAGGTCTGAGCCTTGTCTTGGGCGGAATTCATGCATTGACAGGTCTGGCCCCATATTTGGTGGTTGTGGGTGATCGGGTGATCACCACCCTCCAGATCGATTCTCACCGCTCCACAACGATCCACAGGAGCAGGCAACGACGCCCGCCAATGCCATCCCATTTCATTATACTGTTGTGTAGCGTGTTCGGGATATATATATACTTTACTGTAACCTTCCTTCCAGGCAACTCAGGCACTGCGTTCCGGTCCCTGATAGACAGAGGGTTTGGCTATCGGCATAGACAGAGGAGTAGATAAGCCCATCTAGCTACATATGTTTACACCTCGTAGACATAGTACATCTATGTTTGCCATGTCTGTCTACCTGAGTCCACCAATGTAGACAAAGTAGACTGAAGTAGCCAGCGGTAGCCTGAGGCAGAACTCACGTAGACCAATTGCTTTGCTGTTAATTCACAAAGTCGCGTCTGTGTGGATTAGTGTGAGCAGGATGTGTCTAAAGGCATAGACGGATATAGACATAGGTGGCCGGACCGTGCGAGGTAGCTGCAGGTAGCCGAGCGACGACAGATCTGCGTCTACATCCCTGTTTACCTCCCATCGCCAGATTTGTACCGATGTAGCCACAGGTAGCCGAACGACGACAGGGGTCTGTCTACGGGGGCCCGGAACTCAGCGAGGGGCCACAGTATTTTTCTTCTTGAAGATTTGTTACTTAAGCTTGTCGCGCCTCTTCCCCATCCACCTTCCCCTCGCTCCGAGCTCTTTCGGATCGAGACCTGCATTAATATTTTCTCCAAGCTGAGGCCGAGGCTAATCTGAAGTTTGAACTGGAATGTCGGTCGCCGAATGGATGAATGATTTACACGAAGGGGAAGGGATTGACTAGTTCCTCGTTCCTCATGCTAGAATCCTTTCTAAAGATAACTCGACTTATAATTGGCTGGCTGATCTCCCCGCCTGGGGCTAAATAAAATAAAATAAACCAGTCACGCAGGAATTTAGAAGTTGGAAGTTGGAATGGGGATGTCCATGGAGTAGTTAAGTAAATCTGAACGCCACATGTGACAGGCCGAGGGACCAGAGTTGGACCTTCGATAATATTAATATATCTATCGTACTTCCTGCATACCACAACCGCAGTGGAAAAGAAAATGGGAGAGAAAAAAATGCGACAATGCACAACCCTGGTCCCTGGGCCCGGCTTAGTCTGAATCTGTTGGCACCGCCCATCAGTAGTATACGTAAAACGACATATTTCCTCCCAAGACTCCCGTCTTTGGGTGCTATTGATACTAGGTACGAAATCTTATTACCCAAAGACATACTGTCTTGAGTTGTCATGGGATCCGGAAAGACTCATAAGACCTGACCCAGCTCGCTTGGGAGAGATTCTGTCAAAGACAGTCCAAAGCCAAAGCCACACATAAGATGGGGGAAAATTGTATATTGGACTACTACAGTTTGTGAGAGTACAAATAATGAATATCCTGTGGAAGATCGAAGAGTCAGCAAGGTACAGAAAATGCTGCTAGTGGTTGAAAAAAAAGCAGGAAATAAGGTTGAACAACCACGAATCATGCAAAATCACTTGAATCCCCAATCCCAATCAATATCCACCTCAGAGTAATTTTTATTAACCATTCCCAAGGAATCCCAACTTCATGACTCCAAATTGGCAGGTGCGAAGCTCAGAGTCGCAAATTGGTGGCAAGATACCTCCGCAAATGCATACATGCTGAATTTCACCGAATCTGAAGCCTATATAATTTTTTCGCCTCACATATACCAAACCTAGGTTAATATAACTGAACGGACTGCTTCCCAAGCGGAAAAAATGTGATTTTGACCAATAATAAACCCGTCTTGACTTCAGGCATCTCAAATATGGTCATCTTTCAATACCACAATGCCCTGGGACCTCATCCGAGCATATTTATAAAAACTCATTACCACCCTGCCTTAGGTCTCGGCTTGTCCGGCCCGAACGCCCTTGTACAGACCGGTCAAGCTTGAAAAATGATAGAGCCAAACTTCTGGAAAAATCAACGGGAAACGGCTGGCTGTCCGGCACGCTCAGTTTTGAGATGTGCTATCACCGCGGTTGCCGTACATAGCCATGCACAAAGCGTGACATGACACCTGTCCATCCTGCTGGCAGCTACACTGCCTCGCTTCCTCTCTTCGCATCTTGACCAACTGTGCAGGTGAAACCTCCCCCACTGCTCACCATGGACAATCCCGGGACCCCTGGACTACGCTTGCTGTCACTCGGTATGCTATGCAGTGTATTTGTCATAGAATTATCGTACTCATGATCTCATCCAGATGGTGGGGGTATTCGTGGACTGTCTATGCTCATCATCCTCAAAGATCTTATGTGGAAACTCAAGGTTGCAGAAGATCTTCCTGATGTTCCCCGCCCTTGTGATTATTTCGATCTGATCAGTGGAACGAGTACTGGCGGGTGGTGCTCTGCTAATACATAAAATATCTTGGGTTCTCAGATCATGTCAGATTGATTGCGCTGATGCTTGGGCGCCTCCGAATGAGTGTCAAAGATGCTGTGAAAGCATACAGAGAACTATCCAAAGAGGTCTTCTCGGATGTGAAGTCCCAAGGGAGCAATGGAAGGTTCAAGGCTTCAAAATTGGAGAAAGCAATCAAGGGAATTGTGGGTGCTCATTCTGCCTCACAGAACCCAGAAGAGGGAATGAAAGATACTCGAGAGAACCCTTGCAAAACGTCTGTCTGAAGAAGTCTATTGCGTGTGCCGATGCTAAAAGAAATCTTTAATCTAGTTTTGTATGTGCCATGAATGCTGCAAACATGTCCCTCCCTGTTCTTTCCGCACATACAACACCACCAATAATCCAGCATGGACTGTACAATCTGGCAGGCAGGTCGGGCCACTAGTGCTGCCCCAACATTCTTCAAACAGATTCAATTGGACCTCCTGGCATTGAAGAGGCATTCGTGGATGGAGGTATGGGCCAAAACAACCCTATAGCTGCCCTGTTATTGGAAGCCCAGGTTGTGTTTCCTGACCACCAGATTGCATGTATCATCAGCCTCGGCACAGGACAGCCTCATACCATCAAAATTCCCAAACCATCTCTGCTAAAGCGTGTTTTCCCTCTTGACGTCATCGAGGCAATCAAGGGATAGCTACAGACTGCGAAAAACAACATCAGCCTCTGCACACTATTTTGACCCAGTTCCGCATGTCTACTTCCGCTTCAATGTTGAACGGGGCATGCAGGATATCCAGTTAAATCAGTGGGAGAGATTGGCGATGTAGCAGCTAACACCAGGCAATACCTCCTGTCTCATCCTACACAAAACCAACTTGCGGATGCAGTGAAGAGTCTTGTGGAAAAGATTGGAAGGGTTTCCACTCAAAGTCTCAGTAAAAATTCTTTCCATTTGGTGCTAGTGATATGTAATGAAATTATTTCCAGATGCTGTGCCAATGCCTTTGAATTCAAACAATTCAACCCTGCTCTATCTCTTGTCAGATGTCCTCCTCCCTCCCAGATATTCCAGGGTAGGAAGATATTCTTGCAAAAATGGATGAGTACTTTTCAAAGGATATCGGGGAAAGACACATATATGTTCTCCATGGCCTGGGTGGCTCTGGAAAAACACAGATAGCTCTGAAATTCCTTCACATGATCAGCAGACATCAAGCTCCTCGGTAAACATTGTTACATTATGTATAATTCATCACTGCTGAGTGCTTGATGCAGATTTACGAAACAGTTTTTCATCAATGCCACCTCGCTCCAAACTCTTGATACAGCCTCAAGAATATAGCCATTGCTCACAAAATTGGGACAAGCTCAGAAGATGGATTACTATGGCTGATCTCCCAGAGAGAGGAGTGGATGTTGCTGTTTGACAATGCAGATGATCCAAGCATTGATCTCTTCAACTTTTTCCCCAAATGCACACATGGAAACATTATCATCACATCACGAAACCCACAACTGGCTGTCCATGGACCAAGGTCACACTCAGAGTTGGGGACATGAACGAGAGTGATGCAATTGATCTGCTGCTACTGAGTGCTGTCAAGGAGAATACCATTGAAAGTGCTCAGAGTGCTTCAGAAATTGTCAAGGTATTTTATTTACAAGCTGATTGAGGTGAATATGTATTGATTGGGCCTGCCCAGGAACTTTCCTTTCTACCCCTTGCAATCATCCAGGCTGGTGCTTATATCTCCAAATTTGATTGTCTGCATCGGTATCTCTCCATTTACAGCCAGAATCGTGCCAAACTCCTCAGCCAGCATTCAGCAGTCTCATGATGATTATAGATTGACCGTGTATACAACCTGGCAAATTAGCTTTGGGCAGCTGAGCAAGGCAGCAGCAAGGTTTCTACAACTCTGCTCGTTGTTGCAGCATGATAGCATCCCAGAAACAATTTTTGAGCAGGCAGCTGAAAGTCCAATCTATAGTGATGAGCAGGAAGCTGAAACTCTCCAGGAAGCCAGAAAGTTCCTTCAAAACTTCTTGTCAGTTTCAGGCACTTGGGACCCTCAACAATTCATGGATATCATTGCTGAAATTCAAGGATATTCTCTTATCGATAGGTATGATATCAGGGATACCCTGTCTATTCATCCACTGGTGCACTCATGGTGCCGACATAATCTGGATGATGAGCCTATAGCTCGAGAATGCATGACAGATATCCTGGGGATGTCAATCAGGCTCACAGAGGATGCCTATCTGTCCAGAATTGGGTTGATATCTCATGTGGACTCACTGATTCAAGACCAAACAACTATAAAGTCAGTGTTACATAATGAATATGCAAGGGTATACTTCGACTCGGGCAGATTCAGAGAAGCAGAGTCTCTGCAAGATATAGTGCTAGAGAAGCAGAAGCAGCTGCTTGGTGCAGACCATCCAGACACACTGGTGACTATGGGAAATTTGGCTGCTACCTACCATGGACTTGGAAGGTACCAAGAGGCAGAGCAACTTGAAAACATTGTGCTCGAGAAGCGGAAGCAGCTGCTCAGTGCAGACCATCCAAAAACCCTGAGGGCTATGGCAAATTTGGCTGCCACATACCGTGAACTTGGAAGGTACCAAGAGGCAGAGCCACTTGAAAGCATTGTGCTGGAGAAGCGGAAGCAGGTGCTTGGTGCAGACCATCCAGACACGCTGTTGGCTATGGCAAATTTGGCTGCCACATACCGTGAACTTGGAAGGTACCATGAGGCAGAGCCACTTGAAAGCATTGTGTTGGGGAAGCGGAAGCAGCTGCTCGGTGCAGACCATCCAGACACACTGTTGGCTATGGGAAATTTGGCCCTCACATTCTATGAACTTGGAAGATACAAAGAGGCAGAGCCACTTGAGGGCATTGTGCTGGAGAAACGAAAACAGCTGCTCGGTGAAGACCATCCAGACACACTGATGGCTATGGGAAATTTGGCTGCTACATACCACAAACTTGGAAGATATAAAGAGGCAGAGTCACTTGAAAGCATTGTATTGGAGAAGCAGAAGCAGTTACTTGGTGCAGACCATCCTGACACACTGAGGGCTATGGCAAATTTGGCCTTCACATACAGTGAACTTGGAAGGTACCAAGAGGCAGAGCCACTTGAAAGCATTGTGCTGGAGAAGCGGAAGCAGGTGCTCGGTGCAGACCATCCAGGCACGCTGAGGGCTATGGCAAATTTGGCTGCCACATACGGTGAACTTGGAAGGTCCCAAGAGGCAGAGCCACTTGAAAGCATTGTGCTTGAGAAGTGGAAGCAGCTGCTTGGTGCAGACCATCCAGACACGCTGAGGGCTATGGCAAATTTGGCTGTCACATACTATGGACTTGGAAGATACAAAGAGGCAGAGTCACTTGAAAGCATTGTGCTGGAGAAGCGGAAGCAGGTGCTCGGTGCAGACCATCCGCACACACTGTTGGCTATGGCAAATTTGGCTGCCACATACCGTGAACTCGGAAGGTACCAAGAGGCAGAGTACCTTGAAGCACAATATGACAAACTAGTTGGCATTGTTTAGGTACCATGTTGTCTTTACAGCTAGTGAATGGTAGTGAACATTGTAATTTGAATTCCCTGAAATCAAATGGAAGTTGGATGATCAATAATTCAGTAGCTATGTGTCAATAGGAACTACCAAGCATTTCAAACTAGGATGAACATAATAATGGATATTGCCCCCGACTCTAAAGCTGTCGACAACTTGCTGCCAATTGGTACTAAAACTTCATGATCAACTAAGACCTTTCGATGACATGCAGAGTTCAAATCCCTCCCACAGTGTTATATCATTAATTAATCTAGTCTCATGTGGTGGATGCTTCAAGTTACGGGACAAAACAAACAAACCACTGCCGCCACATCGGCAAATTACTAAGAGGATGGTTTCCACTGGAAATTTGGAATATATATCATGAACGGGTATTCGAAGCAGGTGTTGAGCCAACAATTGACAGGGGCGTGTATCGGTTGGTTGAATTCAAGCCCAGTTGACCGGGCGTGATGCATATGGCCGTCGGTAATGCCGTGTAAACATCCCGGGCTCCCAAATCTTCTTTCCCGCTGCTTTTTTGTTCAACACTTCCACTCGAGTTTTTCTTCATCTTCCTTCCCGCTTGAAAATAGCTGCTACCCCAAATAGCTCCATTAAAATGCATCGGAATGCGGTGGGAGCCCTCTCACTGGCCCTCAGTGTCTTTCCGCAATTTGATCCACTAGTCCGCACTCAATGGAAACCATACTGAGGACTGGTGAAGCCTGAAAGCCAGTGGAAAGTATATTGTGGGTCACTGATCCCACTGAAATCCTGTGCCACGATGTGGCACCCGCCGCCATGCAATGCCGATCAATGCCGACCAGCCGGATGCTCAAACGAGACGGACGGGTTGAGAGAAATTGATGGTTGAAATCGGCCAATCATTGCCGGTCCAATGCTGACCTCGGTTCGGGACTGATTGCGCAATTTGGCTTGTGTTTCACAAACTTTTCTCAGTACTATGGTCCACATCGTTTTCCCTGTAGACTCGGACGCCGCCGCACATCAAGCACAAGCAAAAGGCTGTGTTCCCTATTCAGTTCTCTTCCCATCTCAAGCTTGCTCAAGACCCCGAGCTGCCTCCCTTGCCCATTGACTCCCCACCTGCTCGAAGCACAATGGACGACTGCTGTGGTGTCTGCTGTATCTGCATATCCTGTGTTGGTGTGTCTGCCTCTGTCATCACACTCACCGCCTGCCCTTTCGTGCTCACCTTAGTCACCTTGCACTGTCATTGCAGTTTCGTCTCCACGGCTTTCCGCTGCGTCCCCTTCCAAACCATGTCCCGGTGCCTCAGCTGCTGCGGCAAAGGCACCGCTGCCGACAACGACGACTTCGACCCGATGAAGTCCCCCGCTGCAAACTCCGCATTCACGCCCGACAGCGAGCGCATCCACCCCTCTACGCCATTGCGCTCCGCATTTCCACGGCATCGCCCTTGCCTTCTCGCTCCCCGTCCTCGCCGCAACACTCGCCTTCCTGACCTACACCGAGACGTCCAAGCAGTTCGATGGAGCGGTTTTGTTTGCGAGTTTTACGTTGTTTCGGGTGGGTGGTTTTTCGTTTTGCTTTTTATTATCATTCCCTTTCTTGTTTTTGTTTTTGCCTGGCTCCGTTTTCCGTGTTGTTGTAGGAAGGGGAAGGCTCGTTTCTCCCTGGCGAGCTCGCTGACGCTCGTCGTTCTATCATCTTACTTATACCGCTCCTTCTGCTTCTGCTACTCCCCTTCCGCTCCCCTTCCACCCGCCAATGTCCACTCACCTCTTCTTGTCCTGTATCTCCCTTTCTTTCCTTCCCTCTCTCGTTTCTACTACCCCCACTAGCTCCTCTGCCAATGATGTTCCTCCTACATCCCCTCTCCGCAATCGCCGACATGCACAACGCCCTCGCGCGCCTCTCGCTTGTCTTCTGTACGCCGCTTTGCGAGGGCGCGCCATTTGTGGCCGATACCGAGCAGGAGGGCGGTGTGGGCGAAGGGGGTGGGGTGTGTGTGGGAGGAGAAGGAGAAGGAAGGCAGGGAGAAGGAGAAGCAAGATGAAAACGAAGAGGAGCACCTGCCCGACGAGCAACCGCTCTGCACGACATCACGCTCTCCATCCCGCGCGGCATGCTCGCTGCCATCATCAGGCGCGTGGGGAGCGGCAAGTCGAGTCTATTGAAGGGCCTCATTGGGAGATGCGCTCCACCGACACCGGGGGCAAGTGGGCGTTTGGCGGGACCGTGGTGTATTGTCCGCAGTCGGCGTGGATACAGAATGCGACTTTGGTGAGTGCCTCTGTGCGACTCGAGTCGAGGGTGATGGCTGATTGATGATGGGGATGTGCGTGTGATATGATTTAGATGGACAACGTGCTCTTACCGCTGGAGGACAGGTATTGGCGCGTCATTGAGGATTCGGGTTTGCTCATGGATTTGCAGCTCCTCGCGGATGGGGACTTAAAGGAGGTGCATTGCATGCTCGGTTCTAATGTTGATCGTTCCCTCGGCTGATTTTTCTTTTTCTTTTTGCTGTAGATGTGCGTGTGGACTCGTTCACGAGAAATGTATATATACATCGAACTGATTCTTTAACAGCGGCGAGAAGGGGATCACTTTATCGGGTGAGTCTAGCCAGACATCGGCTTCCGCATCCTAATGGCTGACTCTACTCGCAGGTGGACAGAAGCAGCGCGTGAACATCGCCCGCGCGCTGTAGTACGGCACGGACGTCGTCATTTTCGACGACCTGCTTTCCGCTGGTACACCTCCCCTCATGCTCACATTTCTATAATCAAATTCGTGACGATGGATGGCCACCCGCAGTCGATGGCAACCTCGGCAAGGCGCTCTTCCATAGCGCGATCCAGGGGGCAAGACAGTTATCCTCGTTACGCATGCACTACACTTCCTTGCGTAGTGCAACTATATATACACGCTCGATGGGGGGCGCACCGCGGAGGCGGGGACGTACCCCGAGCTCATCGCGTGAGGCGGCGAGTTTGCCCGGCTCGATCGCGAGTTCGGGGGGCCGAAGGCGGAGGATGCGGGCGGGGAGGTCGCGGGGGAGGACGAGGACGACGAGGCACAGGTGCAGGTGGTGTCGGTAGAGGACGCATTGTGTACCTCTTGGCCGGTCAGATTAATTACGTCTGATGGTATTTGCAGTTCGGAAAAGATATCGACAGTATGGGTGTTTTTCGCGTTGTTTTTTGTTTGCTCATTATTCTGCGCAGCCATATACAATGCTCTGCTAGTACGTCTGCTCGCTTCACTTACTGATGACCCTCACGCAATGCATCACAATTTCTATGCGAATGTGTATGTGCATTTTGTACAAGTAGTTTGTTTCCCGGCTGCAGGATCTCACGGAGGATCCCGCGATCGTGGTTAAACGGACAGAATTGGCGCAGAGGATGAAGATGTTGGAGGGCGTCCGAAAGGATTTCATGGCCTTTGAGAAATAGGCGGGGCCAGCGCGGGATTCCATTGAGTTTGTCCTAGAAATGAAATTGAGAAATAGGCGGGGCCAGTTTCTAGAAATGAAATTAATTTATATGTAGCTCGGAATTGGTATGCGATACTCATTTTATTTAGTCGAGGTGTACTGTCTTGTATTGTGTGCTCAAGTGTGAAACCCATGTGAAGTGGGCCACTAATAAGTTATTTGGTTGACTTCTGTTGGCTTTCGCTGATTTTTGAGATTAGGAGACTCCGTCATGGACATGTGTTTCATAACATGCCGCAGCGTCGAGGAAGAGGGTAGACTGCGATCGCATTTGTATGTTTTTTTCACTACGAAGCACAATAATGCAGTCCTCCTCGCTGGTCGTCTTGTCCTCGCCCGCCGTAGCATCTCGATGCGAATGTTTTAATTTATCGTTGATGGATGCGGTTCCGAGTGGACGCAGATCCTTGCAATTTTACCTCTTGATTCATCAGACCGGAGTGACACACAGGCGAGAATAAAAGAAAGAAGCAAAGAGAACCACGGGAAAGCGAAGAAAAAGAGAAAAAGAAATTCAACCCAAAGCCCACCATGTCCCGCCCCCGAGTCGAACGGGATGCTTTCGCATACATCCTAGATATTCTCAAGCCGTTTTTGGCGGATGTGTCGTGCACTGCACGACTTTATCCACAGTGAGCGCAAGCCCAATTCATCGTCGAGATCTAAACTGCCTTCTCGTGTACAGTGGTGATCCATTGCTCAATTCAAAGTTGAACCATCAGAACAAAAAACGCGCTACAAACCAGCAATGAATAAATTGTCTGAATCCAGGTGAATAGACAAGCGTGAACAGAAATTCAACAGAAGAAAAAAGCAAAGGCCCGCCCCCGAGTCGAACGAGGTGCTTCCGCACATATCCGCAAAACATTGCATCCTTACATTTATGGCAGACGTGCACCACGCACTGCGGGACCTTGTTCTATCCCAAACACAAGGTCAGTCGAGGCGAGGTACATAATTATGAATGAATGAATGGATGAAAATTCAACCGAGACAAAAATATTCTACAACAGTGACATGTCCCGCTGCCCCCGAGCCGAACGCGGGAAGTCATACATTCTCCATAACTCGAGGTGCGTAGGCAAACATAAATGAAAAGACGACAAGAAAAAAGAATTGGCTGTTCGCGACATATCCCGCCCCCGAGTCGAACGGGGTCCTTCCGCATACAAATTCAAGGCTATGCTATTTATGGTGGGTGTGCGCCATGCACCGCGGGACCTGTTCAACCCACAACACAAGGTCAATTTATCTGCAAGTATCTGAAGCCCAGATCCAAAGTTGTACGAAGATTTATCAAATAAAAATCCACTCGACAAGTCATGTTCCACCCCCGAGCTGAACGAGGTCTTTCCGCATGCATCGCTACCATTCAAATATATTTGGCGGATGTGCGCCGTGCACTGCTGGACTTTGTTTACAGTGAACGCAAGCTCAATTAATCGTTGACATCTGAACCGCCTTCTCGCGTACAGTGGTGATCCATTGCCCAAAGTTGAACCAATCAAACAAAAACCGCGCTACGAACCAGCATTGAATAAATTGTCTGAATCCAATTATCCAAGGGAGTAGTCAAGCGTGAACACAGAAGAGAAAAGCAATGGCCCGCCCCCGAGTGGAGCGGGGTGCTTCCACATTATCCCTTGCTGCGTCAACCACTGGGAGCGGACGTGCACCATGCAACTGCGGAACTTTATTGTGCCCGGAATGCATATGGACGTCCAATTTATTACGCGGAACAGTACCAACAAAAACACGCAAGGAACTTATGTCCCGCCCCCGAGTCGAACGAGGCTCTTCCCGCACATCTCACTTTTACCAAATGTGCACCGTACACCGCGGGACCTGATTTCCCTACAGACAAGGTTGGTCAAGTTCCGATGAATGAACAAAAGTTCAATGGAGCAAAAAGAAATTTGAATTTGCCCCAAACGCATGTCCCGTCCCCGAGTTGAACGGGGTCCTTCCGCGTACATCGGTATTTTCAATTCATTATTGGTGCACCGTGCACCGCAAGACTTTATCCACAACGTGGGCAAGTCCAGTTTATCTTCAAGATCTGAACTGCCTCGTCTGCAGTACATTTTTGATGGATTATCCAAAGCTCAGCCATCAAAACAAAGAAAGTTAAGGTTCTTTCTGTTCAGGTCTGAACACAAAAGGGCTGCAGCGAGATGAAGGGTCTGGGCTTGGCAGGCTCGTGCAAAATCTTTGTAAACACGCACATCCAAGCGTGCTTCATCCTCCACTTCGCCTCCTTCGGTCCCCGCAGCTTGATAAACCCTTCATGGCTCACATCGACCTCGGCGTCGAACCTGTGCACATGCCCGACTTTTTCAGCATCTTCATGAATGACTCGATGGACACTGCTAACATGAAGGGCATGCTTTAAGTCAACGTGTTCAGCCGCCTCATGCCTCACCAAATTGCGGACCTTATGCCCAAGCGTATGGATACAGTAATATCTGGCGCCAGGCGCGTGAAAACGCGGACCGGATGAGGCTTCGAGGTAAATTCCATGGGGCTCATGGAGTTCGGGAACGGGGCGAGCCAGCAGTCGACTACCTGCACAGCACGGATCACGGAGGCCGCGATGGACCTGGTCCGCGAGTCTCTGCCGTGGATGAGGACGTCCGCAATTACAGGGAGGTCACCCGAGGCGCCGTTCAACATTGAAACGTGCATGGCATGTTGCGCGTATTTGAATTTTTCCTGCCCACGGATCCTGAAAGCCAAGATGCCGAGGGAGGACATATTCAGGCCGTTGATGGTCAGGCCTGCTGGAAATGCTAGTTGGGACCCATTCACATGGAGGCGGTACTCGTGCGCAACGTCACGTACTAGGATTCGTCTATCTTTTGATTTTTGGTGGAAAATGTTTTATTCTGGTTTTTCCTGAACTATTCACAAACGTAGAAGTCGTGAGATACATTCATTAAATTAGCACACAATGTGTCAGACCTCTTTTTGTCTTGCTTCTGTGACTCCTTGCCAAATTGAACTTTTGAAGCCGGGTACAGTCACTGCCGGCCGCATCAATTCAATCAGTGGCAGTGTGCACACTTTGCACTCCCATCTCCTGCCAAGCAGCTCATGACCCACTCGAAGTACGACGTCCGGAGCATATGTTTTGGAGGGGCGGGTGTTTAAGGTTGCCTCTGGGTCTCCTTCCTTCGATTCTTGTTCACTCACACTTTCGCAGGTCGTGCAAGACACCTCTCAGCTCATGGGCCCCTCCTCGTCAAGGCCCTCATCAACTTTGCGAAGGCGTGCGCAGCGGCAAAGGCAGCGGGCGTGGAGCCCGCCAACATCGGGCACGGCATCGGCATGGCGTTTCGCTTGTTGATTGTGATTGTTCTGGCGAGTATCTGCCAGCATCAGGTGCGTCTGCCTTCTCTTTCCCTTCTCTCCGCTTTCCTTTGATTTTTATTTATTTGTGTATTGGCACAACGCCACGGTTCTTCTTCCGCTCAACGAAACCGGTGTCCTCGCGCGCACCGCGCTCACCGGCGCCTTGTACCGCCGCGCCGAATAGCGCAGTCTTGAATCATGTGAACACGGACGTGAGCAGGGTGGACGCGTGCGTGCAGTGGTTCCATGCAGCGTGGACGGCGCCGATACAGAGTGAGTCTGTTCTTTCGTTGATATGATCTATTGTGAGTGGGGAGGGATACTGATTGAGCGCAATAGCGACGGTCTGTTTGATTATTCTGCTGGTGGAGGTGCGTTTGCATTCTTGCTTCCCCATTCTAATCAATCAAACCTATGTACTCATGCAACACAGCTCGGCCCCTCCGCCCTCGCAGGCTTCGCGTTCTTCCTCTTCTCATCCCGCTCCAGGACCGCATCATTGGGCATTTTCTTTAAGGAGGGGAAGTATGAAGTGGACGGACAAGAGGGCGGGGAGGGTATTGGAGGTTGTTGGTGCGTCCTCTTATCTTATCGTCCCTATTATATGTCTTCTCGCGTCCCGGACTATATCTCAACCCATCGCAGACATCCATCTCATCTTCCCATCCCACCCATTTCATCTCATCCTATCTTTCTTTCTTTCGCATACTAATCCCACCCTTTCTCTCGCAGCCTCCATGCGCGTCGTCAAATACTTCTGCTACGAGGGCTTCTTCCTCGCAAGGCTCTTCCACATCCGCACGCAGGAGCTAAGGGGATTCGGAAGATCCGCATTCGCAGAGTGCCAAGTGCGTTTTTTCTTTTTTCTTTCTTTCTTTGAGTGCGAACTTGTCACCCCACTTTACCCCGCCATTCGTTGCTCTTTTATCCCGATTTTTAGTGTTCTTTCATCCTGCCCTTTCCTCACCTTCCGAGTACATCTTCGATCTGGGAGCAGTGCACCCACGTTTATTTTTTATGCCACATTCATTTTGCGCTCCCATTCTTTATTATTCGGTGCGTACTACGTGATCTTTGCCGAGCCTTATCGGTTTCTCTGGCTGCGAAGCTCTATTAATCTTATCCCGGGCGTTCCGTGTCTACGTTATTATTTAGATTATTCAATGTCGATGGGGATGCGGGTGCTACGCTCTTCCTCCTCCATTCCCCGCTCTTCTCCCCTTTTTCTTTTTATTATTACCATTTCTCTACCCTTTGTCTCCGCTAGCTCCCTCACCTATTCATTTCCGCTCGATTATTTATTTATTTTGTTTCGCTCGCTAAACCTCCCTGAACCTGAGCGTCGGCGAGCGGAGTCTCGCACGTGCACTGGTCAAAGACTCGCGCGTGGTCATCCTCGACGAGGCGACGTACGTAAATTCCATTGCACTGAACGCGAGCTCGTTCTGCGTTTTTGGCTAATGGAACAACTGTAACACAACAGGGTGTCTGTCGATCAGGAGACAGATAACAAGATCCAGCGCATGATCTAGACACAGTTCAAAGATCGGACTTTGATATGCATTGCGCGTGCGTCCCGTCTCTTTAGTTTCTTCCGTCCATGTTTCACCAATTGTCTTTTTCTTTTGGCTTACAGACCGACTGCGCACGATCATATCGTATGACCGGATTCTTGGTGAGTCTTGCCCCAAGTCAGTCAACCATCGCAATTGCTAACAGTGGGGGCGTGTACAGTCCTCGACGCTGGGAAGATAGCAGTAAGTCAAATTCGTGTATTTGTATCCGTGCCATGATTGGCCTGATCTTCGTTTTTCGTAGGAATTTGACACCCCGCTGACCCTGTTTAACCGAAACGAGAGCCTGTTCCGGAGTTTGTGCGATAAGAGCAATATTACGAGTGGGGACATCGAGAAGGCAATTACATCCGATGACGTGGAATAGCTATAGATCCGGGAGTCGAGAGATGGGGGATTGGTTTTTCTAGAATAGACTTTGCATGCATTGTGAACCACTGCGTGTATTGAGACGATCTTCACCCTCTACGGTGAACACGGTGTTTACCCCACCTTATTCCATTCATTCCGACCCTGTTCAACCTGTAGGAAACATCAACCAGGGGGCCCCTTGATCCGCACCACCATGTGGGCAGATTTCCCACGCCGCTGGGAGGGGTGCGCCTCCTCACTGGACGATGTGGGTGACGCCTAATGGGTCGCCTGAGTTTGGTGAGGACGCGTAGACATCGCTCACCCCTCACGACACCTTACTTCAGGCGTCGGGCGCTGTGCCGCCCAGATCGAGACGATCACGTACCAAATAACCTACTAATATACGTCGCAATGATGCCGCCCTTTCATTTGCCGCCAACATGTCGCTCTTTGAACTTCATGCCAGCGCGACGCGACGAGCTCGACGCTTGGCGCTCACCCCGTGCCACTCCCTCCTCGCCACTAAATGTGCCCTTTGTCCGCCTTTTTTGGAAGCCGAAGACCTCGTGCGTCCCTGACTATGACGTAGATCACCGCCCGAACGCCGCGTGTACAACGCGGCACCACACGGCACGTCAACGAAAAGCTGCGTGTGTATTGCGTGTATCTTCTCGTTTCCCATCCCCTCATTCCTCTCCTCTCCCTCGTCGACGCCGCCCACCCCAGAGGAGTGCCCGCCGCCCTATCGCACAAAGACGGTCTATCAAGGTGCAGGCCACCGAGAAAGACGTCTTTGAACGTATGCCTCGTGCTTTGCACCCATGACCAGCAGACCTAAATCTTTGGTGCAGGCATCCTTTATCGTTTGCGACCCTTCGGTCTTTTTCATGCCTCGCCCCCCAAATTTTTCACCTAAACGGGCCCACCGACGGCGCATTGCACAATCGCGCCACTCCATTATGCAGCCTTGAGGCTGAATCGCCCGTGCTTCCCCGGCTCTTTGTCCTGGAGACGTTAAATACGGACGCGACGGTATGCAATCCTCATCCCCAACGCACTAGAACCTAAAACTGATCTTGCATTCCCAATCTTTCCTACTCCCCAATGGCCATTACACGCTTCAGCAGTGCTCGCTCGTCTTCCCCCACCCCATCCGAGAACAGCGACATGTATTATGAAGACTTAAACAACGCCACACCCACGCCTGCTCCCTCCCAGACCGCGGACGCGCTAGGCTGGGAGACCGACGACACCCCCGCACCCACGGACCCCCACGACGTCACCCCTACGGCCCAGACCGCCCGCGCCACCACCCCTGCGTCGGTGGTGGAGATCTCCGCAGAAGACTTCCCCGGGCTGCCAGCTCCCGCCCCCGCCACGGTGACAAAGCCCCATGCCACCAAGGCCGCGAAGGCGAAGAAAGGTAAAGAAAAAGCCAAGACTACCGAGGCCGGTGAGAGTGTCTCGCTACGAAGTATACTCGACCTTACACACCATGCAGCCGTCGCCGACCCTGTCGGCCACACCAGCGATTCCGATGACCCCTTCCTCGCCGCCGACATCGCGCGCGCCACCGCCGCTTCGCTCGGCCAACAGGTCGAACATGACAGCGCGACCGCCGGCGCCTCGTCGTCATCGTCGCACCGCCCGGATGCAACTTCCGGCTCCCCGTCCAAACGCCAGCGCGCGAACACCGCCGGCGACGCCTCTGCGACTACCTCTGCTCCAGCTGTCAACCCCGAGACCACTGGGGCCACCATCGCGCTCACCGTCGCCCAAGCCGCTGCCCCTGTTATCGTGCCCGATGCAGCGCCATGCGTAATCTCCCTTCTTTTCTATAACCTGGTCCTCACACGTTGCTGTAGGGCTGCGCTCACCTTCGCCCAAGCCGCTGCCCCTGTTGTCGTGCCCGATGTAGCGCCGTGCGTAATCTCCCTTCTTTTCTATAACCTGGTCCTCACGCGTTGCTGTAGGGCCGCACCCGCCCAGCCTGCCATCGGCGGCGATGTACCCCCCATGTGGCTGACGGCGGATGGCCTCCCACCCCGCGGGTCGTACACTCCCACCCCCGCTGGGGGCTTTGCCTGCATTGTATACGAGCCCCTGCAGCTACTCCAAGACATACCCCCCGAGCTCATCCTGCTCTACGAAGGTGTCCCCTTCCCCAAGATTTTTCTGGTCGTCAGCGGCGGCAACGGGGCCGTCATGAGGACCCATGGCTGTATCCGCGACGCAATCGGTAACTTCATTAATGTGGACCCGACCAGTTTCACCCTCAGCACTCCGCCCACCGCAGCTCACGGTACAAGCTCTGCTCTTTGGCTCCTCGCCGATCTCCCCGGCCTGCTCACGCAGGCGGTTCTTGACAACCGCGTCCTCTCCTCCACCGCCATCACCCTCTACCCCCTCCCCTACGACATACCCATTGCCGGCTTTGTAGGCGTGTTCGCCGGTTTCACCCTCCCCCACTCCGACGCCGGCGCAAACGCAGCGTGCGACCTCATCCGCGCCGCACTCCAGAACAACAGCGAAATACGGGAGTTCGTGCATACACACCACTCTGCCTACGGACCCGTCGCCGCCAACGAGGCCTGGGAGATCCTCCTCGCCTCCATCGTTGTCCAAGGCATCGACCTCCTCGTCCAAGACACCCGGACCGTCGCATGGCGCCTCCACGTCGACCCACCCACCACAGACCGCACGGAGTGGGGCCAATTCCGGCGCCTCTTCGGCAAACTGCAGGTCCTTACCCTCCACGGCACGGCCCGCCTCCAGCGCCCTTTTCGCTGCCATATCTGCCCTTCCGTCGACCATCCGACTCCGCTCTGCCTGTTCCCCTACACCCCGGGATGGCTCGGCCCGACGCACGCCACCATCGCCGCAGTCCTCGACACGAGCCGTGCCGCCGCCGCCAAAGCCCAAGAGATGATGCGCCCCGCCAACCTCGACGTCGGCGCCTCAAACTTCCGCGGCAGCAACGGACGCGGTCGCGGAGGCCCCGGCCCCAAGGCCCGCCACGGCGGAGGAGGAAAGAAAGGCGGTGACCCTAAAGGCAAGGGACGCCAGCGTGATGAGTTCTTTTGAAAGCCCCGTGCTATACATACACAATTAGATGCTGCTACTCGACTACTGTTACCGCCTGTTGTACTTTCTCGCACAAATACATGCTTTTGACCATATGTTAACTGCGCGACTTAAGTTATATCTAATTAAGAAGCTTTCTGACTTTGGTAAAAGCATCAGAAGCTTCAAGTACCACGTGAGCGTGCTCAATGCGGTACTGTAACGCGACATGGCTCGCGTGCTTTACCACCAAAACCTTCTCAATATGACAATACAACTTACACACACCCGAATTAGCGCCACAGACCCTCCTGGAACACGGGAGGGTTCAGGGGAGACGGCGCATCCCCCTCGTCAGTGCCCGCAGGCTACGAGAATAAACAACGAAACCAGCGGGAGCCGGGGCAATCGGGGGCCTAGCCCCAGCTATTCTCAGCGAGACCCCCCCCGCGGCAGCTCAATCGTAACTCTGGCTGACGCGGTGACTGGCGAAGAGCGACGAACAACAAACACGCGCGCGCAGATGCGCTGCGGCGGACGCGGTGTTGCCACGGAAAACCCGGGCACTCTGGCCGAGGGCACAAACCTGCCATCCCGCCCGCAGGGAACCAGACGTGCAAGGGGTAACCCGAACACGGGTGGGGACCGAACGGGTGGGACCGCAGGCGGCCCTAGTGCTCCCCGGACCGGAGCAGGTGTCCCTCCACCAGACAGAGTTTTAAACTCACAAAGGCGCCAGCCACCTAGGGGATGCCCCCAAGACGAAGACCATGCGCCAACTTTCTTCAATAACAAACGGGAGAAACAGCAAGTAGGAAACCCGCGCATCAGCTGCAACACAAGGGCCACAATAAATCTGGCCGCTGTCAATATGAATGGCATCAGAGCCACCTCGCTCTCCCAGGCAAACCACAAATGGCATGAAATTCACAGCATAATACGCGCGAAACAGCTTGGTATACTGATAGTCACAGAGACCCACATGTCAGCCATGCAGGCAATAGAAATAGAAGGCAGTTATATGAATAAACGGCTGAAACTTTTCAACTACGAATACCCCGACAACCCCTCCACGAAAGGTGTCGCGATTGTCCTGAACAGAGAGATCACTAACATTGAGGGAGTGAAAATACACTACCTCATACCGGGTAGAGCGATGCTCGCCGTTATCCCATGGCATGGCACACGGACATTGACAGTATTGGCGAGTTACGCTCCCACGGAATCGGACGAAGCAAAAATTGAGTACTGGAACACTATGTGTGACTTGTGGCTCACCGAGGACCTCCCAGTGCCGGATGCTGCAGGTGGGGATTTCAACCTGGTCACAGACCCACTGGACTGGATGCCGCACCACGCAGATTCGGATGCGGTAGTAGCCGCATATCTGCGCTTTGTCCGCATATTAGAACTCAAAGACGGATGGCGCGCAAATAACCCAAATACAAAAGCATACACCCACATAAGTACCCGAGGGACGATGTCCCGCATAGACTGGGTGCTGGTCTCTCCGAGTCTCATGAAGAACTGTCACGGCTGGGAGATCAGTGATTTTTCCGGAAGCCTCACTGACCACAAAATGGTATCGGTAAGAATATCTGCTCCGGGAGCTCCTTACATTGGCAAAGGCAGATGGGCGATGCCACACTTCCTCCTTTACGACACGGAATTCATGAACTACGCTATGGAAGAAGCATGTAAATTGGAAGACTCCATGGGGGTAACACGCACCGAGACAGCGAATGCACAGACGCGTTTCAAGGATTTCAAAGACTCTGTCTTGGAATTCGCGAAGAAAAGAGCGAAGACTGCGGTGGGCGCTACGGAGAGAAAAAAGGAAAGCCTGGAAGTCGAACGTGAGGTGCTACTAAACGGCCCCAAGCCCACCCCTCCACCACAACCTGGCCCCACGCCAGCCCACCCTCCAGAGCCAGATCCGCCGCCAGATAGGGAGATGGATGGCACCGAGAGTGAAGACATAACCACGCTACCGCAGACCGCGGGCAACCCACGAGCTGGAAAGTCACAGGCTGAAATAGCTGAATTAGTTGTAGCTATAGAGAAGAAGATTGAAGACCTTGTCGATCGCCAGCGAGAGCGAAGACGATTAGAAACTAGAGTCCGCGGCGTAACGGAGCTCAACCACATCACAAAGTATGCGGTTAACATAGCTAAGGAGCCCAAACCGAGGGATACATTAACGTACCTGCGCAGGACGGATATCACACCCGAGAAAGGTAACCGGCGCTCGTCCGAGATGGCCGAGATTGCGCGAGACTACCACAGCGACCTCCAATCAGATGGGATAGATATCGCCCAGGAACTACGGGATGAAGCCAGAAAGGAAGCTCTGGATGCACTACCCCCGCTCTGGGAAGAAGCGGACATGAAGCCGCTGGCCGAAAAACTTACCGAGGACGATGTTCTAAAAGCACTCCTGGAAGCAGCGCCCGGGAAAGCCGCAGGAATAAATGGCTACGCCACGGAATTCTGGCGTCGACTTGAAGCAATTAATAAAGAGAACCCCGAGCCCGTAGGTGATGCACCCCGAAAAAGACATGTGATATAATCAAGGTGCTCACTTGGGTATTCAATGACATTGAAGAGTTTGGGATGGTAGACGGCACCGAATTCTCTCTGGGCTGGATGTGCCCCCTTTTCAAGAAAAAGGATAGAACAGATATTGCGAATTATCGCCCAATCACTGTCCTAAATTCAGAGTACAAAATATTTACTAAAGCGTTAACGAACAAATTAAGCAGAGTGGCCCCATACCTCATTCACAAGGACCAGACCGGTTTCATGAAGGGGCGCAAAATTAGCGACACAATCTACCTCGCCATGGAGGTGGTAGAATACTCAGAAGAGGACCTCCAGAATGGGGTCATTGTCGCGCTCGATCAAGAAAAGGCGTACGACAAAACGATCCACACATACCTGTGGGATGCACTCCGTAAACATGGCCTCCCTGAACTGTTTATCAACACCGTGAAATCCCTGTATAGATTTGCGGACACGCACATCATTATCAATGGAGAGATTAGCTCCTCCTTCCGCGTTGTCAGAGGGGTCCGTCAAGGAGATCCCTTGTCCTGCCTGCTTTTCAACCTGGCAATTGAACCACTTGCGTCGATGTTACGAAGCTCCGGCCTAAGAGGGTACTCCATACCAGGGGTGGCGGAGAGAGCTGTGGTCCAGCTCTTCGCAGACGACACAACTGCATATCTAAGCGAGCACGACAGCTTCGACGACTTACAGAGAGTACTGGACCGGTGGTGCCTTGCGTCGGGAGCCCGCTTCAACGCTGCAAAAACCGAAATTATTCCATTTGGAGCCCCAGAATTTAGAGAACACCTTCTAGAGATGAGGCAACTCCACCCTGCAGATGCCCCTATTCCGGGGAACGTCCACATCGCGAAGGAAGGTGAAACAATTCGGATACTAGGGAGTTTCATCGGAAATGGCGTAGACACGTTTGGTGTGTGGACTCCTGTCCTGGAAAAAATAGATTCAGACTATGTGAGGTGGGCAAACCTCCACCCGACACTGAAAATGAGAAAGAACATTGACCAGATAATAGCTGGATCTCGTTCCCAATACCTGGCTCAAGTCAATGGTATGCCGCCCGCAGTAACAAAACACATACTACGGGCGCAGAAGGAGTTCATAAATGACTCCAAGTCATCCATGATCTCAAAAGAGGTGTTGATGGCTCCTCGCGACCAAGGTGGCATAGGTCTATTTGACCTGGAGGCCAGGAACGAAGCCCTCCTGATGGTCAAAGCCGCAGCCCTATCGGAAACTGACCCCGAGAAACGAGCCCACTGGGCGTCCTTGGCGCTCCATCGCATGACGCAGCATGTCGTCAAAAATGCGTTGATGGACGATAACTCGAAGACAAACCTCATGATACAACGCTTCCCAGTGAACCAGAGGGACCCCCCCGCGTTGCACAAAAGCCTGGTAAAGTGCGTGAAAAAGTACGGAGTGGGCTTTGAAACGGTTAACCCATCCACAGAGATAATGAGGCAAATGCCGTTGTGGCACCACCCCGGAGAAGACGACGACAAGCGACAGGAAAACAACGGCAAGAAGGCCCGTTGCCTGAGGTCGAATCATGGAGCTCTGACGATAGGCGAAGGTTTGGATATAACGCTGAGACTGGAGAACCCTCTGCACTCAGCTCGGGCCAGCTGTGCGTGCGATGAGTGCGAAGAAGACCGAGAACGCCACGGGTGCAAAGACCCCCACGCATGCACAACAAAAGCAGCATCCCGCTTGAGGCAAATCCAGCCTAAATGGATCCCCAAGCCCGAAGATGAGAGGGGGGAGATCGCGCCAGCTGGAAGGGACAACAACAGCGTGCTTTTTGTACCCCCAGATGCAATCACGAGTCTCACACAGGGGCTGCGTGCGATGACAAACCGGGAGGGCGAACCAAAGGAACGCCCCGCCCCACGAATCAGAAGGAGAAACCAATTGGCATCCAGGCTGGAGAAAACAGTAATTTATATTGCAGGAGTGATACACACACCGCCGGGTCAGAGAGCAACTGCTGCAGCCGGCTTCTCTGTGGAAACAGGCGACCGGGAACACACCGGGAAATGCATCCCGGCTACATACGAGCAGTCCCAATATGTGGCTGAATTTTTTGCTGCATTAATGGCGATAAGGAGTGTGAGTAAAGACACGGCGCTCACCATATTCAGCGCCCAACCATATGTCCGAGAGGCCATGAATAAAAAGCTCCGACGCTGGGAGCACGAAGGTTGGGTGGGGGTACGACATCGAGACGTACTACGGTGTGTAGCTGCGGAGCTAAAAGCTCGGAGCTCGGAAGGCACCAACATTCTTCCGGGTAGCAGAACCCGGCACCCCCGCAAGAGCGGCCTGTAAGACGGCAGTTAAGCTAGCTAAACGGGCTGCAAGAGCCCCGACAATTGGGGTGTGGGACTTGACTTTGCCACCAGGTACGGCGCTCCCCGGTCTGAGTCTACAAGACAATCGTCAGAAACTTTTCTATCGTAGCATAAGGGAGGAGAAGACTAAGAAGTTAGCCCCCCGGGCGTCGACCGAGAAAAAGCTCAAGGGTATCCGAGATGCGATATATGAGTCCTTCGGTCGGCATGTGTCAAATGCCGACATTTGGAACTCCATCCTCGCGAAAGACTTCCTTCCGCGACCGGCGCAATTCCTCTGGAAAAGTGTACATAACGCTCATAAAATCGGGTCATACTGGACCCACATACCCGAGTGCGAGGACCGCGCGATGTGCAAAGAGTGTGACGTGCTTGAGGACCTGGAACACATATTGGTGGGGTGCGAGAGCCCTGGACAAGAGTTGATATGGGAAGCGGCCAAGACCCTCTGGCTAGAGAGGGAGACTACATGGCCCGAGGTGTCATTGGGTACCATTCTAGGCTGCGGCCTCGCAGAATTTCGAGACAGCGGCGGAAAGATAGACCGCGGCGCACAGAGACTATACCGGATCTTGATGTCCGAATCTGCATACCAAATCTGGAGACTCCGGAATGAACGCGTCATTGATCGGGACGGCGAGCCGGCCTCCGAAGAAGAGATCATGAACAAGTTTAAGTTTGCCGTGAATCAACGACTACAAATGGATAAAGTACTGGCAAACCGGCCACGCAAAGGCAAACGCCCCGCGCTGGCCCCCAAGCTGGTCCTTGAGACCTGGTCCAACACCCTGGACAATGAACAGAGTTTACCAGCAGATTGGTTGCGTGAACCCAGAGTTTTAGTGGGTAGCCGCGCGTTCCCACCGAGGACCCCGTCCCGGCGACACAACAGCCGAGGAATCGGGTAACGCGGAGTCCCACACTGCCCTCGGCGGGCGTGCGGAAGGCATTTCTCTGGGTGGTGGAAGCCACTCTCTATGGGATTAACATTCCAAACTTTACAAACAGGCGGGCTAACCTATAGTTAGTTGCTCCTGCATAATGTACCACTAAAATAAAATAAAAAATAAAAAAAAGGAAACATCAACCAAGGACTTGACAGCAGAAGGGGTTGGGGTTTTCGACCTCCAAGAAAGCGACCCTACCTCTAGCCTTGAATTAGGATAAATTAGGACCGATACTCCTACGTTGGAAGCTAAATGCATAGTCTGAAGTTTCGACTTCACAGTCCTACTAATTGATTACTGTCGGTGACACTCGCGCCTCGTTCCTCATACCAGAATCCTTTCCAAAGATAACCATACTTATAATTGGCTGGCTGATCTCCCCGCCTGGCACTAAATAAAATAAAATAAACCAGTCACGCAGGAATTTGGAAGTTGGAAGTTGGAATGGGGATGTCCATGGGGTAGTTAAATAAATCTGAACGCCACAGTGACAGGCCGAGGGACTCGCATCGACCAGAGTTGGACCTTCGATAATATTCCTGGTATCGGCTTAGGAACCAAGTCTCAGAAACGCTTTGTAAAATCTCGATCATAACATAAAATTTGCAATTCCATTAATTTGTGAAAGATTAATCAATTACATAATTAACTAAATCATTCATGAATTCTAGAAAATTTCCACCGCTCTCATTCAAAGAGCTTGAAGTATGTAGTTGAAGTCATTGTTCCTGTTTCTATGCGTAAACCAAGCAAACGTGAGCCCACAGTCTCTGTTTTTGTGGATCTGCCTTAACTGCCCTTGAATCTGCTTCTTACATCTAGGACTTTGTATCCTGGGCATTGCAAGAGGTACCAGGGGTGCCCGGAGGGCCTTGGTATTAATATATCTATCGTACTTCCTGCGCAGTGGAAGAAAAGAAAAGAAAAGAAAAAACAACATTGACAACCCTGGTCCCTGGGACAGCTTAGTCTGAGTCTGTTGGCAACGCCCATCAGTACACATAAAATGACATATTTCCTCCCAAGACTCCGGTCTTTGTCCATGCTATTGATGCTAGGTACGAAATCTTGTTACTCAAAGACATACTGTCTTGAGGTGTCTTGGGATCTGGAAAGGCTCGACCCAACTCGCTTCGGAAATACTCTGTCAAAGTCATTCCAAAGCCAAAGCCGCTCAAAGACACATAAGACAGGGGAAAATTGTATATTGGACTACTACAAATATGAACAAGGACTGAAGTGCACTATTTACTGAGAGCCTATTGCGGCGGCAGAGCAAGATAAAAACGAAAATTTATATTGTATATTTGCTACAAATGGTGACAGGCAGGAGTCGCAGATCAACACCGTGACATTTATTAAAAGGACATACGCTCCGTGCAACAGGGCACTGAGTCTGTGATGAGCGCACCGGCCAGTTCCGAGGAACATCAGTATGAAGAAAGAACGAGCCGAAGCCTGCGTGCGACACATCGTTTGATTTACAGCCGATGTCAGTACTGAGGGCGCGGATCGAAAATTTTCTGTTTTGGGATGTTTCCAAAGAATTCCCTATATCTCTGTCAGTTCTTCGCCAATTCACATAAAAACTAAATAGATCTACTTAGCTAATTCATGCACAATTAGTGATAGAGAGGAACTTGCGAAAATATTACGTATTAGGTAATTTCTGTTTTGGGGCTGTTTTTGCACTGAATACCGTCTAGCATGGTGAGAACTTTTCCCAGTGACCTAGAATTTTGGGAGGGACAACATGTATATGTTATGAAACAAGTGATAGAGCCAGAACTATATGAAATGTCCAGATGAATGTGATATTGGCAATATCTCTGAAAGCCAAAAACTGCCAAATGTTTTCACTGGAGCTAGAAGGACTGTAACTAAATTATTCTCACTTCTGTTTCTATCACATGTTTTGTCAGGTATGCATGTTGTCTCTCCTAAAATTCTAGGTCACTGGGACATGTTCTGGCCATGCTAGACAGTATTCGGTGCAAAAACAGCCCCAAAACAGAAATTACCTAATACGTAATATTTTCGCAAGTTCCTCTCTATCACTAATTGTGCATGAATTAGCTGAGTAGATCTATTTAGTTTTTATGTGAATCGGTGAAGAACTGACAGAGATATAGGGAATTCTTTGGAAAATCCCAAAACAGAAAATTTTCGATCCGCGCCCTCGGTACTGACATCGGCTGTAAAAGACTCAGGAAAAAGAAAAGAAAAGGATTGAAGGACATTTTCAACCCGGTGATACAGTTTGTGATGGTACAAATAATAAATATCCTGTGGAAGATCGAAGAGTCAGCAAGGTACGGAAAATGCCGCTAGTGGTTGAAAAAAAAGGAGGAAATAAGGTTGAAACCCACGAATCATGCAAAATCACTTGAATTCCCAATCCCAATCGATATCCACCTCAAAGTATTTTTGTTAACCATTCCCAAGGAATCCCGACTTCACGACTCCGAATTGGCAGGTGCGAAGGTCAGAGTCGCAAATCAGTGGCAAGATACCTCAGTACACCGAATCTGAATATAATATTTTTTCGCCTCACATATAGGTTAATATGACTGAACGGACTGCTTCCCAAGCAAAAAATGTGAGTGTTGACCAATAGTACACCCGCCTTGACTTCAGACATCTCAAATATGGTCATATTTCAACACCACGATGGCCTGGGACCCATATATATAAAAGCCCATTACCACCCTCCCTTAGGTCTCGGCTTGTCCGGCCCGAACCCCCTTGTGCAGACCGGTCAAGCTTGAAAAATGACAGAGCCAAACTTCTGGAAAAATCGGCTCATGTACTCTGAGAAAAAAACGCTTTTTTTCAAGTTGCAAAAAAGAGGAAAAAGGAAGAAAAGAGAGAGAGATTTAGAAACTTACCCAGATTCTATGTGGCTGCTAAAATTGAGCCAAAAGGGCACTGTTCCACGATAAAAAGCAGTCAGAAATCTTGATTGTACTGTCGATGTCGTCGTTCCGTTGATCATCAATGCTTTTCAAGACCTGTCACTATCGGAGTTAAGGGCCTATCGTCAGTTATTGGTTTTCAAGCTATTTTCGGCCCTTTCACGCGCTGCCAGATTGCGACTCTTATACTGCTTTCTCCGCGCGATTTTGTCCTTCGGAGTTTGCCAGCATTGGTTTATATAATATTTTCATATTGGAATCCAAATTATCCGAGGAATTCACAACGAGAAAGCTATTGTACTAGGATTAGGGAGATCAATCGATCAAACTCCGTCCTATTTTGGTATCTGCATACATTCTGGCGGCTGGCTTTTGTCAGACCTGCGAAATGAGGGGTGTCTTCAATGTAATTTCTTTTAACCTAAATGTGTCTGATGGTGCGTCACAGCGCGTGGTGCAGAAACCCGAGGACGGTAATGGCACGGAACATCACAGCGAGCCACCAGTCGGCGTTGAAGGTGAGGATGGATTGCTGTCACGCTCATCCTCAGTACGCTTGAGCGGCCTGAAGTTGACTACATATTAGGCAAAAAAATTTGAACTGACAAAATCTTTTGGACTGTCTTTGAGATACCACTCAAATTTTTGCAGAGCATTTGATGCAGCCTTGAACTAGGCATCTCCTGTAAGGTGATCTAGAAGGGCAAAATACATTCGCCTCAGCTCGATTCTTACTCAATTGCTCTCAAAAGTAGCTCAGACTGACCCAGTACCTCTATTCTTGAATCTAGAGAAAATTGAAGGAAAACATCGATACTGACCGAGATCTAGAACACTGGAATCTCTGGATCCTGGTTGAAATTTTGATGCATTGTGTTCTAGCGAAGTAATTTCATAGAACTTGGGAATAGCCAGATCAATTGTTCAGCAGAAATTGGGGGTCAAAACGCGATGAAATGGCCGTAGGATGTGTGGGAAAATATGTGACAATGTGTGTAAAGATCATCTGTAGGTTCGTCCACATCTGAATTTGGCCCGCAATTTCTGTTAGAATGCATTTTTAGGCAGTGGAGGTGCCCAATGTCAGTCCCATCGAAATCAACGCACTGCAAAGTACAGTCCATTGAATTCTGCACTGGAATTAGCGAACTATGTTGGTGAGTACCCATCCATTCTCTTTGAAACTACTGTGTGTCCTGGTAGCACACACCTGTCGGCCCAATTCAAGCTGATACCGAAGCTGATTGGACGAGGAATGGGTCAAAGCGAATGCATTTTGAACGTTACAACATTGTGCGGCACCGTGCCTGCAGGCGGTGCAGGGATCACCCGGAACACGGATGGGATCAGCAATCAGCACGGGTGCAAAGCCTAATGACATAGGTAACCACAGCGATGGTTCATGAGCCGAAAAAATCGACGGGAAACGGCTTGCTGTCCGGCGCGCTCAGTTTTGATTGAGGATGTCCTATCACCTCGGTTGCCGTAGCAATGCACAAAGCGTGACATGACACCTGTCCATCCTGCTGGCAGCCACACTGCCTCGCTTCCTCTCTTCGCATCTTGACCTACTGTGCAGGTGAAACCCTCCCCCACTGCTTGCCATGGACAATCCCGGGACCCCTGGACTACGCTTGCTGTCGCTCGGTATGCTATGCAGTGCATTTGTCATATAATCATCTTACTGATGATCTCATCCAGATGGTGGGGGTATTCGTGGACTGTCTATGCTCATCATCCTGGAAGATCTCATGTGGAAACTCAAGGTTGCAGAAGATCTTCCTGATGTTCCCCGCCCTTGCAATTATTTCGATCTGATCGGTGGAACGAGTACTGGCGGGTGCGTGCTCTGCTAATACATAAAATATCTTGGGTTCTCAGATCATGTCAGATTGATTGCGCTGATGCTTGGGCGCCTCCGGATGAGTGTCAAAGACGCCGTGAAAGCATATGGAGAACTATCCAAAGAGGTCTTCTCGGATGTGAAGTCTCAAGGGAGTGATGGAAGGTTCAAGGCTTCAAAATTGGAGAAAGCAATCAAGGGAATTGTGGGCTCTCATTCTGCCTCACAGGACCCAGAGGAGGGAATGGAAGATACTCGAGAGCACCCTTGCAAGACGTCTGTCCAAAGAATTTTATTGTGTGTCCTGATGCTAAAAGAAATCTTTGATCTAGTTTGTATGTGCCATGAATGCTGCAAACATGTCCCTCCCTGTTCTATTCCGCACATACAACACCCCCAATAATCCAGCCATGGACTGTACAATCTGGCAGGCAGGCCGGGCCACCAGCGCTGCCCCAACATTCTTCAAACAGATTCGGATTGGACCTCCTGGCATTGAGGAGGCATTCATGGATGGAGGTATGGGCCAAAACAACCCTATAGCTGCCCTATTATTGGAAGCCCAGGTTATGTTTCCTGACTGCCAGATTGCATGTATCATCAGCCTTGGCACGGGACAGCCTCATACCATCAAAATTCCTAAACCATCTCTGCTGAAGCGTGTTTTCCCTCTTGATGTCATCGAGGCAATCAAGGGGATAGCTACAGACTGTGAAAAAGAACATCAGCGCTTTGCACACCATTTTGACCCAGTTCCACATGTCTACTTCCGCTTCAATGTCGAACGGGGCATGCAGGATATCCAGCTAAATCAGTGGGAGAGACTTGGTGATGTAGCAGCTAACACCAGACAATACCTCCTGTCTCATCCTACACAGAACCAACTTGTAGATGCAGTGAAGAGTCTTGTGGAAAAGATTGGAAGGGTTTCCACTCAAAGTCTCAGTAAAAATTCTTTCCATGTTCGTGCCGGTGACATGTAATGAAATTGTTTCCAGATGCTGTGCCAATTGCCTCTGAATTCAAACAATTCAACCCTGCTCTGGCTCTTGTCAGATGTCCTCCTCCCTCCCAGATATTCCGGGGTAGGCAAGATATTCTTGCAAAAATGGATGAGTACTTTTCAGAGGATATCGGGGAAAGACACACATATGTTCTCCATGGCCTGGGTGGCTCTGGAAAAACAGAGATAGCTCTGAAATTCCTTCACATGACCAACAAACATCAAGCTCCTCGGTAAACATTGTTACATAATGTATAATTCATCACTGTTGACTGCTTGATTCAGATTTACGAAACAATTTTTCATCAATGCTAGCTCGCTCCAAACTCTTGATACAGCCCTCAAGAATATAGCCATTTCCCACAAAATTGGGAAAAGCTCAGAAGATGGATTACTATGGCTGATCTCCCAGAGAGAGGAGTGGATGTTGCTGTTTGACAATGCAGACGATCCAAGCATTGATCTCTTCCACTTTTTTCCCAGATGCACACATGGAAACATTATCATCACATCACGAAATCCGCAACTGGCTGTCCATGGACCTAGGTCACACTCGAAAGTTGGGGACATGAACGAGACTGATGCAATTGATCTGCTGCTACTCAGTGCTGTCCAGGAGAAAACCATTGAAAGCAATCAGAGTGCTTCAGAAATCGTTAAGGTATTTTATTTAGAACATCTCTGAGGTGAATGTCTGATTGGGCCTGCCCAGGAACTTTCCTGTCTACCCCTTGCAGTCATCCAGGCTGGTGCTTACATCTCGAAATTTGATTGTCTGCATCGGTATCTCTCCATTTACAGCCAGAATCGTGCCAAACTCCTCAGCCAGCATTCAGCACAGTCTCATGATGATTATAGATGGACTGTGTATACAACCTGGCAAATTAGCTTTGAGCAACTGAGCAAGGCAGCAGCAAGGTTTCTGCAACTCTGCTCATTGTTGCATCATGATAGCATCCCAGAAACAATTTTTGAGTGGGCAGCTAAAAGTGCAGTCTATGGTGATGAGCAGGAAGCTCGAACTCTCCAGGAAGCCAGGAGATTCCTCCAGAACTTCTTGTCAGTTTCAGGCACTTGGGACCCTCAACAATTCATGGATATCATTGCTGAAATTCAAGGATATTCTCTTATTGATAGGCATAATATCAGTGATACCCTATCTATTCATCCACTTGTGCACTCATGGTGCCGACATACTCTGGATGATGAACCTATAGCACGAGAATGCATGATAGATATCATGGGGATGTCAATCAGGCTCACAGACGATGCCTATCTGTTCAGAATTGGGTTGATGTCTCATGTAGACTCACTGATTCAAGACCAAACAACTATAAAGTCAGTGCTCCAGACAGAATACACTCATGTATACTTCGACTCGGGCAGATTCACAGAAGCAGAGTCTCTGACAGTTATGGTGCTAGAGAAGCGGATGCAGCTGCTTGGTGCAGACCATCCAGACACACTGTTGACTATGGGAAATTTGGCTACCACATACCACGAACTTGGAAGGTACCAAGAGGCAGAGCCACTTGAAAGCATTGTGCTGGAGAAGCGAAAGCAGCTGCTTGGTCCAGACCATCCAAACACACTGTTAGCTATGGCAAATTTGGCTGCCACATACCGTGAACTTGGAAGGTACCAAGAGGCAGAGCTACTTCAAATTATTGTGCTGGAGAAGTGGAAGCAGCTGCTTGGTGCAGACCATCCACACACACTGAAGGCTATGGCAAATTTGGCTGCCACATACCACAAACTTGGAAGGTACCAAGAGGCAGAGCCACTTGAAAGCATTGTGCTGGAGAAGCGGAAGCAGCTGCTCGGTGCAGACCATCCACACACCCTATGGGCAATGGCACATTTGGCTGTCACATACCGTGAACTTGGAAGGTACCAGGAGGCAGAGCCCCTTGAAGGCATTGTGCTGGAGAAGCAGAAGCAGCTGCTCGGTGCAGACCATCCGCACACACTATCGGCGATGGCAAATTTGGCTATCACATACCGCAAACTTGAAAGGTACCAAGAGGCAGAGCCACTTGAAAGTATTGTGCTGGAGAAGCGGAAGCAGGTGTTTGGTGCAGACCATCCAGACACACTGTCAGCTATGGCAAATTTGGCTACCACATATTACAAACTTGGAAGGTACCAAGAGGCAGAGCCACTTGAAAGCATTGTGCTGGAGAAGCGGAAGCAGCTGCTTGGTGCAGACCATCCAGACACACTGTCAGCTATGGGAAATTTGGCTGCCACATACTGTGAACTCGGAAGGTACCAAGAGGCAGAGCCACTTGAAAGCATTGTGCTGGGGAAGCGGAAGCAGCTGCTTGGTGCAGACCATCCTGAAACACTGTTGGCTATGGCAAATTTGGCTGCCACATACCGCAAACTTGGAAGGTACCAAGAGGCAGAGCCACTTGAAAGCATTGTGCTGGAGAAGCGGAAGCAGGTGCTCGGTGCAGACCATCCAAAAACACTGTTGGCTATGAGGAATTTGGCTGCTACATACCGCAGACTTGGAAGGTATGAAGAGGCAGAGCCACTTCAAGCACAATATGACAAACTAGTCAGCAATGATAGTAGTGACTCTAAAGCCTGATTGTTTAGGTACCATGTTGTCTTTACGGCTGGTGAATGGTAGTGAATAATACCTGCAATTTGAATTCCCTGAAAATCAAATGGAAGTTGGATGACCAAAAATTGAGTAGGTATGTGTCGATAGGAACTACCAAGCATTTCAAACTAGGATGAGCATAATAATGGCCCCTGTAGAGTTGTCGACAACTTGCTGCCAATTGGTACTAAAACTTCATGATCAACTAAGATCTTTCGATGGCATGCAGAGTTCGAATCCCTCCCACAGCACAACATTATATTATTAATCAATCTAGTCTCATGTGGTTGATGCTTCAAGTTACGTTACGAAACAAACAAACCACTGCCACCACATCGCCAAATTACCGAGAGGATGGTTTCCACTGGGAAGCTGGAATATACATCATGAACGGGTATTCGAAGCAGGTGTTGAGATAAAAAATTGCGAGGGGTGTATGTTGGTTGAATTTAAGCCCGGTTGACGCGGGCGTGATGGCTGTCGGTAATGCCGTGTAAACATCCCGGGCCCCCAAATCTTCTTTCCGGCTGTTTCTTTTTTCGGCAATTCACCCGAGTTTTCCTTCCTCGTCCTTCCCCTAACAATTGCTACCCCAAATAGCTCGATTAAAATGCAGCAGAAAGACACTGAGCACCGGTGAGAGCAACGGAAACCATTGATACTGTGCACCATGAAATTCTGTGCCACGGCATTGAACCCGCTAGACAAGACGGAACGTAAGTGAATTTATGGCCGAAATAGGCCGACTGCTGCTGGTTCGATGCTGACCTCGGTTTGGATCTGATTGACGAAATTTTCTCGGTGCCAGGTAACACCGCATTGTGGACCATCGCATCTTTTCTCTGAGCACTGTACAGTATTCATTCAGAATCTGTTCATTTGGCCAAACATTGTTCATCTATTCAAGTCGTCATCATCAAGACTCGGACGCCACCGCACATCAAGCACAAGCAAAAGGCTGTGTCCCCTGGGCTTATTCAGTTCTTCTGCCATCTCGCCTTTTGCAAGCTCGCCCAGGCCAAGATTAATTCTGAGCTCCTTTCTTCGCCCATTGATTGGTCGTACACTCCGCACTTTCTCGAAAAGCATGGACGATTGTTGTGGTGTCAGCTGAATCTGCATATCCTGTGTCGGTGCGTCTCCCTCCGTCACCACATATACCGCCTGCCCTTTCGTGCTCACCTTAGTCACCTTCCCCACCCACACGCAGCACTCGTCTCCGCGGCCTTCCGCTACGTCACCTTCCAAACGATGTCCCCGTGCCTCAGCTGCCACGGCAAAGCCGACGACGACTTCGGCTCGATGAAGTTCCCGCTGCCAACCCCGCATTCACGCCCGACGGCAGGCGCATCCACCCCGTACGTCCTCGTTCCCCATGCAGGTGCGCGTGTCCCCGTCCCCACACCCGCCGATGGAGATAGACGCGGATCCCTACGCCCGCCCCTGCACGTCGTCTCGCTCCCTCCGCCGGACTACGTCATCGCTGCGTGCACTTCCACAGCATCGCCCTCGCGTTCTCGCTCCCGTCCTCGCCGCGACGCTCGCCTTCGTGACCTACACCGAGACGTCCAAGCAGTTCGACGTAGCGGTTGTCTGTGCGAGTTTTCGTTGTTTCAGGTGGGTGGTTGTTCATTTTGCCTTTTTATTATTATGCCCTTTTTGGTTTTTTTTTTGCCTGGCTCCGTTTTCCGTGTTGTTGTAGGAAGGGGAAGGCATGTTTCTCCCTCGCGAGCTCGCGGATGCTCGTCGCTCCATCTCCTTACTTATACCGCTCCTTCCGCTTCTGCTACTCCCCTTCCACCTCCCTTCCACTCGCTGATCTCCACCCACCTCTTGTCTTGTACCTCTCTTTCTTTCCTTCCCTCTCTCGCTTTTACTACCCCCACCAGCTCCTGCGCCAACCAACGATGTTCCTCCCACGCACCCTCTCTGCCATCACCGATGTGCGCAACACCCTCGCGCGCCTCTCGCTCGTCTTCCGCACGCCGCTCCGCGGGGTCGCGCCGTTTGTCACCGATACCGAGCAGGAGGCGGCGGTGTGGGCGAAGGGGCGGGGTGGGTGTGGGAAGAGAGGAGAAGGAAGGCAGGGAGAAGGAGAAGCAAAACGAAAACGAAGAGGAGCACCCACACGAACCTGAAGAGCAACCACCCTTCGCGCCGCACGACTTCACGCTCTCCATCCCACGCGGCATGCTCGCCGCCATCGTCGGGCGCGTGGGGAGCGGCAAGTCGAGTCTGCTGCAGGGACTCATTGGGGAGATGCAGACCACCGACACGGTCACCGGGACGGGGCCAAGTGGGCGTTTGGCGGGAGCGTGGCGTGGATACAGAATGGGACTTTGGTGAGTGCCTCTGTGCGACTCGAGTCGTGGGCGCCTGGCTGATTGATGATGGGGATGTGCGTGTGATACGATGTAGATGGACAGCGTGCTCTTCGGGCAGCCGTTCGAGGAGGACAGATATTGGCGCGTCATCGAGGATTCATGTTTGCTCCCGAATTTGCAGCTCCGTGCGGATAAGGACTCGACGGAGGTGCGTTGCGTGCTGGGTTCTAATGTCTTGATCTTTCCCTCGGCTGATTTTCTACAATTTTTGGTGCAGATGTGCGTGTGGACTCGTTCACGAGAATGAAAGATACACCGAACTGATTCTTTGACAGCGGCGAGAAGCGGATGAATTTATCGGGCGAGTCGCTGTCAGACATCCGCTTCCGCATCCTAATAGCCGACTCTACTCGCAGGTGGACAGAAGCAGTGCGCGAACATCGCCCGCACGCTGTACTACGGCGCGGACGTTGTCATCTTTGACGATCCGCTTTCCGCTGGTACGCCTTCCCCATCTCATTTATATAATCAAGTCCCTGACCATGGATGGCAACCCGCAGTCGACGCCAACGTCGGCAAGGCGCTCTTCCGTAGCGCGATCCAGGGGCTCGTCGCGCAGGGCAAGACCGTTCTCCTCGTCACGCACGCGCTGTACTTCCTCGCGCAGTGCGACTATATGTACACGCTCGACGGCGGGCGAATCGCGGAGGCGGGGACGTACCCCGAGCTCATCGCGCGTGGAGGCGAGTTTGCCCGGCTCGATCGTGAGTTCGGGGGGGGCAAAGCGGAGGATGCGGGCGGGGAGGGCGGCGCGGGGGAGAATGGGAACGGATACGAGGCGCAGGTGCAGGTGGTGTCGGTAGAAGACGCATTGTACCTCTTGGCTGGTCATATTAATTACGTCTGATAGTATTTGCAGTCTGGAAAAGATATCGACAGTATGGATGTTTTTCTCGTTGGTTTTTGTTTGCTGATTATTCTGTGCAGCCATAGACAATGCTCCGCCCAGTAAGTCTGCTCGCTCCACTTTCAGATGACGCTCACTCGTTGCATCACAATGTCCATGCGAATGTGTAGGTGCATTTTACACAAGTAGTTTGTCTTCCGGCTGCGGGATCTCGCGGAGGATGCCGCGATCGTGGTTAAACGGACGGAATTGGCGCAGAGGATGAAGATGTTGGAGGACGTCCGAAAGGATCTCATGGCCTTTGAGAAATAGGCGGGGCCAGCGCGGGATTCCATTGGGTTTGTTCTAGAAATGAAATTAATCCATATGTAGCTCGGGATTGGTATGCGATACTCATTTTATTTAGTGGAGGTGTACTGTCTTGTATTGTGTGCTCAAGTGTGAAACCCATGTGAAGTGGACCACTGATAAGTTATTTGGTTGACTTATGTTCGCTTTCGCCGACTCTTGAGATTACTTTCGTCATCGACCCCCATTTCTCGAGGTTCGTAAAAAATCTCAGAAAATCGTGATTCAGACCTCCTATGCTGTAGTACCACGGTCTGTTGCCAGTCCTGTATCCTGTCAACTTCCATGATCCGTAAGATCATTCACGCCGGAGAACCATGAAAATCAGTGGGTTACTAGTAACAAAACAAGGGTTGTACAACGACTCTGCAGCTATACCTTTGCATGTTGAATACGAAAGAAGCTGGAGTCCATGGATATGTTGAATGCCGGAACTAAGAGAGAAAACACGTCAAGCCGGTACCACGAAAATTTCGAGCCAAGAGATTTGTTATTTCGAGCTGAACTAGACGGTATCGGCGATGGTTTGGTCCATCATGGGGCGGCACAGACCTTAGGAACAGTGACACCATGCTTAGTTGCCCGCTTTCTCAACCCCTGGAACCATGTGGGGGAACTTGACCCCGCATTCCTCCGACATCCTCACGATGGGGTTTTTGCCCTCTGACGGCAGAGGCTCAACGGTGCGGCGACCGTCCCTCCCAGTGCGAATGATCCTGAAGGTGAATGCCTCATCGGAGGATCTACCACGCAGCGCCATAGTACTTCTCGAATTGTTGAGCATCGAGTTGATGTTGAATCCCCGTTGGATTGAGCTTATTATCTGCGACTGCCTATCCGGCCAGACTAGCTATCCGGCCACTTGGGTCCTGTAGCACTGGTAGATTGATTTTTGGGCAAAGTTCGAGTTGTATAGTGGAAAATAGACACATACGACCCCAAAAACCAGATTTGAGCCCATTTGATCAGATTGACGTGATGCTGTGCCAGATCTCTGATTGGCGGGTAATCCCGAACACGGTTTCCTTATTGGTCAGCCGTCTTTTTCTCGACGACCGCTTCATCGTTTCACGACTTCTGCTGCTCATTCTGACCACACAACACCTGGCTACCCCTAGATGCCCATCCTGTCAAAATCTGATCTAGTGGCTGTTGCAATAACCTCAAATATTGGTGAAATATTGTCAAAATATCGAAATCTGCATCAGAAGGGGTATGCGATCCAGATCCTTTGGCCAGTTCCACCATGCCCATTACCTATGTAAGACAACATTTCATACCCACTGCTAATATTCCGTCATGTTTCAAACACTTTGCTCTCGTATTAGTTGGTGCATGCGTCCCTGGTAGACTCGTGACCAGTCTGCCTACGCCGTTCTAACAAGGTGGGCTTGTTGCCGTAGGCAGACTGGTACTTCTCGGAAGTGTCAATCGAGCTGGGGCGGAGTTTGAAATTTAAGTGGCTGTTTCACAATCTTACTCCGTTTATGCTCAGTTTTTAAACTTATTTTTTGGTTGAAGCTGGGCTAATAAATAAAAGAATTATCCCTTTCATTTGGCCTCCTTAATTTTCCTCTTTATGGTACAGAACGCCGTAAAATTTGAGGATAGTTTTAGTGGAAATCAACTTCGGACCGTGATCTCCGGAATTGCCGCGGCTCATTGCGTCATCGGTCTCACTCAATGAACGACTTAATTCCAAACTCCGCGACAGCCCAATTGACATACCCGAGAAGTACCAGTCTGCCTACGGCAACAAGCCCGCCTTGTTAGAACGGCGTAGGCAGACTGGTCACGAGTCTACGTCCCTGGCCGGATACCTAGTTTTTGCCGCTTTGGGACTTGCCCCGGCAAAATATTCACTGAGCCACGAAATTGTTACCAAATGTATTGTGTGTTGATACATCTCATTCCTAAGATCCTAGCCTTCGTTATGAGGTCCTAAAGCCCTTGGTAACTCGATGCTTTCGCGTTCAAAACTCCTCAAACTGCTAAGGTGGCCGGGTACCCAGTCACAGATAATAGTGATCGTTTGAGGCTTGGGGAGTAAAAAGACCCACCCAGTGCTAGTGACCTTGCCACCTGCAGACCCGGAACACCATCAGCATTGAATATGTGAAATCATTATGAGAGTTAAATTTACTGTCCGCCCTGGGCTGTGTCGAGATAGAATTAAGAACCGGTTGCATGATAATTAAACTTAATACGCACTGGCCATGAGAGAGTTGGGAGACAAGCCGTAGTTCTGGCGGCGCCTTCAATCTATGGTTGACCCGTGGATTTAGGAGGACTGACCTGATGGCAAGTCGCTTGACGTTGCCTAATCGTGCGGATGCGTTCGAGATGGACGGTCTTTCCAGCCCTGACACTGTTGCCTCGAATGGTTAGTACCCTGCTGCATAATAGTGGCGAGAAAGAACCAACACAATAGCCCATGTAGCGGACAGCTGGTGGATATTCTGTTGAGTCTCTTCACTGGTTGATTCAGTCGAAATATCGAATGAAAATTCAGAACCGGCGACACCCATGATCGAAATACTTTGGCTCAACGAGACGCCGGCTTAGAAACATCAGCGGGGCATGAATGTGCAACGAGCAACACCGACCGCGATTCGAGACCGAGAGCGAAGCACTCGTGCTGTTGGTCCATGTCTCAGTCCAATTGATCGCGACATCCTCGAGGTTCTGGGAATTCCAGACGATCGTGGACGATCGGATGTGGTCTGCGCTTTCGCTGGCGATTCGGGGCTGGCCCACAAGGACGTCGTGCGACAACCAACTGCAGCGAGGTCATTAATCGATGGTCGCCCCAGCGAATAGGATATCCTACCCAAAGTTGAGCGCAAAGCCTTCGTTAAGCGCATGTCTTGGTGGCCTTCCACGGTTCTGCCCCGAAGCCCATTGAGTGCATTGTACGCCACCTGTTTGGACCAACCGAGGTTGGCCAGGTCTTCCCATGTAGTACTTGGTCCAGGGCCAGACATTTGAAATGCGAGGAGAGGTTGGTGGTGATGGAGTGAAACACTCGTTTATATCTATGTCGGCGCCAGTAGAGCGCTGGACAGTTTTCGTGATCAGGAAAACCTTCTTCGGAAAATTACCTCCAATTTGGGGAAATTTCCTTCCTGCTTTCCAATTCGCCGTCCGAGTTAGACCCATCGGCAATGCTCCAGATGCATATTTTGACATGACCGGAAGTTGCTGGTGCCGGTGCAAAGTGGATTATGTTAGTCTCACCTAGACAGATGATGGGAACTTCGTTTATATACGTGTGAACGATTGTCTTCACGAAAGTATCTAAAGTCTGCTTTGCGAGACTAGGAAATTCGGACCTGTAGCGTTGTTTTGGCTCAAAACAGGATTGATCCGCGATAGACAATTCACCATACATTTCTCAAGTACCTGCATAGCCTATCTTAGAAGCTGTCTCAGCAGAGCGTCACATGTGAAATACTCACATAGATAGAGTAGAAAGAGTAATAGAGTTTTCAAAATGATGGTACAAGCCGAATTTTGGCCGGAGCAGAATGATTGGGTTTGCTATAATTAAACCGCGCGCTGCAGGGGTCCATGTTAGAACAGAACGGCCGCTTTCCGAACGTCGCTGTGGCCACTGGCCGCCACTGACTGACAGCAACAAATCTGAATGCTCTCCGCTTGTCCGTACCACTGCGAGAAATTCCATATGGCAACTTACGACCGCTCGCGAACTCGGGGCCGTTTGATACCATTCCCGCCGTTGTATGATTCTCCCAGTTAGTACTCAGTCGTCGAAATCTCGGAAGTAGAGAGCAGGCTTGAGTCGAAGCATCGCGCCGACCGGAGCGCTGCTCACAGAATCTTCAGTGACGGACGCATGTAGTGTGCGGAAGGATCATAGAACTTGAGAAGCGCATAGTAGGGGCCCGAAATAATGTGATTTTGCTCTTCGGATCGAGTTCACGATATTATGACCCAGTGGGCTCTCCGGTTCACCGCCGACAGGATCTCCCAGAACAGCACTTGAAAGCTATTCTCCAGTCTTTCAATGTTCCTCCCTCGGAGAATTCCTCCTAGCGGACTTTTTGTTTTGTGTGAATTCGTTCTTCTCCCCGACGATGGCTCCTGATCAATCCATTCTGGACAAAAGGTAAGAGCAATGCAAATTTCCTAACCATTTCACCACTGAAATCTGTCTCAGTGGCTATATACTGTCACTCACAACACTATTATTTAAGAACCTAGCGAAACGTTTTGAGCGGCCCTGGGATGTCCAAATTGCGGATGACATTCTCACCAAGCTTGCCCAATTTCTGCAAACGGCGCGATTGTACAATTATATTGGGGAGGACAATCGATGCAGGAATGCCGCATATCGTTTGTGCGCTACCTATGACAGCGATGATTTCGGTTCTCCAGTTTGTGAAAGTGGAGGACTGGGATTCTTTGTAAATACCGTCTGAAAACCAGGATGTTGAATGGGTTTACGCCACCGTCGAACGGCTTCATGATGTGCAGCGTCCAGTTCTTCGTCTCATAAGCTACTTGCTGCTAGTCCTCTTTATTTGTCGTCCAATTCATGGCAAACCAAGTGCTGCCTCGCTTCGTATGATCTTGTCGTCCTTCCCTGTGCCTTCCAGTCCTGGGCCCAGTACATTCCGCTCACGAATCAGAAGGCTTGCTCTCCGTATTTTCTTTCATGCAGACCGCTGGTTCTCTGACGATAAATTGGGACCGATTCTAGAAGAGGAATCCGTGTGGCCCAGCTTTGCACGAAGCGGTACCACGTCATCTGCGCCGTCCGGAGTCCTTCGCCTTCGCCTCCAGCTCGGACATCCTTCGATTTGGATCTCTTTTCCTTTTTTCCATTCTCTGCTCATTCTTCTCGTAGGCTTCCCTGAGGACCTCACCCTGATGCGTCGTCTTCTCCTAGGGGATGGGTATCTCGGCTGAGCTCCACGAGAAGTGCCGGAGCCAAATGGACCCTACTTGCGGAAATCTCAGTCCCAGATTGTCCACCTGTCGCCACTGTTCCACCGAGGTCAAAGGATAGGCCCTGCGGTGGGATCGCTGTGATGCGAGCTGAATTAGTACAAAGGGCCCTTGGAACCAGCTGCGTCGCCGTTTCTCTGCTCTGGACTGTACTCATGTCCCCCTTCTTTCCTGCAATTCGTATTCAATGGTACTTAGGGTTCCCTGAGCTCGTTTCATTCATCATTGAGTCATGCCTATTATAATCTGCCTCATGCTGAATACATACATGACGTGCCGTCGCTTCGCCCCGGCTATGGACAGCTGTGGCCCAACTACACTTATCACGCTGTAAAGCCGTAGCACATCTACGAACATTGAATTGCCCTGGGATAATTCGCTCGAATATTTGTAAGTACTCGAAGACACGATTGACTAAATTTGCAATAATGCAAGAAATCACTCTTCGAAAGTTTGGTGTTGAACAGCTGAAATGCGGAGAAACAACACTCGGTCACACATAAGTTAATACGACCTTCCCAGATGTTACTCAATTGTATTTAGAAGTCCGTACCATGAAATTCTCTTCACTGCCGCAAATAATTCTAATTTCCGAAGTAGTCAAAAGGCTATATACAGCTGCTAGTCAGATGTACGGTCGAGCTTCGACAGTCGAAGTGACGCACGTAGAAATAGTATCGCTTACTGGCAGCCTCCAACAGATCGCATTGCTCGTTGAGGGGTTTCAGACCACGATTCGAGCATATAGGGAGAGAATTACCATGCATCGAGTGGACGTCAGTGCCAGAAGCGAAGACCCAAAGGGTGGATGAGGATGTTTACCGATCGGAATATGATGACGACAGTTCTATTTTCCAACAGAGAGGACAATTAATGCTTCGTGGTGGACTTGCTAGGCGACTGAATGGTGTAGCAAGTGGCCAAAGGGAATCTCCGTTGCGAGGCGTCAATGTGCGTTGTGCAACAGCAGTTAACACAGTATTTCGGCCACTCACCCGAGTTCTCGCCGTCGTTTTGGCTGTTGTGTGCGACTTGGTAGTTAGAACGTGGGGAAAAACGGACGAGGCGTAAGGAAGGAATGTATAAACCACGGTGGTCCCCATAAGGAATGTAGGCAAGCTCTCAACGTCCGATATAGTAACCGATCAATATGCAAAAAGAGCGGCGTGAGCAATTTTGCCTCGAGATCTTGAAAATGCTGGCAGGAGCGGTCATTGCACCGAGTCCTTGGACTCCGTTAGACGTCTTATGTGTTGAATCTTATCGACAGCCCAGGTGTGCGAAATAGCTAGGCGTTGGTCTCGATATTTGCCCGGTTACAGCTCGATCTGAGTTGAGCAAGATCTTGCGCAAGAGTATTGTTGATCGCCGAATGATAATTGAAGAATAGACGCAGCACCCCCAAACCATTTAACATTGAGTATTTCATTGTCGTCAATCTTGAAGAGCTTGATAGAATAGTCGTGCGGCTCGTACAGTAATGTGAGATTTGCTTAGTCTCGTCGTGGGCCTTGATTGGACAGCCGTTAGGAGAGATAACGATTACTGGATGCCAGCTGGAGCCGAGTTGCGGCTGAGGGTTGAATTGTTGTCCTGATTCGGCCAAACAGATGTTGCAGACATGTTGAGCACGCGGCGAAGGACGGAAAGACGCTGCTGGGAGGCGTTGAGGAGGTGGGAGGATGGTGGGGGAGAGACGAAGCCATGCTCGACAGCTGTCCCTTTTGAGCGGGCCTTGAGCACTCGATTCACGGCATGGGGTGCCTCCAAAAGAATTGACGTGTTGTAAGTGACAGGTTCCCAAAGTTAAAATGTGACGGGCACAACATGCAGAAAACAAATGTGCACATAAAACCGCGGTGACCGAGAACACGCGCAATGTAATCCAGCATCTGCTTAACATAACTTACGAGTAATAATATGGAAGAAGGCGTCAAAGAAAGAGAGATTGCACAAGAGGCTTTTCCTTTTGTACGGAAATTGAGCGGTTGATCGGATAGGTCGAAAATAACCTTGTGGAGCGTCCAAATCCCTGGACGAAAGCTAATTTCTGATGCACCCGCTAGTCTGCAGACCCCGGAAATGAAAATCGGAAATGGGATGGACATACTGTACTATTTCATTCAATTCGTATGTCACGCGTCACACCCAATTTCTGAAAACCCGTGCAATAATTTTTTAGCGGATTTTGGAGATTTGTCGGAAAAATTAAAAGTCACGTTCCTGTACAAACTGAACGAAATAGTACTGCCGGGCAGAGAGTGTGAGAAAAAGAAGAATGTATATATGTGCACATAAAATCAGGGCATCTGCTTAAGATACGAGTAATACCTTTCAGAACAAATGCAGAACCTACATCCACGCGAATGACGCACCCCCAAGTGCTCAGCGCACCCTCACGCGAATAACGCACCATAAGCGCTCAGCGCATCTTCACGCGAATAACGCACCCCGCACATTCAGTGCCTCATGCGAATCATCGCACGTTAACCGCCGGCTATGATAGTATCCAAATGAAAGTGAAATCAACTCGGTGTGTCCAAGGAATCGTACAGATATCATACATGAGTACCTGATTTTATAGGGTCCAGAGGACGTCGCGCTACTAACCAACACAAAAACAATGCGATCTCCCGGTCCGACTTCGTCTCTCTCGGTATTCGATTCGTCCTCTGACATAACCGCCCTCTGCCACAAGCGCCCTAATGTTGAGTAGCGTTCGTGGGGCGACAGTTGAATAAACGCTGCACCAATCAGGCGATCAGATTCACGTCGGAGGGCAAGGCAAGATTGACGACTTACACAAGGGCAGGTCTGCAGGACGTTCAACAACCAGATCAAACAGTGGAAAGAGTGAAATGCACACCACAAGCAGCTGCTTCAACGTCTCTCTCTGCATCGTCCATATCAGAAGAGCCGCGCCAGCCGCGGCTTCAGCCCAGTAAATAGATATATCAGCCACCGAACAGTTGATCCAAAAGGGGCAGGTATACTCACCGAATACGGCTAGGAACCACAGGACACCGTCGCGCAGGAACAGCTTCCACATCTGCATGACCCCGGCTTCGTAGCGCTGCAGCGTTGTCCCGCACTTGTACACCGTCATTGCGAACATGATGAATGTCTGCGAAGCGTTCATTATACAAAACAGGGGCCGGAGCAATTCAGATGAGGCATGCATACCACGAGCAGCGGGGCGGCAGCGTATGTTGTCAAAAATCGTGGAACATCTGCGAGCGTGATTAATGATCATGGGTCGCTAGCCAAATAGCTGCGCAATGACATACTGTACGCGTAGCATCCTTTGAGAATTGGGCTGGGGAGGATCATAAAAATATTTTCTGGAATAGCGGTGCATACCCCAAGTGTACGTATTCTGTCCTAGACAAGTAAGGACCGGTCAGTTGTTTCATTCGTGTGCAAGTCTGACCTGTCATCTGGGCGTATGCAACGAAATCCACCACGATCCTGTCCGTGGGGTCAATTTGGAAATTGAGGGTACTTGTTGGCACGCACATGGTCGACACTTCCACTATCGAGCGATGTATAAATCAGTCGGTTATTGAAAGCATAAGAATCGCACTGAGTCCTAGGAAGGCAAAAAGCCAGATTAGTAGCCAGGGCCTCCCGTATATTATCCAGACCCCTTCAATATCGGTGTCAGATCTGATGCAATTCGAATACCTGCAAAATACCTACTGAGCATGAGGACGAAGTCCACAGTCGCGATGACCAAAGTCGACGTTATGCCCTGAACCTGAGACCAATTATCATCAATTAATCGGCTTAGTGTTATGCGGGAGACGCACCTTTAACCAGCCGATGCATCTGGCCCGCAATCAACTCAGCAATATGTGATAAATAGAAGACACACGCCTACAGATTTTCATTTCAAACAATATCATAATAGATCACGCGAAACACATACGGTTTCAGATTCAATTTCACGGACGATAACTTGGTCCCGGGTCACAATACCGCAGAAGAGGGTGTAATTCAATCTTACCGCTAGTGTTGACACTGCGGACACCGATTGTCAATGTTCACCACATGATTTATTGACGCGAGTCCATACCTGATGGCAATCAAGCTGAAGTATCGGTTCCAAAGCTGGAAATCATCGGATTCAGCCTTTTGGCTGAACAGAGGAGAAAGGAGCCGCACATATACAATCTTTGCAAGGCCCCAGCGGCTGCTCCACATGAGTTCCACCTATCGGGGTTGGTAAATTGCACGAATATGTAGAGGGGATCTACCTCTTGTGGGAAGCACACAATGTGGTCATAGCTACGAATCCAGAATGATCCGCACTATACGTTTCAGTGAATGTACGGGACTTACATCAGGACACAGAGTGATGCCACTGTCCGATTAATGAATGGTGGGCGTGAGGAACAAGAACACGACACACCGGCAAGATAGCCCGTGACCCGTGAATCAGCAATTAGCTGGAGCAGCTCCGCCGTTTCGTCGCCATGGCTCGACATTGGCCTCTAGAGCAGGGGGATGGGAGCGGCTGCAGGGGAGATGAACGTCAGTGACTGAGAGTACACTCTGTGCTTATATCAAGGGAAGGGTGACTCGAAGGAAACCTCTGCCGCGCTACATTAAACCTTATTAGTAGCTTGCGTAAAGACCGTTTCTCTTCCCTTCTCTTCTCTGTCTTTATAAAATTAAGCCTGTCTGTCTGAAACCTTCGAAACTCCACTTTTGGTTGATCGGCTCCGACTCTTTGGAAGGGTAACGTGAACCTTTGAGAAAGTCGAAGGGGACATGACTAATTCATGACTACCGTCCGCGTGAACAGGACGATCTCAGTCAATCTCCCTCTTTATAAAATTACGCTGTCCGAAGCCTTCAAACTCCGCCGGCAATCAGCGAGTCCGGTTATACGGTAACGACCTCGCTTCTCTTCTTTCCCTTTTGCGTCCATGTCTGCTGTCTCGCTTTGCCGCCACGGCTTTCCTTATCAGCTTTCAAACAGACTCTGAGATGCACTGGCTGCAATGGCCCAACAACTAGACTGCCTTAAATTACGACACAACTTATTTATTCCTGACTGAGTGTCAGTCAACCTATCAAATTTTGCTTCAGATTCATTCAACAAGACCTTTGCAGATCAAATGAGATGAGGTGCGAGCTCACGCAGACATGCTCAATTTGATGAAGAGCTATGTCCGTGCTGGATGCCGGAGATTTGTAATGTCACGTCGCCGGCTTGACACGGCACCTTATTTTGAACATAGCCAAGACTATTTAACATGGTTGTCCTTCATATGCAATACAATTAATTTTTTTGAAGGGCGAGATCTCTCTGAAGCAATGTCCTGCATGCTCTCAAATTATCTTAGATTTTAGCCGTACACCGTTATCAGACAATATATTGTGCGCCTCCACCAAAGCAGTTCAGGGTGGCCGAAGTGGCACTGACTCGCCTTCCGTTGTGATTGATTAGCGTGATGTGAGGCATAAATTCACACATGCACTGGGTCTAAGCGTAGCGACGTAGGTGGGGAGCCTGAACGTTGGAATTCTTTCCTCGGGATTGCAGAGATAAGTGGTCCCGACCCATCTTTTATTCATTTTTACAAACCGACGGCACATTTTGGCGGAGGTGTAACAATCCTCTGCCACTACTACCATACCTTTTTTTGGGGGCGCGTATGATGCGACATGAGAAGAACTACCGCGAGCTGCTCGTCAAATACTCCACCTATCCAGTCTGCACATACGCCCGAGCCCTCCCAATCACACCCCTGTCTTGAATCGCTGTTCGAGAGAAGATTTATCAAATAAAAATCTACTCGACAAGTAATGTTCCACCCCCGAGTCGAACGAGGTCTTTCCGCATACATCGCTACCATTCAAATCTTTTTGGCGGATGTGGGCCGTGTACTGCAGGACTTTGTTTACAGTGAACGCAAGCTCAAATAATCGTCGACATCTGAACCGCCTTCTCGCGTAAAGTGGTGATCCATGGCCCAAAGTTGAACCAACGAAACAAAACCGCCCTATGGACCAGCATTGAGTAAATTGTCTGAATCCAAGTGAGTAGTCAAGCGTGAACAAAAATTCAACAGAAGAAAAAAGCAATGGCCCACCCCCGAGTCGAGCGGGGTGCTTCCACATTATCCCTTGCTGCGTCGCCACTGGGAGCGGACGTGCACCATAGTCTAGATTTGATTGATGGGTTCACACCGTAGGTCGCGCTTCGGACTCACGTGTGAGCCAAGCACAACCACACAATGCGAAATTTCAACGCGTCGGCCACTCATTCAAAAATCCGAAACCTTTACAAAGTGCTTTGGAAGGTTGATCTGAGCCTCTGAATACATTTGAGCCCGAAAAGATACTGGAAAGACGCAGAATGATGCCCCAAAAAAGCAAGAGCCCAGCACGTGACTGATGTTGACCCTTCCCAATACGGTAGCAGTTGCCTGATTTGGACTTCTCTTTCGGGAACGCTGACCTACGGTATCGAAGGCGCGATCAAAATCAGACCATAAACCGTTCTCTCCCATCTCCGCCTGTCAAAGAGAGAACACGTGTTTATGGTCTGACTAGGGAGACTACGTGCACCATGCACTGCGGAACTTTATTGTGCCCGGAGTGGACGTCCAATTTATTATGCGGAACAGTACCAACACCGCCCTCGAGTCGAACTAGGATCTTCCCGCACATCTCATTTTTAACAAATGTGCACCGTACACCGCGGACCTGATTTCCCTACAGACAAGGTTGGTCAAGTTCCGATGAATGAATAAAAGTTCAATGGAGCCAAAAGAAATTTGAATTGCTACCAACGCATGTCCCGTCCCCGAGTCGAATGGTTCCGCATACATCCGGGTATTTTCAATTCATTGTTGGTGCACCGTGCACCGCAGGACTTTATCCACAGCGAGGGTAAGTCCAGTTTATCTTCAAGATCTAAAACGTCTCGTTGTACATTTTTGATGGATTATCCAAAGCTCCGCCATCAAAACAAAGAAAGCTAAGGTTCTTCAATCTGCTCAGGTCAGAAAACAAAAAGGCTGCAGTGAGGTGGATGGGTCGAGGCTTGGCAGGCTCGTGCAAAATCTTTGTTGAAAGGGGCTCCTAAACGCGCACATCCAAGCGTGCTTCATGACCTCCTTCGGTCCCCGTAGCTTGATAAACCCTTCATGGTGCGCATCGACCTCGGCGTCGAACCCGTGTACATGCCCGAGTTTTTCAGCATCTTCATGAATGACTCGATGGACACCGCCAACATGAAGGGCATGCTTCAGGTCAACACGTTCACGCCCCTAATGCCTCACTAGATGGCGGACCTTACGCCCAAGCTTATGGATACCGTATCTGGCACCAGGCGCGGGAAAATGCGACCGGATGGGCTTCTAGGCAAATTCCGTGGGGCTCATGGAGTTCGGGAAGGGGGCGAGTCAGCAGTCGATTACCTGCACAGCACGCATCATGCAGGCTGTGATGGACCTGGTCCGCGGGTCTCCGCCGTGGGTGGGGACGTCCGAAGTTAGAGGGAGGTCAACCGAGGTGCTGTTCGTGCAATCTGGTAGAATCAACATCGAAACGTGCATGGAATGTTGCGCGCCGTCTTTGGATTTTTCCTGCCCACGGAGCCTGAAAGCCAAGACGATAAGGGAGGACATATTCGGGTCGGTGATGGTCGGGCCTGCTAGAAATTTGTTGCCATTCGCATGAAGGCGGTACTCGTGCGCAAAGTCAAGTATTTAAGATTCATTTATCTCTTGATGGAAAATGTTTTATTCTGGTTTTTCCTGAACTACTCACAAACATAGATGACATTCATTAAACTCCTCGCCAAATCGGAGCCAGTTGGCCGCATCAATTCAATCAGTGGCAGTGCACACACTTTTGCACTCCCATCTCCTGCCAAGCAGCTCATGACCCACTCGAACTACGACGCCCGGGCCATATGTTTTGGCAGGGCGTGCCTCTGCATCTCCGTCTCCTTCGATTCTTGTTCACTCACACTTTCGCAGGTCGTGTAAGATACCTCGCATACCCCCTCCTCGTCATGGCCCTCATCAACTTCGCAACGGCGCGCGCAGCAGCAAAGGCAGCGGGCGTGGAGCCTGCCAACATTGGGCACGACGTCGGCATAGCGTTTGGCTTGTTGATTATGATTGTTCTAGTGAGTATCTGCCAGCATCAGGTGCGTCTTCTTTGTCTTTCCCTTCCCTCCGCTTTCCTTTGATTTTTTATATTCATGTATTGATACAACGCCCCACAGTTCTTCTTTCGCTCAATGATAACCGGCATCCTCGCACGCACCGCGCTCACCGGCGCCTTGTACCGCCGCGCCGTGCACCTCACCCCCGCTGCGCGCCTCCGCCTGCCCAACAGCGCAGTCCTGAATCCTGTGAACACGGACGTGAGTAGGGTGGACGCATGCGCACAGTGGTTCCATGCAGCGTGGACGGCGCCGATACAGAGTGGGTTTTTCTTTAGTGAGAGTGGAGAGGGATACTGATTGAGCGCAATAGCGACGGTCTGTTTGATTATTCTGTTGGTGGAGGTGCGTTCGCATCCTCTCTTCCTCCCCCCCCTTTCTTCCCTCCCTAATCCCTTTATCCCAATTACCTCCTTCCCTTACCCCAATAACCGATTACTGATTACTAACGCAACACAGCTCGGCCCCTCCACCCTCGCCGGCTTCGCGCTCTTCCTCCTCCTCATCCCGCTCCAGGAGCGCATCATGGCGCATCAGTTTTCTCTCTGGCGGGGAAGTATGAAGTGGACGGACGAGAGGGCGGGGAGGTGTTGGAGGTTGTTGGTGACTTTTTTTTTTTGGCGTACTGGGTTTTACTCGTGTACTCCTACCAATCCTTTTCCCGTACTCTGCGTTCTTCCTTTTCCCGTACTCCTACCAATTCGACTCGACTCGACTCATGCTGATTCGACTCGATCTTATATTATTACTATTATTTTGGCTCTTCCGATACCGCACTGTATCTCAAACCATCCCTCCATCTTATCTTCCCTCCCTCCACACTATCTTCTCATCCTATCTTCTCTTCCTCTCCCGCCCATTTTATTTATTTCTCTCTCTTCATGCTAATGGTATTTCCCACCAGCCTCCATGTGCGTCGTCAATTACTTCTGCTATGAGGGCTCCTCCCTCGCAAGGCTCTTCCGTATCCGCACGCAGGAGCTGAAGGGGATTAGGAAGATCCAGCATTTGCAGAGCGCTAACTTCTAAGTGCGTTTTTTTGGCTTTCTTTCCTTCCATCCTCTGTTCTTCGGCCTTTCGCGAGTGCGGTTTGTTGTTGCTTTTTTTTTTGAGAGAGAGAGTGGGGGCGGGTTTTCCTTTCCATTGCGATTGCGATATTTCGCTTTCGTTGTTTCTTGTCTGGTGGAGCGCGCACGAAGCCCGGCCTGCTCTTTGTAGGCTTGTGCTACACCCCATCTCTCTTTTGCTCCCTACTTTTATTATTGTTATCATCATTATTTCGGCTCGCCAACTTATTTATTCATTTTGCTCACTAACTCGTTTGTTCATTTCGCTCACTAATCCCTCACTTATTCATTTCGGCTCGCGACTCCCTTATCTGTCTACTCCGAACGGCTCGCTAACGCTCGCCCAGCATCGCCCTCGCCTTCTCGCTCCCCGTCCTCGCCGCGACGTTCGCGCTCGTGACCTACACCGAGACGTCCAAGCAGATCGACGTGGCGGTTGTGTTTGCGAGTTTTTCGCTGTTTCAGGTTCGTCGTAAATCTTATATCATTCCCGTTTTTCTTCCACCGCTCCCTCATCTTACCCCCATCTTCTCTCCCCCTGTTTTCCCTTGGCCTCCACCGTTTCTGATTTCTGATTTCTCTGTCCCTCCTCTTGTCCGCTCGCTAATCCCCTTCATCCCACCAGCTCCTCCGCCAACCAATGATGTTCCTCCCCCGCGCCATCTCCGCCACCGCCGATGCGCGTAATGCCCTCGCGCGCCTCTCGCTCGTCTTCCGTGCGCCCCTCCGTGAGGGTGCGCCGTTTGTGGTCGATACCGAGCAGGAGGTGGCGGTGTGGGCGAAGGGAGTGGGGTGGGTGTGGGAGGCGGCGGTGCCGCCTGAGGATGAGCCCAAAGAGAAGGGGACGAGAGGGGAGAAAGGGAAGGGGAAGGATGGAGAGAAGGAGAAGGGAAAAATAAAGAAAGGCAAGGGAGGGGGAAAGGTGAAGAAGGAAAACGAAAATGAAGAGGAGCACTCACCCGAACCCGAACCCGAGCAGCCGCCCTGCACGATATCATGCTCTCCATTCCGCGCGGCACGCTCGTCGCCATCGTCGGGCGCGTGGGGAGCGGCAAGTCGAGTCTACTGCAGGGTCTCATTGGGGAGATGCGCACCACGGGGGGCAAGTGGGCGTTTGGTGGGAGCGTGGCATATTTTCCGCAGTCGGCGTGGATCCAGAATGCGACTTTGGTGAGTCTAGTCCCTGTGCAACTCGAGTCGGGGGGATGGCTGATTGATGATTGATGGGGATGTATGTGGGTGCAGAGGGACAACGTGCTCTTCGGGCAACCGTTCGAGGAGGACAGGTATTGGCGCGTCATCGAGGATTCGTGTTTGCTCCCGGATTTGCAGCTCCTCGCGGATGGGGACTTGACGGAGGTGCGTGCTGGGTTCAATTGTCTTGATGCTTTCACTCGGCTGATTATTTATTTTTTGGTGTAGATGTGCGTGGACTCGTTTCCGCGAGAGATGAAACATTGAACTGATTCTTTAATAGCGGCGAGAAGGGGATCAATTTATCAGGCAAGTCTAGCCAGACATCCGCTTCCGCATGCTAAGTAACTGACTCTACTCGCAGGTGGACAGAAGCAGCGCGTGAACATCGCCCGCGCGCTGTACTACGGCGCGGACGTCGTCATTTTCGACGACCCGCTTTCCGCTGGTACGCCTCCCCTCATGCTCACATTTCTATAATCAAACTCCTAACGATGGATGGCCACCCGCAGTCGACGCCAACGTCGGCAAGACGCTCTTCCACAGCGCGATCCAGGGGCTCGTCGCTCAGGGCAAGACCGTGCTGCTCGTCACGCACGCGCTGCACTTCCTCGCGCAGTGCGACTATATATACACGCTTGACAGCGGGCGCATTGCGGAGGCAGGGACGTACCCTGAGCTCATCGCGCGTGGGGGCGAGTTTGCGCGGCTCGATCGCGAGTTCGGGGGTGCGAAGGCGGAGGATGCAGGTGGGGAGGGCGCGAGGGAGAACGGGGACGAGGACGAGGCGCAGGTGCAGGTGGTGTCGGTGGAGGATGCAAAGGCGCGGAGCAGGGGCGGTGGGGACTGGTAAAATTGAGGGGAAGCTGATCGTCAAGGAGCGGCGCACAACGGGTAGCGTGGCGTGGAGCGGTACGTGTTTTGCTGTGTTTCGGTGATTGTGCGAGGCTGATGAGGGGTAGGGTATGGGTATTACGCCAAGGCGGGCGGCGGCTGGCTGACAGTGACGGTTATCGTACTCGCGGCGGTGCTCATGCAGGGTAGTCAAGTGCCAAATTCGTATGTGTTGGTGTGGTGGCAGGGCAAGTGAGTATCTATTTCAATGCTGCGCGCGCAAGACGCTGACTTTTTTCGCAGCTCGTTCGATAAGCCCTTCTCGTTTTACCAAATATTGTATGCGCTTCTGGGGATTTCGCAGGCCACATTCACGTACCTGCTGTGCGTCGCCTCGACCCTTATGCTCCCCGCACCGCTTACATGTGGTTTCCAGTGGCCTCTTCATGGACTTTTTTTGCAGTCCGGGTCTCGAAGAACCTGCACCACCAGGCGATCGTGAACATATTCCACGCGCCCATGTCGTTCTTTGGTATATTTTTTCCTCCTCATATCTTGTCCCTCTCCCATTGACGCCGTTTGCCAATAGACACAACTGTACGTCCTTCTGACCCGGCAAAAATCTACTCTGACATGATTCTAGCCGATGGGACAGATCATCAGTATTGTGTGTACCTCTTGGCTGGTGATATTAAATATGTCTGATGTTATTTGCAGTTTGGAAAAGATATCGACAGTATGGATATTCTTCGCGTTGGTCTTTGTTTGCTGATTATTCTGTGCAGCGATAGACAATGCTCTGCCCAGTACGTCTGCTCGCTCTATTTCCAAATGACCATCACTCAATCGATGCATCACCAGTGTCCATGCGAATGTGTACGTGCCTTTGGTACAAGTAGTTTGTTTCCCGGTTGACCCCCTCGCAGTCATCCTCGTCCTCGCTCAGGTCCTCTCCTCGGTCATCGTCATTACAGTGCTCGAGCACTACTTCAGTAAAGCATTCAACGGAAATTGTACCAACCTAGACTGACCACATTCGCCAGTCGTCGCCGCAGTCATCATCATCTTCGGTTTCAGCTACTTTTTGCAGTTTTATCGCGCCAGCGCGCTCGAGATGAAGCGGCTCGACTCGATGCTGCGTTCGATCCTGTATGCTCACCTATCAGAATCGCTGACCGGTGCGTCTATCGTCCCTCGAACTCGCGCTCTAATCTTTATCTTGACGTTCCGATATCAGGCCTCCCTACGATCCGCAGCTACGGTGAGATCGAAAGGTTTATGGGGGACAACATATACTATATCGATTTGGAGAACCGCGCCCTGTTCCTAACGGTCACCAACCAGCGGTATGGAACCTCATCCTCGTCCTCTGTGGGTATGTTGTGCTCACCGAGTAATGTGCAGGTGGTTAGCGGTGCGATTGGACGCCCTCGGCTCCCTTGTATTCCTGGTAATAATCATTTTTGCGATCTTTATCCGCTCCCGCTGACGCAGAATTGCCGTCCAAATAACGCATGTTCGATTATGTTTGCGGAATATATTCCGCAATGAATGTAATCGGTTTGGGTTGAGTGCGGTAAACAATCACCGAGGTTGGTGAATTTTTGGCCAGGAAATTCAGCCGCTAACCAACATTCAAGATGTAAAATAAATTGGAATCTCCGCCGAGCCGAACCAACAGACATCGAGTCGCCTAAAAGTGAGAAGATCAATTAGTCTAGTGCGTTCACCATGTAAGAGAGCAGTTTGCATACCATAGCCAAAGGTTCTCTTTGCAAAGTCGATCTTGAACGCAATCCAATGATTGTTGTTGATGTGGACGGGGAGATACATAATTGACTTTCCTGCCCGGATTTCATCTATGTAACTGGCTAGAAAGCGGCTTGGGTTGATCGGGGGTCAGTGGGGAACTGATTAACGGCCCGGTGGAACGATAAGAAGGTGACAATAATCGAAGATTTAAGGCCAGGGTCCTCAGATGCGCGCGTTTTGATATCGTGCATTATACCGTCGATGTTTTCCCCGGATAACCATTCGTCATCAATGAGTCTGGCCCAACCCAGCTGCCCATCGAAAGCACCTTCCCGCACCGAATTCCATCCAACATGCTAGGATGAAGCGCTCGGTGTCGGGGAGCCAAAATTTGCTCTGTAGCCGCTTTTCCTGCGCCTCGTGAAGATCGGTGATTTCACGATAAAACTGGATAGACCACAGAGGAAGACGTCGATTTTTGTCCTTCGGGTCGACAACAGATTGAGCGCCATTCAACCAGGCCTGGGGAAATGTGCTCTCCAGCTCGCGCAAAAATCATAGCGGTGGAACAAGACTAGACCAGACTGTATCGGGCACGCAGTTTGGAGTGTCTGTGCTGAACCACGAGGAAGTGCGTCGTGGAAAGGCCATATCGTTGCTGAGGATGCGCGGCAAGGTGATCGCCAGAAAATCCGAGACGGGTATATCCGGATTGGGGAGTTTGCGGGTCAGGGTTGGGGGGATCTTCCGCGCCGCCCGATACATTTGGTACACATATGGCGGAACATCTAGGAAGAGTTTTCCAGCGCCAATCCATTCAGTGGGATTAAATTCGGGCCCGTTGTCCTTCGACCGTGAGCCAGAAGATTCCGGTTGAGTTTTGGATGAAGAGGCTCCTGATAAAGCTTTGGGAAAGATTAGTTGACGCCAAAACAAAGCTGATCTGGAAAAAATTACCTGTTCTCTCATTTGCGATTACGTCCTTCGACCGTGAGCCAGAAGATTCCGGTTGATTTTTGGATGAACAGGCTCCTGATAAACCCTTGGGAAAGATTAGTTGACGCCAAAACAAAGCTGCACTGGAAAAAAATTACCTGGACTCTCATTTGCACCGCCCGGTATAGATTCTCAGGTGCAGTTGGGATAGAGGGCCAAGATTGAGTGACCTGAGACTGTCCCGCCAGGAAACCTTCCGTCCACCAGCCACGAAGTAATGGCGGTGTTTGATTGTTGGGACAAGTGTCATATACCTGAGACGGTGATAGATATCATCTATAGTCATGTTTTCTGTCACCACTGTTCTTGAGAGGTCGCAGTTATTATGCAATTCCGGACGTACACAGTTGGATTGAGTGGGTAAGCCCCAGAATAAAAATGGTAGTGATTTGCCGCAGGCTCGGTTCGAACGGCGTTGAGATATGAAGGGAAAATGGGACCGATGACGGCGGTGGCCCAGTATCAATGGGATTATAAGGTGATAGCGGAAAAACCGAGGGAATAGGATAGATGCTGGGTGGAAAATATAACAGGGAAGTCCGACATCGCCACTGACCAATAAATAAGGAAGATGATCCCGAGCTGACAGAGCAATATGTGAAAAAATAAGCCTGATCCTCGGGAGAGGGATGATTGTAGATGCCAAGTTGAGAGCCGAAGACACGGAGTGTTGTAAGGCCTGTAAGAACCGTAAGCGCAGGGAGGAGAAACAGTAGAATATTCATAACCGCCCATCGCACACAATGGAATGCTAGCGCTTCAGGACGGGATGGAAATAGAGTTCCACGCTCTGACATATTTAATTCAGTATGTCGACTCCAAAGCTAATATTATTTCTCACTCGGCAGATATTTGCTATACGGCGGATCATCGTACTTGGCAATGACCGCCGGCATGGTAATGCAAGGTGGCCTTCGACGTGGGTGAAAATTTCAAAAGCTGTGTGATGTTATAGTATGCTTGACTACAGCGACATGATCTGTGTGTCGGTGTTTGAATTTCGGGATTTACCAAGTCCACGCCTTTTGGTCCAAATTTTTTTCTTTACCTTACAACGGAGCTGGTTCACCGCCGAGGCCGTTGATTTACTTTACAGCAGAGCCGGTGATGGGTGAGTGACCGGGGGCCTTGTCCGGCACGCTCAGGTTTTGATCGATGTGCTATCACCTCGGTTGCCGTAGCAATGCACAAAGCATGACATGACACCTGTCCATTCTGCTGGCAGTCACACTGCCTCATTTTCTCTCTTCGCATCTTGACCTACTGTGCAGGTGAAACTCTCCCCCAGTGCTCGCCATGAACAATCCCGGGACCCCAGGACTACGCTTGCTGTCGCTCGGTATGCTATGCGGTGCATTTGTCACATAATTATCTTACTCGTGATCTCATTCAGATGGTGGGGGTATTCGTGGACTGTCTATGCTCATCATCCTGGAAGACCTCATGTGGAAACTCAAGGTTGCAGAAGATCTTCCTGATGTTCCCCGCCCTTGCAATTATTTCGATCTGATCGGTGGAACGAGTACCGGCGGGTGTGTACTCTGCTAATACATAATATATCTTGGGTCCTCAGATTGTGTCAGATTGATTGCGCTGATGCTTGGGTGCCTCCGAATGAGTGTCAAAGATGCCATGAAAGCATATGGAGAACTATCCAAAGAGGTCTTCTCGGATGTGAAGTCCCAAGGGAGCGATGGAAGGTTCAAGGCTTCAAAGTTGGAGAAAGCAATCAAGGGAATCGTGGGCGCTCATTCTGCCTCACAGGACCCAGAGGAGGGAATGGAAGATACTCGAGAGAACCCTTGCAAAACGTCTGTCCAAAGGATTCTATTGTGTGTGCCGATGCTAAAAGAAATCTATAATCTAGTTTTGTATGTGCCATGAATGCTGCAAACATGTCCCTCCCTGTTCTATTCCGCACATACAACACCACCAATAATCCAGCCATGGACTGTACAATCTGGCAGGCAGCCCGGGCCACTAGTGCTGCCCCAACATTCTTCAAACAGATTCAGATTGGACTTCCTGGAATTGAAGAGGCATTTGTGGATGGAGGTATGGGCCAAAACAACCCTATAGCTGCCCTGTTATTGGAAGCCCAGGTTGTGTTTCCTGACCCACAGATTGCATGTATCATCGGCCTCGGCACAGGACAGCCTCACACCATTAAAATTCCCACACCATCTCTGCTAAAGCGTCTTTTCCCTCTTGATGTCGTCGAGGCAATCAAGGGGATAGCTACAGACTGTGAAAAAGAACATCAGCGCTTTGCACGCCATTTTGACCCAGTTCCACATGTCTACTTCCGCTTCAATGTTGAACGGGGCATGCAGGATATCCAGTTAAATCAGTGGGAGAGACTTGGTGATGTAAGAGCTAACACCAGACAATACCTCCTGTCTCATCCTATACAAAACCAACTTGCGGATGCAGTGAAGAGTCTTGTGGAAAAGATTGGAAGGGTTTCCACTCAACGTCTCAGTAAAATTCCCCTCCATGTTGGTGCTGGTGATATTTAATGAAATTGTTTCCAGGTGCTGTGCCAACTGCTGTTGAATCCCAACAATTCAACCTTGCTCTAGCCCTTGTCAGATGTCCTCCTCCCTCCCAGATATTCCAGGGTAGGCAAGATATTCTTGCGAAAATGGATGAGTACTTTTCAAAGGATATTGGGGAAAGACACACATATGTTCTCCATGGCCTGGGTGGCTCTGGAAAAACAGAGATAGCTCTGAAATTCCTTGACACGGCCAACAGACATCAACCTCCTCGGTAAACATTGTTACATAATGTATAATTCATCACTGCTGACTGCTTGATTCAGATTTACGAAACAATTTTTCATCAATGCTAGCTCGCTCCAAACTCTTGATACAGCCCTCAAGAATATAGCCATTTCTCACAAAATTGGGAAAAACTCAGAAGATGGATTACTATGGCTGATCTCCCAGAGAGAGGAGTGGATGTTGCTGTTTGACAATGCAGACAATCCAAGCATTGATATCTTCCCCTTTTTCCCCAAATGCACACATGGAAACATTATTGTCACATCACGAAACCCACAACTGGCTGTCCATGGACCTAGGTCACACTCCAAAGTTGGGGACATGGATGAGACTGATGCAATTGATCTGCTGCTACTCAGTGCTGTCAAGGAGAAAAGCATTGAAAGCACTCAGAGTGCTTCAGAAATCATCAAGGTATTTTATTTACAAGGCTCTCTGAGGTGAATGTGTATTGATTGGGCCTGCTCAGGAACTTTCTTGTCTACCCCTTGCAATCATCCAGGCTGGTGCTTATATCTCGAAATTTGATTGTCTGCATCGGTATCTCTCCCTTTACAGACACAATCGTGCCAAACTCCTCAGCCAGCATTCAGCACAGTCTCATGATGATTATGAATGGACTGTGTATACAACCTGGCAAATCAGCTTTGGGCAGCTGAGCAAGCCAGCAGCAAGGTTTCTGCAACTCTGCTCATTGTTGCATCATGATAGCATCCCAGAAACAATTTTTGAGCAGGCAGCTGAAAGTGCAATCTATAGTGATGAGCAGGAAGCTCAAACTCTCCAGGAAGCCAGGAGATTCCTCCAGAACTTCTTGTCAGTTTCAGGCACTTGGGACCCTCAACAATTCATGGATATCGTTGCTGAAATTCGAGGATATTCTCTGATTGATAGGCATGATATCAGTGATACCCTATCTATTCATCCACTTGTGCACTCATGGTGCCGACATACTCTGGATGATGAGCCTATAGCACGAAAATGCATGACAGATATCCTGGGGATGTCAATCAGGCTCACAGAGGATGCCTATCTGTCCAGAATTGGGTTGATATCTCATATAGACTCACTGATTCAAGATCAAACAAATATAAAGTCGGTGTTCCAGGAAGAATATGCTCGTGTATACTTTGACTCGGGCAGATTCAGAGAAGCAGAATCTCTGGAAGTCATGGTGCTTGAGAAGTGGAAGCAGCTGCTTGGTGCAGACCATCCTGACACGCTGTTCGCTATGGAAATTTGGCCGCCACATACCGTGAACTTGGAAGGTACCAAGAGGCAGAGCCACTTGAAAGCATTGTGCTGGAAAGCGGAAGCAGCTGCTTGGTGCAGACCATCCAGACACGCTGAGGGCTATGGCAAATTTGGCTACCACATACCACAAACTTGGAAGGTACCAAGAGGCAGAGCCACTTGCAAGCACTGTGCTGGAGAAGCAGAAGCAGCTGCTTGGTGCAGACCATCCACACACACTGTTGGCTATGGGAAATTTGGCTGTCACATACCACAAACTTGGACGGTACCAAGAGGCAGAGCCACTTGAAAGCATGTGCTGGAGAAGCGGAAGCAGGTGCTCGGTGCAGACCATCCAGACACACTGTTGGCTATGGCAAATTTGGCTGCCACATACCGTGACCTTGGAAGGTACCAAGAGGCAGAGCCACTTGAAAGCATTGTGCTGGAGAAGCGGAAGCAGCTGCTTGGTGCAGACCATCCTGACACGCTGTCAGCTATGGCAAATTTGGCTGCCACATACCGCAATCTTGGAAGGTCCAAGAGGCAGAGCCACTTGAAAGCATTGTGCTGGAAAGCGGAAGCAGCTGCTTGGTGCAGACCATCCAGACACGCTGTTAGCTATGGAGATTTGGCTGCCACATACTGTGAACTTGGAAGGTCCAAGAGGCAGAGCCACTTGAAAGTATTGTGCTGGAGAAGCGGAAGCAGGTGCTCGGTGCAGACCATCCAGACACACTGTCGGCTATGGCAAATTTGGCTGCTACATACCGTGAACTTGGAAGGTACCAAGAGGCAGAGTCACTTGAGGGCATTGTGCTGGAGAAGCGGAAGCAGGTGCTTGGTGCAGACCATCCCAACACGCTGTTGGCTATGGAAAATTTGGCTGCCACATACCATGAACTGGGAAGGTACAAAGAGGCAGAGGACCTTGAAGCACAACATGACGAACTTGTTGGCTATGATAGCGGTGACTCTGAAGCCTGATTGTTTAGGTACCATGTTGCTGGTGAATGGTAGTGAACATTACCTGATTTAAATTCCCTGAAAATCAAATGGAAGTTGGATGATCAATAATTGAGTAGGTATGTGTCAATGGGAACTACCAAGCATTTCAAACGAGGATGAACATATAATAATGGATATTGCCGCTGACTCTAGAGGTGTTGACAACTTGCCGCCAATATTTGGTACTAAAACTTCATGATCAACTAAGGTCTTTCGATGACATGGAAGGTTTGAATTCTTCCCACAACGTCATATTATAGATTAATCTAAGTAGTCTCATATGGTGGATGCTTCAAGTTACGTTACAAAACAAACAAACCACTGCCACCACATTGCCAAATTACTGAGAGGATGTTTTCCACTGGGAAGTTAGAATATATATTATGAAAATTCGAAGCAGATGTTGAAATAAAAAACTGCGAGGAGCCCGTGTTGGTTAGAACAAAGCACACTTTTTTGTTGTAGCATCTGTTTATAAGAGACTACATGTTGGTTGAATTCAAGCCCAGTTGACACGGCCTGATGGCTGTCGGCAATGCCGTGTGAACATCCCGGGCTCTCAAATCTTATTTCCTCCTGCTTCTTTGATCAACACTTCACTCGAGTTTTCCTTCATCTTCCTTACTGCTTGGGAACAATTGCTACCCCAAATAGCTCGATTAAAATGCAGCGGAAAGACACTGAGCACCAAAGAGCAACGGAAACCATTGATACTGTGCAGCATGAAATTCTGTGCCACGGCATTGAACCCGCTAGACAAGACGGAACGTAAGTGAATTTATGGCCGAAATAGGCCGACTGCTGCTGGTTCAATGCCGACCTCGGTTTGGATCTGATTGACGGAATTTTCTCGATGCCAGGTAACACCGTATTGTGGACCATCGCATCTTTTCTCTGAGCACTGTACAGTGTATTCATTCAGAATTCGTTCATTTGTTCAGACATTGTTCATCTGTTCAAAGACGTCTTCATCAAGACTCGGATGCCGCCGCACATCAATCACAAGCAAAAGGCTGTGTCCCCTATTCAATTCTTTTCCACTTCCCATCCCAAGCTCGCTCAAGACCCTGAGCTCCCTGTCTCGCCCATTGATTGGTCGTACACTCCCCACCTGCTTGAAGCACAATGGATGACTTACTGTATCTGCATATCCGGTGTCGGTGCGTCTACCTCCATCACCACAAACACCGCCTGCCCTTTCGTGCTCACCTTAGTCACCTTCTCCGCCCACAGGCAGCTCTCGTCTCCGCAGCCTTCCGCTACGTCCCCTTCCAAACGATGTCCCCGTGCCTCAGCTGCCGCAGAAAAGCCGACGACGACTTCGGCTCGATGAAGCCCCCCCCGCTGCCAACTCCGCATTCACGCCCGACGGCGAGCGCATCCACCCTAGATGTCCTCGTTCCCCATGCAGGTGCGCGTGTCCCCGTCCCCGCACCCGAAGACGCGGATCCCTACACCGCACCGCCGCACGTCGTCTCGCTCCCTCCGCCGGACTACGTCATCGCTGCGCGCACTTCCACAGCATCGCCCTCGCGTTCTCGCTCCCCATCCTCGACGCGACGCTCGCCTTCGTGACCTACACCGAGACGTCCAAGCAGTTCGACGTAGCGGTTTTGTTTGCGAGTTTTACGTTTCGGGTGGGTGGTTTCTCATTTTGCCTTTCTATCATTGTTCCCTTTTTGGTTTTGGTTTTTGCCTGGCTCTGTTTTGTGCGTTGTTGTGGGAAGAGGAAGGCTCGTTTCTCCATCCTCGTACTCATACCGCTCCTTCCGCGTCTGCTACTCCCCTTCCGCTCCCCTTCCACTCGCCGATGTCCACCCACCTCTTCTTGTCTTGTACCTCTCTTTCTTTCTTTCCCTCTCTTGCTTCTACTACCCCCACTAACACTCCCACCAGCTCCTCCACCAACCAACGATGTTCGTCCCACGCACCCTCTCTGCCATCGCCGACGTGCGCAACGCCCTCGCGCGCCTCTCACTCGTCTTCTGCGCGCCGCTTCGCGAGGGCGCGCCGTTTGTGGTCGATCCGGAGCAAGAGGCGGCGGTGTGGGCGAAAGGGGCAGGGAGGGAGTGGAGGAGAAGGTGAAGGGGAAGAAGGAGATGGAAGGCGGGGAGAAGGAGAAGCAAAACGAAGAGGAGCACGCACACGAACCCGACGAACTGCCCTTCCCGCTGCACGACATCACGCTCTCCATCCTGCGCGGCACGCTCGCCGCCGTCGTCGGGCGCGTGGGGGGCAGCAAGTCGAGTCTGCTGCAGGGACTCATTGGGGAGATGCGCTCCACCGACACGGGGGGCAAGTAGGCGTTTGGCGGGAGCGTGGTGTATTGTCCGCAGTCGGCGTGGATCCACAATGCGACTTTGGTGAGTGCGCTATGCAACTCGAGTCGTGGGCGCTGGTTGATGGGGATGTGCGTGTGGTGTGATGCAGAGGGACAACGTGCTCTTTGGGCAGCCGTTCGAGAAGGACAGGTATTGGCGCATCATCGAGGATTCGTGTTTGCTCCCGTATTTGCAGCTCCTCGCGGATGGGGACTTGATGGAGGTGCGTTGCATACTGGGTTCTAATGTCTTGATCTTTCCTCGGCCGACTTTTTGCTGTACTCTAGATGTGCGTGTGGGCTCGTTCACGAGAAATGCATGATACATCAAACTGATTCTTTAACAGCGGCGAGAAGGGGATCAATTTATCGGGCGAGTCTCGGCCAGACATCCGCTTCCGCATCCTAATAGCTGACTCTCCTCGCAGGCGGACAGAGGCAACGTGTGAACATCGCGCGCGCGCTGTACTACGGCGCGGACGTCGTCATTTTCGACGGCCCGCATTCCGCTGGTACGCCTTCCCCCATCTCATTTATATAATCAAGTCCCTGATCGTGGATGGCAACCCGCAGTCGACGCCAACGTCGGCAAGGCGCTCTTCCGTAGCGCGATCCAGGGGCTCGTCGCGCAGGGCAGGACCGTTCTCCTCGTCACGCACACGCTGCACTTCCTCGCGCGGTGCGATTATATTTATACCCTCGACAGCGTGGAGGAGGGGACGTACCCCGAGTTCATCGCGCGTGGGGCGAGATTGCCCGGCTCGATCGCGAGTCTAGGGGTGCAAAGGCGGAGGATGCAGACGGGGAGGGCGGTGCGGGGGAGAATGGGGACAGAGACGAGGCACAGGTGCAGGTGGTGTCGGTAGAGGACGCATTGTGTGTACCTCTTGGCTGGTCATATTAATTACGTCTGATGGTATTTGCAGTTTGGAAAAGATATCGACAGTATGGATGTTTTTCGCGTTGGTTTTTGTTTGCTGGTTATTCTGTGCAGCCATAGATAATCCTCTGCCCAGTACGTCTGCTCACTCCACTTTCAGATGACCCTCACTCAATGCATCACAATGTCCATCCGAATGTGTACGTGCATTTTGTACTAGTTTGTTTCCCGGCTGCAGGATCTCACGGAGGATGCCCCGATCGTGACTAAACGGACGGAGTTGGCGCGGAGGATGAATATGTTGGAGTGCGTCCGAAAGGATCTCATGTTAGAAATGAAATTAATCTATATGTGGCTCGGGATTGGTATGCGATACTGATTTTTTTAGTGGAGGTGTACTGTCTTGTATTGTGTGCTCAAGTGTGAAACCCATATGAAGTGGACCACTGATAAGTTATTTGGTTGACTTCTGTTCGCTTTCGCTGACTTTTGAGATTAGGAGACTCCGTCATGGATATACGTTTGATAACATGCCGCAGCGTCGACATGGCAGAGGATAGACTGCGATCGGATTTGTATGTTTTTTTCACTATAAAGCACAATGCGAGAAGAATGCGATCCTCCTCGCCGGTTGTATTGTCCTCGCCTGCCGTAGCATTTCGATGCGAATTTTTTAATTTATCGTTGATGGATGCGGGTCCGAGTGGACGCAGATTCTTGCAATTTACCTGTTGATTCATCAGACCGGAGTAACACACAGGCGAGAATAAAAGAAAGAAGCAAAGAGAACCACGGGAAAGCGAAGAAAAAGAGAGAAAGAAATTCAACCCAAACCCCACCATGTCCCGCCCCCGAGTCGAACGGGGTGCTTTCGCATACATCCTAGATATTCTCAAACCATTTTTGGCGGATGTGCGTCGTGCACTGTACGACTTTATTCACAGTGAGCGCAAGCCCAATTCATCGTCGAGATCTAAACCGCCTTCTCGTGTACAGTGGTGATCCATTGCCCAATTCAAAGTTGAACCATCAGTACAACAAAAACGCGCTACAAGCCAACAATGAATAATTTGTCTGAATCTATGTGAATAGTCAAGTGTAAACAAAAATTCAACAGAAGAAAAAGCAATGGCCTGCCCCCGAGTCGAACGGGGTGCTTTCGCATATACTTATCCTAAAAACATCGCATTCCTGGTACCGTTTACGGAACCAGGTCTCCAACACGAATAGACAAATCGACTCTGGATCCCGATCATACAATCAAATTCGGAATTTATATATTTAAATAAGTAATTAAAGTTTTCTGGCTGGCGAAATCTGAATTTTTGAACACAGCCTCTACAGCTTTCGTTTTGAAGCACAGCTTCTGGAGTTTCTAACACTGTAAATGGAGTTTTCTAGCACTGCCGCTGCGTCGCGGGCATCAAACTCGTTTATTACAGGCTGTCAGCGCCCACCCCTTTGTGTATAAATCTCCTATATCGCACTGTGTTCATGCTTTTATCCAGAATAACTGCTCATAGAACAGAGTTCAATGTCCATGGCTCAATGTGAGCTTGGTTGATGCCAGTAAACTGAGTCTGGAGTCTTCAGTCTTTGTACATCAAGGGATAATATTTTCTGTGTCCATCAACTCCGACATCCATGGCTCAACGTGAACTTGGTTGACGCGAACGCGTCGACCAAGTGAACCTGAGCCGTAGTCTCTGTCTGTTTTGTGAATCTGCCTATGTCTCGATCCTTCTGAATCTAGAGTAAATTGAAAGACCAAAAAGAGTGGCCTGAATTCAAACCCCCGGTATAGCACGAGGTACCAGGGGTGCCCAGAGGGCCTTGGTATCACATTTATGGCTCGATACCGGTGTGTGTGGGAGAAAATAAAAATAAATAAAGAAATAAAGAAACGAAAAAATACTGCGGGGATCAATCATTGTTTGGAGTGTGTTTGGCGAGAGCTTCCCCACCTCGGCAAACAGCATCAAGCTCACCGCCACCAGATAGCGAAAGTAGTTTTTTGTATGTTCACATGGTGTCCTATAAATCCAAGAAATTCTTGAAAAATCCTCCTCATGTGTAAAGTCTTAAAATACTTTTTAAAGCGGTATCTATCCGGAGATGAGTTTTTAGTAGGCTTTTTTTGACTGCTCGGCAAGATACTGACTGAGTTTGAATCTCGGGCCGATGATTAATCACGTCAAAATGTGAATATATTCACACGCCTGCTCAATCAATGCTCAATCCTCCGTCTCTTCTTGCTTCCTGAATCAGCCTCTCCACCTCATCCATCTGCCTGTTCTCAGGTTGCTGTTGTCTATCAGTGCTCATTAACGCTGATTTTCGTTAGGAAAGCTTGAACAACGCGCTGTCGAGTCCAGCTCGAGTCAGGCCCCGGGAAGCTCATGCAAAGGATTGTCCAGGAAAGTGGCTTTTTCAAGGTGAAAAATTTTGAGTTCCTTGTCCAAAGAGTGACTTTTTGAGGCCAGAAATTGGCAACCATTGTACTGAAAGTGGCTTTTTTCGGCGAGATCATAGATTTCTTTTGCAAGTTGGTTCTATTTTGATCTCACTATCAGGATATTTCGTCAACCGAGAACCTCGATGAACCCGGAACCCCGTGGCCAGTATGCTGTATGTCTTTTCGGGTAGTGCAGCAGATTTTTCGCATTTTCCGTTGATTTTCTGGGAATTTTCATCGCAACAAACTCATGATAACCATTGTCGGAAAAGTAGACGGAGACACCTCATCTTTGAGGTTTTTCCTGGACAATCTTTTCCAGTCTCGCTCTCGACCTGACCTTTTTTTTCTCGGTATTCCATCGACCGCCTTATCATTCCTCTTGTGTTCATGTGGTCTCGCTTTGCTCATGTCTCCCAACTTGAAGCTCTTTGTCCTGTAGACTCTGGCACTCAAAAACTATGTTCCACAATAATTCACCGGGACCTTCTCAAGAGTTGAGATGTGGCTTGTTTTGTTGTTAATATATTAGTGTTGTCCTTCCCTGATGTCCACTAATGGCATATATACAGTTAAACCCCCAAATCCATCACTGTGTTGTCCTCCCCTGGCAATGTACTGATCAACTCTGAATTGTGATTCAGGTAAGGACAGTTTTTTTACTGGGTTTCATCTGACATTGGGCATTGGTCTTGCCTTACCCTACAGTATCGCTCTGTCTCCATCGCACACCTGCCTCACTACTGTACCGGCATGTATGGTAGCAACCGTAACGCGTAACGCGGGCCCAAAATGTTGCCTAAATTGCGCCCGTAACGCAAAAAATCGGCCTTTGGCAGCTCTTTTAGGCAATTCTTCGGCCCTGCGGGGCCGAAATTCCCTTTTTAGGATGATCCGGAGCCTAAAAAGGCAACCAGTTGCTAACTTTTGAAAGTTGGTGGGCGTAACGCACCCTCAGCGGTTGCTACCATACACGCCGGTACAGTACTTCCTTGAACTTCACCTCAACGTGACCAAAATGTTTTGGCTCAAATCTATTCATCCTTGCTAATATCTTTGCAAACCACTCTCCTAGCATATCCCACTTTAACCCAAATTTGTTGAATTCCCTTCCACCTATGGCCGAAGTTCTGATTTTATTTGGGCTAGGTAGCTTGCCAGGCAAGCATTATTAATATACTCTCAAAAAACTGTTTTGTTCTAGTCGCGCACATCCTGTCTCCTTCCTATGTTTGCTGGCTGCACGTTGTATCTTCAGACTTGGAGCCAAGATAGATGTTCTGCAGATATTTGATACATCTAAATTAACTATACCTCTCCTCACTGCTGCAGATCTGTACACAATACACTCGGGTATATGAGTGTCCAATAAGTAGCTTCAGTGGCCGCATAAATATTAGTAACCAAGGATGAATCGCGGAATATAATATATCTAAATTGAAGAGGCATTTCTGAAAATGTAATAGGGAGTTGGGAATTTTCTTAAGCCCACACAGCAAGAACAAACGATTATCGACGTCGAGCAAAGTCTGCCAACATAGCCGGAGGCTATGCACGGCTTCCAGACCGCAATTCAAACTCCGCCGCTATCTGGTTACCGGTATCTGACACTTCCATCAGTATCGAGCCATATTTATTTATATGGCAGACGTGCACCACGCACTGCGGGACCTTGTTCTATCCCAAATACAAGGTGAGTCGAGGCGAGGTAATTATGAATCAATGAATGAAAATTCAACCGAAACACAAATGTATTCTACAACAGTGACATGTGCCACCGCCACCGAGTCGAACGAAGGACCTCATACATTCTCCATAACTCGAGGTGCGTAGGCAAGCACAAATGAAGATGCGACAAGAAAAAACAAAATTTGACTGCTCGCGACATATCCTGCCCCCGAGTCGAGCGGGGTCCTTCCGCATACACGGTCAAGGCTCTGTTCTTTATGACGGGCGTGCGCCGTGCACTGCGGGACCTGTTCAACCCACAACACAAGGTCAATCTGCAAGTATTTGACGCCCAGATCCAGGGTTGTACGAAAATTTATCAAATAAAAATCTACTCGACAAGTCATGTTCCACCCCTGAGTCGAACGAGGTCTTTCCGCAGACATTGCTACCATTCAAATAATTTTGGCGCATGTGCGCCGTGCACTGCAGGACTTTATTTACAGTGAACGCAAGCTCAATTAATCGTCGAGATCTAAACCGCCTTCTCGTGTACAGTGGTGATCCATTGCCGAAAGTTGGACCAACAAAACAAAAACCGGGCTACGAACCAGCATTGAATAAATTGTCTGAATCCAAGTGAGTAGTCAAGCGTGTACACAGAAGAAAAAAGCAATGGCTCGCCCCCGAGTCGAGCGGGGTGCTTCCACATTATTCCTTTGCATCGTGCAACTGAGGAACTTTATTGTGCCCGGAATGGACGTCCAATTTATTATGCGGAACAGTCAAGGGGGCGCGGGGATTAAACTCGAGGGTACAATGCCAAATTCTGATAGAGTGAACCATTTTGAGTCGATTGGCGGTTATCCGAAGTTTGTCCGATGAGTACTTGTCGAGCAATAGGCTGCAACATTATTGCCTTATATGGTGCTGCAGTTGCCTTATTTGGGGGGGGGGGGTGGGTGGTCAACCCTCACCCAACATTTTTTGAGATGTTCTCTATTTTGTCTGAAAGCACCGAAAAAAATATCAGAAAATATATGAATATTTTTTTCCCAAAAAGGGCATCGTCCTCGGCAATTTATTTTCCGCGCCCCCTTGGGAACAGTACCAAAAAAAACACGCAAGGAACTTATGTCCCGCCCCCGAGTCGAACTAGGATCTTCCCGCACATTCATTTTTAGCGAATGTGCACCGTACACTGCGGGACCTGATTTCCCTACAGACAAGGTTGGTCAAGTTCCGATGAATGAACAAAAGTTCAATGGAGCAAAAAGAAATTTGAATTGCTATCAATGCATGTCCCGTCCCCGATTCGAACGGGGTCCTTCCGCGTACATCTGAATCCGGGTATTTTCAATTCATTGTTGGTGCACCGTGCACCGCAGGACTTTATCCACAGTGAGGGCAAGTCCAGTTTATCTTCAAGATCTGAACCGCCTCCTTGTCTACAGTACATTTTTGATGGATTATTCAAAGCTCAGCCATCAAAACAAAGAAAGCTAAGGGTCTTTTTGCTCAGGCCGGAACACAAAAGGGCTGCAGCGAGATGAAGGGTCTAGGCTCGTGCAGAGTCTCTGTTGAAAGAAGCTCTTAAACACGCACATCCAAGCGTGCTTCATTCTCCACTTCGACCTCTTTCGGTCCCCAGCTTGATAAACCCTTCATGGCGCATCGACCTCGGCGTCGAACCCGCGCACATGCCCGAGTTTTTCAGTATGTTCATGAATGACTCGATGGACACCGCCAACATCATGGGCATTCTTCAGGTCAACGTGTTCAACCGCCTCATGCCTCACCAAATTTTGCGGACCTTACGCCCAAGCGTATGGATACCTGGTGCCAGGCGTGGGAAAACGCGGACCGGATGGGGTTCGAGGCAGATTCCGTGGGCTCATGGAGTTTGGGAATGGGGCGAGCCGGCGGTCAATCACCTGCACAGCACACATCACGCAGGCTGCGATGGACCTGGTCCGCGAGTCTCTGCCGTGGGTGAGGACATCCGCAATTACAGGGAGGTCAACCGAGGCGCCGTTCAACATCGAGACGTGCATGGAATGTTGCGCACCGTCTTTGGATTTTTCCCAAATTTTTCCTGCCCACGGATCCTGAAAGCCAAGATGCTGAGGGAGGACATATTCAGGCCGTTGATGGTCGGGCCTGCTGGAAATGCTAGTTGGGACCCATTCTCATGAAGGCGGTACTCGTGCGCAACGTCAAGTACTAGGATTCGTTATCTCTTGATTTTGGTGGAAAATTTTTATCTGGTTTTTCCTGAACTATTCACAAACGTAGAAGTCGTGAAATACATTCATTGAATTAGCACACAATTTGTGTTGCTTCTGTGACTCCTCGCCAAATTGGAGCCGGGTACAGTCACTGCCGGCCGCATCAATTCAATCAGTGGTAGTGCGCACTCTTTGCACTCATACACGTGCAGACACAGCCACTGCCCAGAATCTGGGCAGTGGCTGTGTCGGTGAGGCCATCTCCTGCCAAGCAGCTCATGACCCACTCGAATTACGACGTCTGGGGCATATGTTTTGGAAGGGCAGGGTGTTTAAGGTGATCTGATTCTTGTTCACTCATACTTTCGCAGGTCGTGCAAGACACCTCGCAGCTAGTGCTGCCGCGGCTCGGCTACGGCTGGCTCGGCTCGGCTTTTGATGGCTCGGAAGCCATCACATCAAAAGCCGAGCCGAGCCGTTTAAAAACAGCTGGCTTCAACGGCTTCGGCTAAGCCGTGGCTCAAGCCGCGGCTCAGGTGCATTTGGAGTTTGCATTCCCGACAGCTCCCCTGTTAATAATAAGGGCCCTAAAGCATGGCATGCACTGCATAACAAGTGTAGGTGTCCCTAGGTTGCTCCAACTTCATCCACAAAAGCCGAAACCCATTTAGGTTGGTTGTCGTGCACGTGGGCTGACACGCTGACAGTCTGTCGACTGGAGTTCTAAAGTGATTTAAGAGGTCCGTGGTCATGGTACAGAGGACGCAAATGCGTAGGGAACAGTTGGAAGGTTAGAGGATTCAGCCGGCTCGCAGTGCAGTCAAATTGAAGGTCTAGTAAATCTAGTGTAAGCCATTTGCAGCCACGGCTAAGCCGCGGGCAAAGCCGGCTCAAGCCGTAGCCAAGCCAATGAAGCCATCATAGCAACGGCTGGCTCAGCTCAGCTTATTTTTGGCTCGGCTCCAACGGCTAGCCGAGCTGAGCCGAGCCGCGGCAACACTACTCGCAGCTCATGGGCCCCCTCCTCGTCAAGGCCCTCATTAACTTCGCCAAGGCCCGCGCGGCGGCAAAGGCAGCGGGCGTGGAGCCCGCCAACATTGGGCACGGCGTCGGCATAGCGTTTGACTTGTTGATTGTGATTGTTCTGGCGAGTATCTGCCAGCATCAGGTGCGTCGCATCTTCTCTTTCCCTTCCCTCCGCTTTCGTTTCAAATTCATGTATTGACACAACGCCACAGTTCTTCTTCCGCTCAATGATAACCGGCGTCCTCGCACGCACCGCCCTCACCGGTGCCCTGTACCGCCTCGCTGTGCACCTCACCCCTTCCGCGCGCCTCCGCCTGCCCAACAGCGCAGTCTTGAATCATGTTAGCATGGACGTGAGCAGGGTGGACGCGTGCGCGCAGTGGTTCCATGCCGCGTGGACGGTGCCGATACCGAGTTCTTTTTTTCTTTAGTGAGACTTGAGACTATGCTGATTGAGCGCAATTCTAATAGCGACGGTCTGTTTCATTATTCTGTTGGTGGAAGTACGTTCGCGTCCTCTCTTCCTTCCTTCCCCAGCCTCTTACCCCAATTCCCTCTTTCCCTAATCCCCTTTACCCCAATTGCTGACGACTCAACCAGCTCGGCCCCTCCGCCCTAGCCGGCTTCGCGCTCTTCCTTCTCATCATTCCGCTCCAGGAACGCATCATGGCGCATCAATTCGCGCTCCGGCAGGGAAGTATTAAGTGGACGGACGAGAGGGCGAGGAGGGTGTTGGAGGTTGTTGGTGCGTCCTCTCATCTTCCCTTCGATATTCTCGTTTCCGGCACTTGCCGCACTCCTACCGGTTCGACTCGACTCGTGATGATTCGATTCGACTCGATCTTTTCTTCTCTGTCTCACTCTTCCAATACCGCACGATACGAATCTTATCTCAAACCATCGCCCACCCATCTTATCTTCCCTCCTTCCCTCCACCCTCGTCTTCTCCCGCTTTTTTTTCTTCCTCTTATTATTATTATTTCGCATACCTGATATTGTTTCTCACCAGCCTCCATGCGCGTCAAATACCTCTGCTACGAGGGCTCCTTCCTCGCGCGGCTCTTCCGCATCCGCACGCAGGAGCTGACGGGCATTCGGAAGATCCAGCATTCGCAGAGCGCAAAGTGCGTTTTTCTCTTTGGGGGTTTTCTTTTTCGAGAGTGCGGACTTGTCACCCCGCTTTACCCCGCCATTCGTTGCTCTTTTATCCCGATTTTTGGTTGTTCTTTCATCCTGCCCTTTCCTCACCTTCCGAGTACATCTTCGATCTGGGAGCAGTGTACCCACATTTCCTTTTTATGCCACATTCATTGTGCGCTGCCATTCTTTATTATTTGGTGCGTACTATACGACCTTCCCGGAGCCCTTACGGGCTTCTCCCGCTGCGAAGGTCTATTAATCTTATCCCTGGCGTCCCGGTGTCTGCGTTATTATTCCGAGGGTATAACGTCGGACTTGTGGTGCGCATGCTACGCCCTTCCTCCTTCATCCCCCGCTCTGCTCCCCTTTTTCTTTTTATTATTAGCATTTCTCTACCCTTTCTCTCCGCTAGCTCCCTCACCTATTCATTTCCGCTCGATTATTTATTTATTTTGTTTCGCTCGCTAACCCTCCCTCAGCCACTTAGCATCGCCCTCGCCTTCTCGCTCTCCGTCCTCGCCGCGACGCTCGCCTTCGTGACCTCCACCGAGACGTCCAATTCCATTCGCAGTGGTTCACTACGCCTGGGGCGACGTCGTCCCTCAAGAAGCGGCGCACGAAAGCACCCTGCAGAACAAGCCTGCTACGGACTGGCCTGCGCACGGGGCGATTGAGTTCAAGGACGTCACGATGGCGTACAGGCCGGGATATCGCTCAAGATCTAGGCTGGGGAGAAAATTGGCGTTGTGGGACGTGCCGGGGCGGGCAAGTCGTCTCTGACGCTGTGCTTGCTGCGGATCGTGGAGTACCTTGGGGAGATTATCGTCGATGGGTGGGTGGCCATCGAATATCTGTTTCGTTTCTGGGTTGCTGACGAGTCGCCAGCGTGAATATTGGGAAAATCGGTACGATCTCGAGCGGTCTCAATCTGGTATGCTCATGATTTACAGGACTCACGGATTTGCGATCCAATATTACGATCATACCACAGGAGGTGTGTCTTGGACTTTTTCCTTATCCTGCAAGCTTTCTCAAATAAAATTTGCAGCCCATCTTATTCAGCGGTATATTCGTCCACTCATCGATCGCACCGCATTCTCACTCGATGACCAGGCACGGTGCGCACGGCGCTGGACTCGTTGTCGAAATACGACGATGCCCAATTGTGGGATGCGTTTCGGCGCTCTTATCTGGTCGAGACGCGGCCATCTACCCCCACGGACGCAGAACCAGAACCGATACCGACTCACGCTCGACAGTACCATCGAGACCGACGGGCAGAACCTGAGCGTCAGCGAGCGGAGTCTCCTCAGTCTCGCGCGCGCACTGGTCAAAGACTCGCGCGTGGTCATCCTCGACGAGGCAACGTATGTGAATTCCATTGCACTGAACGCGAGCTCGTTCTGCGTGTTTGGCTCATGGAACAACTGTAACACAACAGGGCGTCTGTCGATTTGGAGATGGATAACAAGATCCGGCGCACAATCCATACGCAGTTCAAGGATCGGACTTTGATATGCATTGCTTGTGCGTCCCGTCTCTTCTGATTTCCCGGTCCTTGTTTCACAGAAGTGAATTATCACTATTTTTTTGGGTACAGACCGACTGCGCACAATCATATCGTACGACCGGATTCTTGGTAAGCCCTGCTCCAGCCGCTCAGTTGATCATCACAATTGCTGACAGTGCGAGGCGTGTACAGTCCTCGACGCTGGGAAGATAGCAGTAAGTCAAAGACGTGTATTTGTATCCATGCCATGATTTGCCTGATCTTTGTTTTTCGTAGGAATTTGACACCCCGCTGAACCTGTTTAACTGAAACGAGAGCCTCTTCCGGAGTTTGTGCGATAATAGCAATATTACGAGTGGGGACATTGGGAAGGCAGTTATATCCGATGATGTGGAGTAGCTATAGATCCGGGAGCCGAGAGATGGGGGATTGGTTTTTCTAGAATAGACATTGCATGCATTGTGAACCACTGCATGAATTGAGACGAATCAGACGATCTTCACACCCTAAACACGGTGTTACCCCACCTTATTCCATCCATTCCAACTCTTTTCAACCCATAGGAAACATCAACCAAGGACTTGACAGCAGAAGGGGTTGGGTTTTTCGACCTCCAAGAAAGCGACCCTACCTCTAGCCTTGAATTAGGATCGATACTTCTACGTTGGAAGCTAGATGCATAGTCTGAAGTTTCTCCTTCACAGTCCTACTAATCGATGACCGTGTCGGTGACACTCGCGTCAATGCGCGACTGTTGTGAGCGGTGCGTTTTGCGTGCTTCTTCTTGCCTGTGTTGTGTTGATATTTCTTACGATGAGCCCTCGATGTTCTCCAGGCTATCGTCAGGGAGTGCGTACCGACTTTTATTCAATGCTGATTGTTGCTTCACGGAGCTCGCGATCCGCGCGTGTAGATGTTTGGTTATCGTCTCACCAGTCTTGACACTACGAAGCACCAACGACGTGAATGACGACATGGTGGTAGCGTTGCAGGGAGCCTTTACACTGGACGGAAGGAGAAGGGGAAAGTGGCTCAACAAAGCGGATTGCCTCGAAGGATTCATGTGGGTGTCAGGTAGTACTTTTTTCACCGAGATCCACAGGTGCTATGAAGGCTTGGAGGCCACCCGGGACGGGCTTCGAGTAAATGCCGTCGCCCGTCTGAGCTCACAACCTGTGGCCGGAGAGTTTTTTGGCCCCAAGCGGGGATCAGAATTATAGTCGTGTCTTGAAGGTAAATAGAATTTGCAGACTGACTGTGCTCTTCAAGTTGCTGACGAAGCGCAGAGCCGTAAACCTTGAGGGCGGAATTCATGCATTGATAGGTCTGACTGGTGGTTGTGGGTGATCGGGTGATCACCACCCTCCAGATCGATTCTCACCGATCCACGGGAGCAGGCAACGACGCCCGCCAATTAGGGGCTATATTATTTTTCTTCTTGAAGAGTTCTTACTTAAGCTTATCGTGCTTCTTCCCCCTCGCCCTCCCCCTCGCTCCAAGCTCTTTCGGATCGAGACCTGCATTAATATTTCTTCCATGCCTGGGCCGAGGCTCAATCTGAAGTTTGAGCTGGAATGTCGGTCGCTGAATGAATGAATGAATAAATGAATGATTTACACGAAGGGGAAAGTATTGACTAGTTCCTCGTTCCTCACACTAGAATCCTTTCCAAAGATAACCAGACTTATAATTGGCTGGCTGATCTCCCCGCCTGGCGCTAAATAAAATAAAATAAACCAGTCGCGCAGGAATTTGGAAGTTGACCAGAGTTGGACCTTCGATAATATTAATATATCTATCGTACTTCCTGTATACCGCAACCGCAGTGGAAAAGAAAATGGGGAAAGAATAAAAATAAAAATAAAAACGCAACAATGCACGACCCTGGTCCCTGGGGCGGCTTGGTCTGATTCTGTCGGCACCGCCCATCAGTATACGTAAAACGACATATTTCCTGGCAAGACTCTCGTCTTTGGCCATGCTATTGATGCTAGGTAAAAATCTTGTTACCCAAAGACATACTGTCTTGGGGTGTCTTGGGATCCGGAAAGACTCATAAGACCCGACCCAACTCGCTTGGGAAAAACTCTGTCAAAGACATTCCAAACCCAAAGCCACTCAAAGACACATAAGACGGGGAAAGATTGTATATTGGACTACTACGAATATGAAAAAGGACTGAAGTGTGCTATTTACTGAGAGCCTATTGCGGCGGCGGAGCAAGACAAACGAAAATGTATATTGTATATTTGCTACAAATCGTGACAGGCAGGAGTCGCAGATCAACACCGTGACATTTATTAAAAGGACATACGCTCCGTGCGACAGGGCACTGAGTCTGTGATGAGCGCACCGGCCGGTTCCGAGGAACATCAGTAGGAAGCAAGAACGAGCCGAAGCCTGCGTGCGATACATCGTTTGATTTCGAAGACTCAAAAAAAAAAAGGCATCGAAGGACAGTCTCAACCCCGTAATACAGTTTGTGACGGTACAAATAATAAATATCCTGCGGAAGATCGAAGAGTCAGCAAGGTACGGAAAATGCCGCTAGCGGTTGAAAAAAAGCAGGAAATAAGGTTGAACACCACAAATCATGCAAAATCACTTGAATCCCCAATCCCAATCAATATCCACCTCAGAGTAATTTTTGTTAACCATTCCCAAGGAATCCCAACTTCACGACTCCAAATTGGCAGGTGCGAAGCTCAGAGTCGCAAATCGGTGGCAAGATACCTCAGTAAATGTATACAAGACATGCCGGAGCTTCGCTCCGGCTCTTGTCCGCTCATGCCATTTCACAAATGAAGATATATTTCAAGTTTGACAAAAAAACAGCTGACAAAAATTTACCATTCAGTCAAGTCGAGCTTTAACTACAATACGACCTGTCCATTGAACCCGAAGACACATCTTCAAGTTTGACCAACATCATCATCAGCACGATCTCAATACATCGAGATTGAACATGCGTACCTGAGGCAGTGGATTCCCATTTACGATGGGCCCTTCAGCAGGCGCGAGCGGCCGGCTGAAATGGTTACGATAATGACCGTGAGTTCTGGTTAGAAACCTACAAAAAGTATGTCAACAGACCAAAGATCAGACCAACGACGAGTATTCTGCCTGCACATATCGTCAGCTATTTTCGACTGGCATTTATCAGATACTCACAGCGGAAGGGCAACCGTAACAGTGAACTGAACCTACAAACTTCATCCAATGCGTGCGAGCAGAAATTGCGGCCCGGAGGCAGGGAGCATGGTCGAAATCTTGTAGTACGACTTCAAGAAGATCTTACTGTATCCGCGGCCCTGTACTCTTGCGTCCGAGTCCCCGGGTGTCTTGAGTACCGAGTCTTTGAATGTCTTGAGAATCTTGATACAATGGAGAACAATCTTGCATTAACCGACCGGAGTTTGCTGACATTCATTGAAAGTAACGATCACAGGGCTTGAGACGACTTGCAAGAGAATGTTGGTTTCCCAGTTGAAGCGGAGTGATTTGTATCTTCATGACATTATTCAGGCATGCGACATTGAGGACTTGGTGAATTAGGTTTGGAATAAGGACCAACATATTGAGAGCAGGGGCGGAACGTTATGCGGGCAAATTTTCAGATAATTATGATAAAATAATTCCTTCTACCGATGCGCACAGGCAGCCTTTTTGTTGCTTTGCTGGTAGATGATGGGGGAAAGAAAGGAGCGATTGATGGAACACATGACTGGACTTCCGGATCGTCTTGAACGGGGCTTGAGCGGTCCATCTCCGCGTGAAAGGTAGATGCCGCCGGCCGCGCAGTGATCGGCGAAGTTCAAAATAGCATCCAGTGTCCTGGAAGAAGCCAATCATTTAATACACAGGTCAGATGGCTGGCCTAGAACACTGCGAAGGTGCCCAGCGAATGCCAAAAAAGGGTAAATTACTTCGGGAACTCGCGAGCGCTCGTGGCGTGCGAAAACAAACAGGTGCATACTGATCTCCTTACATGAGGTATACATGCTGAATTTCACCGAATCAGAAGCCTATATAATTTTTTTTTTCACCTGACATATACCAAACCTAGGTTAATACAACTGAACGGACTGCTTCCCAAGCAGAAAAATGTGATTGTGGACCAATAGTACACCCGCCTTGACGTCAGGCATCTCAAATATAGTCATATTTCAACACCACAATGCCCTGGGACCTCATCCGAGGATATTTATAAAACCCCATTACCACCCTGCCGTAGGTTTCGGCTCGTCCGGCCCGAACCCCCTTGTGCAGACCAGGCAAGTTGAAAAATGACCGAGCCAAACTTCTGGAGAAATCAACGGGAAACGGCTTGCTGTCCGACGCGCTCAGTTTTCAGATGTGCTATCACCGCGGTTGCCGTACATAGCCATGCACAAAGCGTGACATGACACCTGTCCATCCTGCTGGCAGCCACACTGCCTCGCTTCCTCTTTTCGCATCTTGACCTACTGTGTAGGTGAAAAACCCTCCCCCGCTGCTCGCCATGGACAATCCCGGGACCCCTGGACTGTGCTTGCTGTCGCTCGGTATGCGATGCGGTGCATTTGTCATAGAATTATCTTACTGATGATCTCATCCAGATGGTGGGGGTATTCGTGGACTGTCTATGCTCATCATCTTGGAAGATCTTATGTGGAAACTCAAGGTTGCAGAAGATCTTCCTGATGTTCCCCTCCCTTGCAATTATTTCGATCTGATCGGTGGAACGAGTACCGGCGGGTGCGTGCTTTGCTGATACATAAATATTTTGGGTACTCAGATTGTGTCAGATTGATTGCGCTGATGCTTGGGCGCCTCCGAATGAGTGTCAAAGATGCCGTGAAAGCATATGGAGAACTATCCAAAGAGGTCTTCTCGGATGTGAAGTCCCAAGGGAGCGATGGAAGGTTCAAGGCTTCAAAGTTGGAGAAAGCAATCAAGGGAATCGTGGGCACTCATTCTGCCTCACAGGACCCAGAGGAGGGAATGGAAGATACTCGAGAGAACCCTTGCAAGACGTCTGTCCAAAGAATTCTATTGTGTGTGCTGATGCTAAAAGAAATCTTTAATCTAGTTTTGTATGTGCCATGAATGCTGCAAACATGTCCCTCCCTGTTCTATTCCGCACATACAACACCACCAATAATCCAGCCATGGACTGTACAATCTGGCAGGCAGGCCGGGCCACTAGTGCTGCCCCAACATTCTTCAAACAGATTCAGATTGGACCTCCTGGCATTGAGGAGGCATTCGTGGATGGAGGTATGGGCCAAAACAACCCCATAGCTGCCCTGCTACTGGAAGCCCAGGTTATGTTTCCGGACGTCAGATTGCATGTATCATCAGCCTCGGCACGGGACAGCCTCATACCATTAAAATTCCCACACCATCTCTGCTAAAGCGTCTTTTCCCTCTTGATGTTGTCGAGGCAATCAAGGGGATAGCTACGGACTGTGGAAAAGAACATCAGCGCTTTGCACACCATTTTGACCCAGTTCCGCATGTCTACTTCCGCTTCAATGTTGAACGGGGCATGCAGGATATCCAGTTAAATCAGTGGGAGAGACTTGGTGATGTAAGAGCTAACACCAGGCAGTACCTCCTGTCTCATCCTACACAAAACCAACTTATGGATGCAGTGAAGAGTCTTGTGGAAAAGATTGGAAGGGTTTCCACTCACAGTCTCAGTAAAAACTCTCTCCATGTTGGTGCCAGTGATATGTAATGAAATTGTTTCCAGATGCTGTGCCAACTGCTGTTGAATTCAAGCAATTCAACCCTACTCTGACTCTTGTCAGATGTCCCCCTCCCTCCCGGATATTCCAGGGTAGGCAAGATATTCTTACAAAAATGGATGAGTACTTTTCAAGGGATATTGGGGAAAGACACACATATGTTCTCCATGGCCTGGGTGGCTCTGGAAAAACAGAGATAGCTCTGAAATTCCTTGACATGACCAACAGACATCAAGCTCCTCGGTAAACATTGTTACATAATGTATAATTCATCACTGCTGACTGCTTGATTCAGATTTACGAAACAATTTTTCATTAATGCTAGCTCGCTCCAAACTCTTGATACGGCCCTCAAGAATATAGCCATTGCTCACAAAATTGGGAAAAGCTCAGAAGATGGATTACTATGGCTGATCTCCGTGAGAGAGGAGTGGATATTGCTGTTTGACAATGCAGACGATCCAAGCATTGATCTCTTCCACTTCTTTCCCAAATGCACACATGGAAACATTATCATCACATCACGAAATCCGCAACTGGCTGTCCATGGACCTAGATCACACTCCAAAGTTGGGGACATGAACGAGACTGATGCAATTGATCTACTGCTACTCAGCGCTGTCCAGGAGAAAACCATTGAAAGCACTCAGAGTGCTTCACAAATCGTTGAGGTATTGTATTAACAAGGCTCTCTGAGGTGAATTTGTATTGATTAGATCTGCTCAGGAACTTTCCTTTCTACCCCTTGCAATCATCCAGGCTGGTGCTTACATCTCCAAATTTAATTGTCTGCATCGGTATCTCTCGATTTACAGCCAGAATCGTGCCAAACTCCTCAGCCAGCATTCAGCACAGTCTCATGATGATTATAGATGGACTGTGTATACAACCTGGCAAATCAGCTTTGGGCAGCTGAGCAAGGCAGCAGCAAGGTTTCTACAACTCTGCTCATTGTTGCATCATGATAGCATTCCGGAAACAATTTTTGAGCAGGCAGCTAAAAAGGCAATCTATCGTGATGAGCAGGAACCTCAAACTCTCCAGGAAGCAAGACGATTCCTTCAAAATTTCTTGTCAGTTTCAGGCACTTGGAACCCTCAACAATTCATGGATATCATTGCTGAAATTCAAGGATATTCTCTTATTGATAGGCATGATATCAGTGATACCCTATCTATTCATCCACTTGTGCATTCATGGTGCCGACATACTCTGGATGATGAGCTCATAGCTCGAGAATGCATGACAGATATCATGGGGATGTCAATCAGGCTCACAGAGGATGCCTATCTGTTCAGAATTGGGTTGATGTCTCATGTAGACTCACTGATTCAAGACCGAATGACTATAAAGTCAGTGCTCCAGGAAGAATACGCTCGTGTATACTTCGACTCAGGCAGATTCAGAGAAGCAGAGTCTCTGCAAGATATAGTGCTAGAGAAGCAGAAGCAGCTGCTTGGTCCAGACCATCCAGACACACTGACAGCTATGGCAAATTTGGCTCTCACATACCACAAACTTGGAAGGTACAAAGAGGCAGAGCCACTTGAAAGTACTGTGCTGGAGAAGTGGAAGCAGCTGCTTGGTGCAGACCATCCTGACACACTGTGGGCTATGGCAAATTTAGCTGCCACATACCGCAAACTTGGAAGGTCCCAAGAGGCAGGGCCACTTGAAAGCATTGTGCTGGAGAAGCGGAAGCAGCTGCTAGGTGCTGACCATCCTCACACACTGTTGGCTATGGCAAATTTGGCTGCCACATACTGCAAACTTGGAAGGTACCAAGAGGCAGAGCTGCTTCAAAGCATTGTGCTGGAGAAGCGGAAGCAGGTGCTCGGTGCAGACCATCCAGGCACGCTGGTGGCTATGGGAAATTTGGCTAGCACATACTGTGAACTTGGAAGGTACCAAGATGCAGGGCCACTTGAAAGCACTGTACTGGAGAGGCAGAAGCAGCTGCTAGGTGCAGACCATCCACACACACTGTTGTCTATGGCAAATTTGGCTACCACATACCACAAACATGGAAGGTACCAAGAGGCAGAGCCACTTGACGGCATTGTCCTTGAAAAGCGGAAGCAGCTGTTTGGTGCAGACCATCCAGACACATTGTCAGCTATGGCAAATTTGGCTGCCACATACTGTGAACTTGGAAGGTACCAAGAGGCAGAGTCACTTAATGGCATTGTCCTTGAAAATCAGAAGCAATTGTGTAGCGCAGACCATCCTGACACACTGTTGGCTATGGAAAATTTGGCTGCGACATACCATAAACTTGGAAGGTACCAAAAGGCAGAACCACTTCAAAGCATTGTGCTGGAGAAGCGGAAGCAGGTGCTCGGTGCAGACCATCCACACACGCTGTTGGCTACAGCAAATTTGGCTGCCACATACCGCCAACTTGGAAGGTACCAAGAGGCAGAGCCACTTGAAAGCATTGTGCTGGAGAAGCGGAAGCTGCTGCTTGGTGCAGACCATCCAGACACGCTGTTGGCTATGGGAAATTTGGCTGCCACATACCGTGAATCTGGAAGGTACCAAGAGGTAGAGCCACTTGTAGCTCTTGTGCTGGAGAAGCAGAAGCAGCTGCTCGGTGCAGACCATCCTCACACACTGATGGCTATGGGAAATTTGGCTGCCACATACCATGAACTTGGGAGGTACCAAGAGGCAGAGCCGCTTGAAGTCATTGTGCTGGAGAAGTGGAAACAGCTGCTTGGTGCAGACCATCTGCACACGTTGACAGCTATGGGAAATTTGGCTGCCACATACCGCAACCATGGAAGGTACCAAGAGGCAGAGCCACTTGAAAGCATTGTGCTGGAGAAGCGGAAGCAGTTGCTTGGTGCAGACCATCCACAGACACTGAAGGCTATGGCAAATTTGGCTGCCACATACTGCAAACTTGGAAGGTACCAAGAGGAGAGCCACTTGAAAGCACTGTGCTGGAGAAGCAGATACAGCTGCTTGGTGCAGACCATCCGCACACATTGACAGCTATGGGGAATTTGGCTGCCACATACCGCAACCATGGAAGGTACCAAGAGGCAGAGCCACTTGAAAGCATTGTGCTGGAGAAGCGGCAGCAGGTGCTCAGTGCAGACCATCCTGACATGCTGTTGGCTATGGAAAATTTGGCTGCCACATACCGTGAACTCGGAAGGTACCAAGAGGCGGAGTACCTTCAAGCACAATATGACAAACATGTTAGCAATGATAGTGGTGACTCTGAAGCCTGATTGTTTAGGTGTTGTCTTCACAACTAGTGAATGGTAGTGAACATTGTAATTTGAATTCCCCGAAAATCAAATGGACATTGGATGATCAATAATTGAGTAGGTATGTGTCGATAGGAACTACCAATCATTTCAAATAAGGATGAACATATAATAATGGATAGACTTTAGAGCTGTCCACAACTTGCCGCCAATACTTGGTACTAAAACTTCACAATCATGGACCCCGTCAGAGTGACTTCAACATTCCGTTACCATGGTATCGTGTTGCATCGAGGATGCCAAGTGAAATTTGGGTTGGGTTTCGTGAGTCTCAGGTGGCGCACGCTTCAACTTACATTATGGAATAAACAAACCACCACTAACACCACATCAACAAATTACTGAGAGTATGATTTCCACTGGAAAGTTGGAATATATATCATGGATGGGTATTTGAAGCAGGTGTTGAGTCAAAAAATTGCGAGGGGCGTGTATTGGTTGGTTGAATTCAAGCCCGGTTGACGGGGCGTGATGGCTGTCAGCAATGCTGTGTAAACATCCCGGGCTCCCAAATCTTCTTCACTGCCTCTTTGTTCAACACTTCACTCGATTTTTCCTTCCTCTTCCTTCCCGCTTGAAAACAGCTAATACCCTAAATAATTCCATTAGAATGCATCGGAATGCGATGCGGACCGGTGGATCAAACTACACTGAGGGCCAGTGAGAGCCAATGGAAACCATACTGTGAGCCACTGCAGTACTGATTTGAAATCCTGTACCCGACCAGCTGGTGGCTCTTCGATGAGAGAGGAGCAGATGGCCGGAATAGGCCGATTACTGCCGATCCAATGCCGACCTCAGTTCGGATCCAATTGCCTCTGATTCAGATAGCGCTACCACTGCATTTTCAACCATTATGTACATTGTTTCTCTGTGCAGAATTTGTTCATGTGTTCAAACTCGTCGTCATCAAGACTCGGACGCTGCCGCATATCAAGCACAAGCAAAAGGCTGTGTCTCCTATTCAGTTCTTCTCCTCTTCCCATCCCCGCCTTTCAAGTTTGCCCAGGCCAAGATCCCGTGCTCCCTCTCGCCCATTGACTGGTCGTACGTGCCCCACCTGCTTGAAGCACGATGGATGATGAAATGCTGCACGTAAGTGTAGTAGTGAAATCAAATACAAGAGTGAGACAAAGTCAAGCTCCAATATATCCAATCTCAATCACAACAACTCAAATGCTTTGTTATGTGTGTTCGGGACAGTGGGTCAGGCGTATCACCCTCAATCTCAACAAGAAAAGATCCCTCAGAAAACCTTATCCAAATACACAAAAAACCAATTTATTTCCAAGTTTATCCTAATGTATCCAAAAGGAATACCCTAGTTACTAACCACAAGACCACTGTTGGACTTTTACAAAGGTAGGAAGAGGAGGACCGGCTCAAGCACAAGGCAATTCCAAGTCACAGCAAGACTGGCTCAACACAAGGCGATTCCAAGTCCTACCAAGACTGGCTCAAGCACAAGTGGAATCCAAGTCCTTACAGACTGGCTCAAGCACAAGGCAATTCCAGGTCACTACGCTCAATAGCTGGTGCCAACAAGTGGGAGTGGGATTCACTGTCGTATCTAATTTACATGGGGGTTTAAATACTATACTTGCACAGCCTTGTGATAAATGGAAATATAAAGATCCACCCAAAACTCCGGGTGTTCTCTGCGTGTGACCGTGATTTCTAGGCACATTAGTCAGTCTATTCGATCCCACAAAAAGCCCGAGTGTCTCCAAGCCAAATCGAGTTATTCCCCAAGGAATAACACAGCCATTTGAATTGTATCATATATCTCCATGACAATTGTGACTCATTAGGACTCAGAAGACAGCACCAAAGGCCATTCTAGATGATGCCTGGATGTCCACAATGACACTCAGCTGTCTCCGACCTAGGAAAGCCCACAAAAGTCCAGAGAATTCCCACAGTTTACCAAATGAGGTAAGTTAGTACCTGCATTGAATGTATCCTCTTTCAATTATGCCCGAAAGCGAACCAAGGGTTATCCTTTCGTCCTGTAACTGTATATATGTTCCTTCCAACGTTCCAATTGTTGGTAATGGCCTAGCATCCATAAGATACTCAAACTCATTGCACAAAATGTACAGATTGCAGGAGCAGTGTTATGACCAGTGTAGTAAAAATGGTAATTGAACTGGTGTTCAAATGCATCAAGCGGCCTAGTAATCAGTCCTGAGAGAAGACTAGTACCTCTTATAACCTTATTCACTGGTTTCTTCAGTTGTGTCCAACTGAAAGGTCGCAAAATTGAATGTCTCAGGTGTGTTCAATTTCACACCTTATCAACGACTTACTGTATCTGCATATCCAGTGTCGGTGCGTCTACCTCCGTCAACCCATACACCGCCTGCCGTGCTCACCTTATTCACCTTCCCACCCACACGCAGCTCTCATCTCTGCAGCCTTCCGCTACTTCCCCTTCCTAACGATGTCACGGTCCTGGTGCCTCACCTGCCGCGGCAAAGCCGATGACGATGACTTCGATCCCATGAAGTTCCCCGCTACTAACGCCATGTTCACGCCTGACGGTGAGCGCATCCACCCCTACGCGTCATCGCCGCTCATGCAGGTGCGCGCGTCCCTGTCCCCGCACCCGCTGATGGAGATAGACGCGGATCCCTTCGCCGTGCCGCCACCGCCGCACGTCGCCTTGCTCCCTCCGCCGGACTATTCGGCCTCGGTGAGGGATGGACTGCAGTCCGAATCGGAGAAGCCCCTGGGACTGGGGTATCGACCCACGCCGACGCCGGGTCAGGGTCCGGAGAATTGTGCATTATTCTTTTTTAGGTGGCTTCGTTGTTAGGCTTTAGCTGATGAGCGATGTTGCAGGATTGTCGCCACCGCCAGCGCCATGGGAATCTATTGCTGGGCAACATTCGGACGAGCCTCGTCCATGATCAATGATCCCTTTCCTTTACCCGGCCGAGGACTCGTCTATGATCAGCGCACTGTAAAATTCCGTATTTGTATACCATGATATACCAGGACTCTTGACACCGGCCGCCACCGCCCGTTTCTTCTCCTCTGGGTCTTCATTATTTCCACGACGGCATGTATGTATCTAACTTGTACTCGTGGCCGGCGATTGAACGACTGAAATACACTCGCTAAAACATCGCTTTCTTCTCGACGACCACCATCTCGCAACCGGCCGCAAGGCTCAAAATACTTGTTGGTGGCAGCTATTTCGTTCTGCGTTCTGCATCCATCACGCTATTCTATGTATGCTCTATGCTTCGTCTACACCAAAGACCCGCATACTTCCACTATAAATAGCCATGTACTTCAGTCGGAGTCCCCTTACCACTCACTCGAGCTTTCCTCACATTCCCATGAGCTAAGCTTTAAGCTTGGTGCCCTTCCGACATATATCTTCCGGTCGCAGCCGCCCTGCCGACCGTCCGCTTTAACTGAGCGATGGACCGGCGCTTGGCGTCTATCAGATCCTGTCAGTGTCAAGGGCCGATACCTTTACTCTTACCACCATGACTCTGAGTATCGCTCAAGTCCCGACAGACATTCTTTTAGAGTTTGCCAAAGAATTGGACATTGCTGATCTCCTTAGCTTTCTCTCAGTACGTTGTGGTCATGGTCAACAGTTCCGAGGCCTGATTTCGTGTTTTCACAGCTCTGCCGCAGCATCCGCAAGCTCCGATTCCAAAGGGCCCTTTGGCTGGATGCTCTTATCCGGATATGCGAGGTCCAGATGCAGCCCCTCCCTTTGTTAACTGCGGCGGAACTCGACGTGCTGTCACTGCTCGAACTCCAAAATGTTGTGCAGCAGGCTCATCGACTAATGGAAAACTTGCAATCCAGTACACCGCTTCCCATTCGCATCCGCACTTTCTCTGTGCTATTTCGACCAAATGTTCACGGGGTATCACCTGTCACCTAAAATGTTCATTTTCTTGGATGTTCATTCCTCGGCAATCATGGGAAAGTTGCTATATACGGCAATCCGGCAAATGCCGGACTGGAAATTTTGACGTTTTTCAGCCTATTTGGGCCTCAAAATCCAAATGTCACTGTCACCTAGGGCAAAAATGTTCAGTTCACGACCCTCTGTCACCCGTCACCTGAACATTTGGTCGAAATAGTACAGTACTCGACAAACCACATTGACGATTCCTTACCCCATTGGATCCAGTCCACCAGAGCTTCGCGCCCGTCATGGTAGAACAGGCTTCGGCATGACTCCTTTCAGTTTCAGCGCGGAATACTGTGTGAGGTCCTCGAAGCTTGTGCTATTGCAACGCATTGCATTTAGTGCGCTGTTGAACTCCTGTCTGGAAGCATATCTGTCAATGGTACACGGTCAGAGGCTCCTAAACACGCACATCCAAGCGTGCTTCGTCCTCCACTTCGGCCTCCTTCGGTCCCCGCAGCTTGATAAACCCTTCATGGCGTGCATCGACCTCGGCGTCGAACCCGTGCATATGCCTGACTTTTTCAGCGCCTTCATGAATGAATTGATGGACACCGCCACCATGAAGGGCATGCTTCAGGTCAACGCGTCACCACCCTAACGCCTCACCAGATGGCAGACCTTACGCCCAAGCGTATGGATACAGTATCTGGCGCCAGGCGTGGGAAAACGCGGACTGGATGGGCGTCGGGGCAAATTCCGTGGGGCTCATGGAGTTCGGAAACGGGGCGAGCCAGCAGTCGATTATGTGCACGGTGCACATCACGTAGGTTGCGATGGACTTGGTCCGCGAGTCCCCACCGTGGGTGATGACGTCCGCAATTAAAGGGAGGCCATCCGAGGTGCCGTTCAACATCAAGACGTGCATTGAATGTTGCGCATTTTTCCTGCCCAAGGATCCTGAAAGCCAAGACGCCGAGGGAGGACATATTCAGGCCGATGACAGTGCTCGGGCCTGCTGGAAATGTTAGTTGGGGCTCATTCGCATGAAGGCGGTGCTCGTGCGCAACGTTAGGTACTATGATTCGTTTACCCCTTGATTTTTTGGTGGAAAGTGTTTTATTCTGGTTTTTCCTGAACTACTCACAAACGTAGAAGACATTCATTAAACTCCTCGCCAAATTGGAGCCGGGTATAGTCACTGCCAGCATCAATTTAATCAGTGGCAGTGCATACCTTTGCACTCCCATCTCCTGCCAAGCAATTCTCCAGAGACCGATATAGCTTATGACCCACTCGAACTACGACGTCCGGGGTATATGTTTTGGAAGGGCGTGCCTCTGCGTCTCCTTCCTTTGATTCTTGTTCGCTCACACTTTCGCAGGTCGTGTAAGATACCTCTCAGCTCATGGGCCCCCTCCTCGTCAAGGCCCTCATCAACTTCGCCAAGGCGTGCGCAGCGGCAAAGGCAGCGGGCGTGGAGCCAGCGAATATCGGGCACGGCATCGGCATGGCGTTTGGTTTGTTGATCGTCATCGTGCTCGCGAGTATCTGCCAGCATCAGGTGCGTTGTTTGTCCCTTCCCTTTTATTTTTACTTTCCCCGTTCTCCTCTCTTACCCACCCCCCACCCCCAGTTCTTCTTCCGCTCAATGACAACCGGCGTCCTCGCACGCACCGCGCTCTGTACTGCCGCGCCGTGCACCTCACCCTCGCCGCGCGCCTCCGCCTGCCCAACAGCGCAGTCCTGAATCATGAGTTTTTCTTTAGTGAGGGTGGAGAGATAAATGCTGATTGAGCATAATGGGAATAGTGACGGCCTGTTTGATTATTTTGTTGGTGGAGGTGCGTTCGCGTTCTTGTTTCCCCACTCTAATCCCAATTCCCAAGTCCTTCCTTCCCTCCTCCCTCTTTCGCTGCTTAATGTCTAATGATGACACAAACAGCTCGGCCCCTCCGCTCTCGCCGGCTTCTCGCTCTTCCTTCTCATCATCCCGCTCCAGGAGTGCATCATGGTGCATCAGTTCGCGCTCCGGCAGGGAAGCATGAAGTGGACGGACGAGAGGGCAGGGCGGGTGTTGGAGGTTGTTGGTAAGTCCTCTCATCTTCCCTATTATATATCTTCCTTCTCGCGTCCCAAACTATATATATCTCAACCCATCGCACACATCCATCTTATCTTGGAACCCACACTAATCTTCGTCCTCTTATTTTGCTTTTCGCATACTAATTTCACTTCACACAGCCTCCATGCGCGTCGTCAAGTACATCTGCTACGAGGGCTCCTTCCTCGCGCGCCTCTTTCGCATCCGCACGCAGGAGTAGCGGGGGATTAGGAAGATCCAGCATTCACAGAGCGCAAAGTGCGTTTTTATTTTTCTCTCTCTCGCTACTTCCCTGCCTTGTCACCCCGTTTTTCGTTGTTCTTTTCGTGGAGTGGGTTTTGTTATACCCCGATTCTCATTCCTCTTTTATTCCTCACCTTCCGAGTACAAGTTCGACCTGTCCCGGCATTTCTTTGGGCCGGGTTTGGGCAGGGTATGCCATATGCACATTCATTGTGAACTCCCGTTCTTGCTTTCTTTCTTTGGCGCGTACGTGTACTATGTGATATTTGCCGAAGCCTATGTCCGGGCGAAGCTCTATTAAACCAGTTCTCTACCCCCTTGTCCTTTCTCGTTCGCCCCCTCACCTACCCTATTCATTTCTGCTCGATTATTTATTTATTTAATTTGGCTCGTTAACGCCCTCACTTGATGATTTTGGCTCGATAGCCCCTCATTCATTTCGGCTCGCTAACACTCTCCCAGCATCGCCCTCGCATTCTCGCTCCACGTCCTCGCCGTGACGCTCGCCATCGTAACCTTCACCGAGACATCCAAGCAGTTCGATGTAGCCGTTGTGTGTGCAGTTTTTCGCTGTTTCAGGTTTGTCGTACATCTCACCCCGTTCTGTTTCCTGCGCTCCTTCATCGTGGCCCGCTTTTTCCTCCCCCCGTTTTTCCCACTGCCTCCACCCGTTTCTGATTTCTCCCCCTCCTCGTGTCCGCTCGCTAACCCACCCACCCTCCCTCCCCCACCACCACCAGCTCCTCCGCGCCCTCGGCTCCCTTCTTGTATTCCTGGTAATTATTTTTGCGGTCTTTCTCCGCTCCCGCTGACGTATTGTAGGTCGCGATTTTCGCCGCTGTGGGGTTGAATGGCTGAATACCGCGGAAATTGGGCTACTCTTGACATACACGAGTGCGTGTTGTCCTCTCTCTGGTGATCCACGCAGCACTTATTATATGTCTTTCAGCGACGTTGACGCAGATGTTTGCCGTCAGCACAAGGCTGCCCGCCGAAGTGGAGGTGAGCTCCATTCCAGGCCGGAGAGAAAATCGGCGTTGTTGGACGTACGGGGCGGGCAAGTCGTCTCTCACGCTGTGTTTGCTGCTGATCGTGGAGTACCTTGGGAAGATTATCGTCGATGGGTGGGTGTCCATCGAATATCTGTTTGGTTTATGGGTTGCTAATGAGTTCGCCAGCGTTGACATTGGGAAAATCGGTACGATCTCAATCTGGTATGCTCATGATTTACAGGACTCACGGATTTGCGATCCAATATTGCGATCATACCACAGGAGGTGTGTCTTGGACCTTTTCCTTATCCTGCAAGCTTTCTAATAATATTTGCAGCCCATATTATTCAGCGGTATGTATATTCCTCCACTCATTGATTGCACCGCATTCTCACTCGATTAATTGCCAGGCATGGTGCGCACGGCGCTGGAGCCGTTCTCGAAATACGACGATGCCCGACTGTGGGCGCTTCGGCGTTCTTATCTGGTCGAGACACGGTCATCTACCCCCACAGACACGGACCCGGAGGTGGAACCATCGGGGGAACACCGACACCGACTCACGCTCGACAGTCCCATAGAGACCAACGGTCAGAACCTGTACGTCGGCGGGCAGAGTCTTCTCAGTCTCGCGCGCGCACTGGTCAAAGACTCGCGCGTGGTCATCCTCGACGAAGCATACATCATTCCAGTAAACGCGAGCTCGTTCTCACTGTGGAAAGTAAAAACACTTCCCCTGAGTACCCTGAAAGTACTCAGCTGTAGTGCCCTAGTCACTCGTATATAGTGCCCTACCCACTCATATATAGTGCTGTGAGGTCCTACAGTGTAGTACCTTTTGGCTGAATACACACCTCATTGGAGTACCCGGGGTACTACATCCCAGCACTCTTGGGTACTACTTCTGAGCGCTTCAGGGTACTACACCATAGCGTCAGAACACTATTATCAAGTACTCCTCACAGGTACCATCCATTCGCGATAAAATCTCATTTATTCAGCTAGTAATACTAGTAATACAAGCATATAACTACTCCGAGCCCGGAAAGCCCTTCGACCATCCAAGGATGAAGAACCTGCAAGGACGGCTCAGTTTATAGCGAGGCAAATAGGGAAAAGCTCGCCTCGCATTGGCACTTTCTGCAGGTGGCTAAGAAGGCGGATTCTGCATGAGAAATTAGCATCAAAGACTAATATTGCTATGAACATAACATACATGTATTGATTGTTCGTCCAGTCTCTGTTCAGAAAGAACATGTTGATAAGATTGAGCAGGCGAGAGGAAGACGCACGCTATTAGGTACAGATGTTTGATCGTAACATATGGACATGTGAAGAAAATAATGCGGTCAGAAAACATATTAGAGCGCGAGATCGAAGGACGTACATCTTCAGGTCGAGGCTAATCGAGCCTTGGACCCGGGCAACATCACGCGGCAACGATACGGTGCAGTCTAGATCAGAATAGAGAGTAAATACACGAAGCGAGTATTTTTTCAGACATGACTTCGACACAAGGATGAAACTGCGAATAACATTTTAGTTATGAATTCATGCTTGGTGAAAAGGGACACACCGAGGGCGTTTGCGCTAGCGCGAACCGGTACATGACGCCGCACAACTCTCCAGCCTGGATACAAGGAGCCTGAGAAAGGGTGTGAGTAACAGGGAAAGAAAATCAGAGGGCACGCGCATTTTCATTCAGTCCGAGGTTCTGTCAGGCACAGGACAGCGGCATAAGAGAGCAAAAAAAACTTTAGAGCCCAAAAGAGGTGGCAGAACTCGCGAGGACGTACTGTTCTTGGATGTAGTGCAAATCCTCAGGTCTACAGCAAAGAAAACAGTACCGGATCAATTATATGTACCAACAACAAATGAGATAACCACGGGACACGCACTGCGGATATCGTTGAGCCAGGTCTAGCTACTGCTCAGCGCTAACCCGCACCAGGTTCGTGGTGCTCGTCCTCTTGTACGGATCAGAGGCGATGCAGATCTTGCGTGGACTACGTTTCCCGGAACTCAGAGGATCTGAACTGAATAGATGGTTATTGAAATCAGGCCCACAGAAGAGAAGGAACGTGCGAAAATAGGAGAATCAGAGGATTCCCATGGCACGCTACGGGATCCCCATGCTGTGCACAACTCATTGCGCAATCATAGTGAACTGTTATCAGTAGATGCGGGGCAGCGTGCGAGACGAATGAGGAGCCAAGGGAGAAGAGCGTAGTGATTCATGACGTACAGACAGTTGCACGGGCGATCTGCGTGTTGCATGCTCGCAAGCGTCATCGTACTTTGACTAAAGGCATCCGCTAGGTCTTGGGAGCAACTGAAGAGGGCTATAGAGTATTCCGGGTGTGTGTTGGGGCTTATGTCAATGTCAGGGTATGAAGAAAGCGGATAAGAGGGCCCCCTTGTTCCGTACCACCACAACGGTCGGATTTCCCACGCCGCTGGGGAGGGTGTGCGCGCCCGCCGGTCAATGACGACGACGCCTGCCGGTCGTCTGAGTCCGACGGAGCCGCATAGACATTGTTCACCCCTGAGACGCTAGTAAAGCGTCGGGCGTCGCGCCGCCCCGGATAAACGGAAGCGTGCTCGTAATGATTAATCCCACGAACGTTGATCTCGCGCCGATTAATCTCATAGTTGCCGTTCCACTGTGCGCCAACCACACCCGCTAACCTCTCGCGGGACGCGCTAGCAAGCCCGACGTAGTGCTTGAGCCACTCCCCCCTACTCATCCTACGACGAAAGTCACTCTCTTTGTGCGCGTACCCCGGCGTTCTTCTCGGCCACCGAACGCCCCGTGAAAGCAACGGCTCTCACGCAACGTCAAACGTCAAGCGACACGTTCCCTTATCTCGCGCATCCTTTTCTCATCTCTTCCCCCTCTTCCCCCCATCGTCGAGGCCGCCTGCGCGCGGGGCTCCTTTCGACGCCATTTGCACAAAGACACCCTCCCCCGGTGCAGGTCACCGCGCGAGATGGTCTTTGACTGTACACCACTCGCTGGAGTAAATAGGCCGGTACGGCTCTCGTTTCTAAACCTCTAAAGAGAGTGTCGCTGACACGTTTTCCACCAAAACACTAGCCTCGCCCCCGCCTGGATAAGCCGCCGGCGGCACCAATGAAGATTCGTCATTCACCGTGAAGACCCAATAGAATCTATCTCTTTGTTCTAGTGTCATTAAATAGCGGCGCGTAGGTACGTCCTCTTCACTCCAACAACCTACCCAACAAACCAATCCACCTTTCTCTACCAACCCCAGCCCTCTCCAATGCCTGTCACCCGTAGCAACCGCACTGTGTCCCCCAGCCCGTCCAACCAAAGCGACGCGTACTGGGAGACTTTCGACGACAGTCGTGTTACCCCCTCCCCCGCGCCTAGCGAAACCGCAGACCCACTCGGCTGGGAGAGCGACTCCACCCCAGCGCCCATGGACTCGGTCGACGCAATGCCGACCCCGCGGAACGTGCGCGTCTCCTCTCCCGCCTCGGTGGTGGAGATCTCGCAGGACGACTTCCCTCCCCTTCAAGCTCCTCCCCCCGCTGCCACGGCCAAACCCCGCACCAAGAACGCCAAAGACAAAGGCAAGAAGAAGGCGGCGACGAGAGCAGGTACGCCACGTCGCTCTAACGCCTCCCCCCTCTCTGACGCGCCCGTAGCCACTCACGACGCCCACGACGAGGAAGACCCCTTCCTCGCTGCAGATATCGAGCGCGCCAAGGCCGCGTCGCTCGGCCTCACCATGTCGCTGGACAACGCGACCGACGGGGCGTCATCATCCCGCCGCCCTGCCGCTGCTCCCGGCTCCCCGTCCAAGCGCCTGCGCACCAATACCACCGGCGACGCAGTACCCACCCCCTACGCCGCCATTGCCGCCAACCCTGCGCAAGAGACCACTGCACCCTTAGACATTGCTTCCGCCGCACCTGTCATCGTCACCGCGCATGCCCAACCTACCACTGCGGTCACGACCCCTGACGCTGCGCCCTCCACTCACGCAGCCGCGCCGACCGCCACCGTCACTGCGCGCGCTGCCCCGGTCGCCCACCCGCCGCCGTCACCGCGCCCGCTGCCCCGGTCGCTGCACCCGCCGCCCTTGCTGTTGCGCCTGTCGCCGCACCCGCTGCCCCCGCCGTTGCACCTGTCGCCGCACCTGCCCAGCCCATTGCTGCTATCGCAGGTGACCTGCCCCCTATGTGGCTGACGGCTGACGGGCTTCCCCCCCGTGGTTCGTACACCCCGACCCCTCCCGGCGGCTTCCCCAACATCGTCTACTCGGTGGAGCAGCTGCTCCACGGCATCCCCGAGGACCTCATCCAGATGTACATGAGGTCTCCCACCCTAAATTCTTCATTGTGGTCAGCGGCGGCAACGGCGCTGTTATGCGCACCCACGGCCTCATCCGCGAGTCCATCGGGGGCTTCCTCAACATCGACCCCACCTCCTTCACGCTCGGGACCCCGCCCACCGCCGCGAATGGTACCAGCCCTACTCTGTGGCTCGCCGCCGACATCCCCAACAACCTTGTGCAAGGGATCATCGACAACCGCATTTTATCCTCGACCGCCATCACGCTGTTCCCCCTCCCATACACCATGCCCGTCACGGGCTTCATCGGGGTATTCGCCGGCTTCACAATCCCCAACTCCGATGCCGGTGCAAACGCGGCGCGCAACCTCCTCCGCACCGCGATCGCAGCTAACAACGAGATAGCTCAGTTTGTCCAAACCCATCGCGACGCCTTCAGACCGCAGGTTTCCGCCGGCGAAGCGTGGGAGGCCGTTCTTGCATCCATCACCGTGCACGCAATAGCCCTCCTCGTTAACGGCACCAACACCGTCGCCTGGCGTCTCTACATTGACCCGCCCACCAACAACCGCGTGCACTGGGGCCAACTCTGCCGCCTCTTCGGTAAACTGCAAATCATGACCGCGTTGTACGGTACCGCGCGTCTCCAGCGCGCGTTCCGATGCCGCATCTGCCCCTCTGTTGACCACCCCACCCCCCTCTGCCCGCTCCCCGGCCTTCCGGGTTGGCTCGGCCCGACACCCGCCACCGTCGCTGCCCTCGAAGACACGAGTCGCGCCGCTGCTGCCAAGGCCCAAGAACAGATGCGTCTCAATTCCTCCGCCGGCGCTGCGGGATCCAGCTCAAACTCCGGCACTGGACGCGGCCGCGGCACTGCTGACAAGAAGCCTCGCGGAGGTGGAAAAGGGAAGAGAGGGGAGGATTATAAAGGGAAGGGTAAACGTCGCGAGCGCGACGACTTCTACTAAGTCCTTCCCCACGTACCTCACAAAAGATGTTTCGACTAGATGTGCACTTCTCTTCTCCTTACATATGCTGTACCCTGTTGAACAAATACACGAGTTCCATATCTAACCTTTCAAAAGTCTGAACTCGGGTGAAGGCGCGGGCCTCTGGATAAGGTGCCCGGACCTGTAAAAACACCACGCGCGCTCGCCGCCGTGCAGAACTAGCACGAAGCGTAGCAAACCTATCCACCCAAGCTTAATAAACAATGATAACACAATTAAATGAAACAAGATTCAGCGCCACGGACCCTCCTGGAACGCGGGAGGGTTTAGGGGAGCAGGCGCATCCCCCTCGTCAGTGCCCGCAGGCTACGAGACAAAACCATGAATCCAGCGGGAGCCGGGGTGACCGGGGGCCTAGCCCCAGCTATTCTCAGCGAGACCCCCCACGCGGTAGCCCCACTGTTGCTTTGGCTGCTGCGGTGACTGGCGACGAGCAGCAAAACCCTAACACGCGCACGCGAGCGCACCGTGTTGGTAACGGCGGTGCTACAGTTAATCTGGGCACGCCGGCCGGGGGCTCAGACATGCCATCCCCCCCGATGGGAGCTAGCGACATGAGGAGAAATCCGAACGACGCAGGGGACCCATTAGGAGGGACCGCATCTGGCCTCAGCGCTCCGCGTGTCGGGGCTAATGCCCAAACACAGGGCAGGACTCAAAATCCCGGGAGACAACGCCCGCCGAGGGGATGTCCGCAAGACGAGGATCACGCACCTGTGTTCTTCAACCATAAGAGGGATAAACAGCAGATAGGGAACCCACGTATAGCGCGCAACATGAGGGCGAGTGTGAACCTCAGCGCAATAAACATCAACGGTATCAAAGCAACTTCGTTGTCCCAAGAAAGCCACAAATGGCATGGCATCCATCGAATGATGCGTGAACAAAACCTGGGTATTCTGATAGTTACTGAAACTCATATGTCCACCGCGCAGGCCTTAGAAATAGAAGAAAGTTTCATGAGTAAGCGTTTAAAATTGTTTAATTATGAATACCCGGACAACCCGGCGGCGAAGGGCGTCGCAATAGTCCTGAACCGGGAAATAACGAACACTGAAGGAGTGAAAATACATTACCTTATCCCAGGGAAGGCCCTCCTCGCCGTCATCCCGTGGCATGGCACACAGACCATAATGGTACTGGGCCTCTACGCCCCTACAGAATCTGATGAAGAAAAGATAGAGTACTGGGACACCCTATGTAATTTATGGCTCACCATTGATCTACCCGTGCCAGACGCCGTGGGCGGCGACCTTAACCTTGTGCCCGATGCGATAGATCGCATGCCGCACCGTACAGATTCCGACGCAGTTGTCAACACATACCTCAGATTTGTCCGTCTTCTTGAGCTAAAAGACGGATTCAGGCATAATAACCCGGAAACGAAAGCGTACACTCACGTAAGTACCCACGGGACGCTATCCCGCATCGACCGAATCTTAGTCTCGCCCAAACTGCTAAAAAACAGTCACAATTGGGGGATCAGTGATGTCGCAGGAGGCCTCACGGACCATAGGATGGTCTCAGTGACGATTTCCGCTCCCGGGGCCCCATTCATAGGCAAAGGCAGGTGGTCCGCCCCACTTTTCCTGCACTACGACAAAGAATTCATGGATCTCGCAATAGAAGAAGCCTGTAAGCTTGAGGACTCAATGTTGGAACCACGTACCGAGTTGTGTAATGCTCAGACAAAATTTGAAGAATTTAAGGATGCTACCATAGCACATGCACAGAAGAGGGCAAAAACTGCAGTGGGTGCATCAGAAAAAAAGAAGAAAGCCCTGGTAAACGAGCGTGAAACATTACTGAATGGCCCGTCTAAAGATCCTGCGACGGAGATCGAGGTAGATCCAGATCCCACGATTGATAACGAAAACCCAACCGCGCAGGAAGAGCGCCGCCCGTTAGTGAGAGAAAAGTCACAAGAAGAAGTCGCCGAGCTTGTCGTGGCGATCGAGAAGAAAATTGACGAATTAGTTGACCGTCAGCGTGAGAGGAAAAGGCTGGAGACGAAAGTTCGCGGCTACACGGAGTTAAACCATATCACCAAATATGCAGTCAACCTTAGCAAAGACAAGACACCGAGGGACACATTAACTTACCTCCGCCGCACGGATGTCATGCCTGAAAGGGGTAGCCGGCGCTCATCGGAGATGGCAGAAATTGCGCGGGACTACCACAATGACATGCAGTCAGATGGGATAGGCATCGACCTAGAAGAACGGGAAGCAGCCCGCAAGATAGCCTTGGATTTACTTCCCCAACCGGGGGAGGATGCGGATATGAGACCACTAGCTGAAAAATTGACCGAAGCCGACGTTCTCGAGGCTCTCTTGGACTCGGCAGCCGGAAAAGCAGCCGGGATAAATGGGCTTGCAACCGAATTTTGGCGACGTCTAGAAGCAATCCATAGAGAAAACAAGAAGGATGAAGAGAATGGTGCGCCTAAGAGGCGAACCTGTGACATTATCAAGGTACTTACCTGGGTCTTCAACGACATTGAGGAGTATGGCATGATGGATGGATCCAAATTCTCATTGGGCTGGATGTGCCCCCTTTTCAAGAAAAAAGACAGAACAGATATAGCAAATTACCGGCCTATCACGGTACTGAACTCAGACTACAAAATCTTCACTAAGGCACTGTCCAACAAGTTGAGTAGAGTAGCTCCCTACCTGATCCACAAAGACCAGTCCGGCTTCATGAAGGGGCGGAAGATAACCGACGCCATTTACCTAGCAATGGAAGTTGTCGAATACTCGGAGGATGACCTACAAAACGGCGTCATCGTTGCTCTGGATCAAGAGAAAGCGTACGACAAAACCCTCCACCCCTATCTCTGGGACACGCTTCACGCACATGGCCTTCCGGATCTTTTCATCAATACGGTGAAAGCCCTGTACAAATTCGCGGACACGCACGTAATCGTCAATGGCGAGATAAGTTCGTCCTTCAAGGTCACGAGAGGGGTACGCCAAGGAGACCCGTTATCATGCCTGTTATTCAACTTAGCGATTGAGCCACTAGCCTCGATGTTGCGGGGTTCAGACCTCAAGGGGTACTCCATACCTGGCGTAGCAGAGAAGGCTGTAGTCCAACTGTTTGCAGATGATACTACAGCCTACCTAAGCGAATATGATAGCTTCGAGGACCTAAATAAAATTCTGGACAGATGGTGCCTCGCATCAGGGGCCCGATTTAACGTTACGAAAACTGAAATCATACCCTTTGGAACTCCCGAATTCCGCAAGCATCTACTAGAGACCAGGCAACTTAATGCTGATGATACTCCCATCCCACCCAACGTCCACGTCGCAAGGGAGGGGGAGGCCGTCCGAATACTTGGGAGTTTCATTGGGAACGGCGTCGACGCTTTCGGGGTTTGGACACCGGTGTTAGAAAAGATCGACTCCGACTACGAGAGGTGGGCAAGTCTTAACCCCACCTTAACTCTGAAGAAAAATGCGGATCAAATAATAGCGGGCTCCCGCTCGCAGTACTTGGCGCAAGTGAATGGAATGCCTAAGGCGGTGACAAAGCACATACTGAAATCACAAAGGGAATTCATAAATGATTCCAAGTCGTCCATGATTGCACGCGACACACTTATGATGCCCCGCGAACAGGGAGGCATTGGTCTACTCGACCTGGAAGCACGCAATGAAGCGCAGTTACTACTGAAGGCCGCAGCACTCGCCGAGACAGACCCAGGGAAGAGATCGCACTGGGCATCCCTCGCTCTTCACAGCTTATCAAAACACATAGTTAAGTCACCACTGGTAGCCGAGGAGGCAAAGACGAACCTGATGATCCAGAATATAAAAGTGAATCAACGCGCTCCTCCAAAGCTACACAAGGATATGGTAAAATGCTTGAACAAATATGGAATTGGATTCGAGACGGTGCATCCCTCTACAGAAGTGCAAAGGGAGCTGCCACTATGGCACCACCCAGGTGAAAACGGCAAGAAGAGGCAGGTAAACAACGGCGAAAAGGCTAGTTGTCTGCGAAACAACCACGCCGCTAAAAAAGTTGGTGATGGCATGGACCTGACTCAGCGTCTTGACGACCCAGCACACGAGAAGCAGGCTGCATGCGAATGCGTAGCTTGCGAAGAAGACAGGACGAGTCGGGGATGTGGAAATCCCCATGCGTGCGCGACAGCCGCAGCCTCCCGCTTGGGACAAATCCTCGAAAAGTGGGTCCCTCTGCCAGGCGAGGCCGGGGATTTCACACCCGGGAACATGCACGTGGGCCAGAACGAAGAAGCCGGGCTGTTCGTGCCCCCCAAAAAAATAGAGACCCTCACCCAGGGCCTTCGCGCCATGACTCGTAGAGCAACTGAACTGCCAGAACGCAACACCCCACCAGTACGACGAAGGGGGACAATAACACCACCAGCCCCGGCAACAGTGGAAATCTACATTGCCGGGGCAGTACACGCACCTTCAAGTACAAAAGCCCGCGCTGCGGCAGGAGTTTTCATCGAGGCCCAAGACATTCGGAATGGAGGAAAATGCATTCCTATTACGGGAGTACAGTCTCAATATGCGGCAGAACTATTTGCAGCGTTAGTAGCTGTCAGGATGGCAAATAGTGAATCAACTCTTACAATAACCAGCACCCAGACCTACGCCAGAGAGGCGATGAACAAAAAGCTCTCTGGCTGGGAGCATGAAGGGTGGGTAGGGGTGCCGCACCGCGATGTACTGCGCTGCCTATCTGCTGAGCTTAAGGCTCGGAAAGCACCAACTATCTTTAAGGTAGCAAACCCCGGCTCACCCGAGAGGGGCGATGCCGACTCGCTTCTGCACTAGCTAAGGGAGCAGCGAGGGTGCGGACTGAGGAGCAATGGGAACTCACATTGCCTCCAGGCACGGCCCTCCCTGGCTTGAGCCTACAAGGAAATAAGCAGCGTGTATTCTATCGCAGCATACGGGAAATAAAATCGGACGTACAAGCCCGGGTCCCACGACACTCAACACAAAAAATGCTCCAGACCGTAAGGGCAGCGGCGGAAGAAACCTTTGGTAGGTGTGTGACTGACACCGATATATGGAAGGCCGTGTCATCGAAAGACTTCCTCCCGCGGACGGCGCAATTTCTCTGGAAAAGTATCCATAATGCCCATCGTATAGGAAAGTATTGGACCCATATACCGGAATGTGAGGAACGCGCTGTATGCAGCGGATGCGGCGGTGTTACCGAGGACCTGGAACATATCCTGCTGAAGTGTGCGAGCCCGGGCCAGGAGACTGTCTGGCGGGCAGCGGAGTCCCTGTGGCGGGAGAAAGAAGATGACTGGCCCGAGTTATCCCTGGGTGTCATCCTGGGTTGTGGCCTTGCGGAATTCCGCGACGATAAGGGGAAGATCAAGGAAGGTACGCAGAGGCTGTACCGGATCATAATATCCGAGTCCGCCTACCTGATATGGAGATTGCGAAATGAGCGAAGGATCTCGCGGAACGGGGTACCTGCCTCAGAAGAAGAAATAATAAACAAGTGGAAGTACACTATAAATCAGCGACTACAAGTTGACATAACGTTGGCCAACCGACCTCGCAAAGGGAAGCGCCCCGCTCTAGCACCCCAAATGGTCAACCATGGTCCGGAACACTGGACAATGAGCGGAATTTACCGGCTAACTGGCTCCGGGAGCCCAGAGTTTTAGTGGGTAATCGCGCTTTCTTGCAGACTCACCCCCGGCGACGCAGCCGTGGAATCGGGTGAAGCGACAGTCCCACACTACCCTTTGGGTGTGCGCAACGCATTTCTCTGGGTGGTGGAAACCACTCCCAATGGAACTAATGTTTCAAACTTTACAAACCGGAAGGGTTAACCTATTGTTAATTGCGACCGGCTAATGTACCACCAAAAAAAAAAAAAAAAAAAAAAAAAGAAAGCGGATAATGACACACCGAGTCCACTCCCTGCCGTCTGCACACCATGCAGACCATTCTGCAGCAATATTTGGTGTCTAGATGTGTACATGGGAGGGATAAAGGGGGGCTAGTGAGAATTTCGAAGGATTTGGAGAAGATAGAAGAGACTTACGCGGCCTTGTTGGTGAACCACTCATATCGGCGTTGAAGCGTCGATTTCTGCTACAGAGGCTTCAGAACGCGAGATTATGCTGGAGGGATGCTATTAAAACCTTTTGGAGTTCGTTTGAGGAGAGAAAACTGACGGGATGGACCTCTGTGGACGCGACGATGGTGGAGAAAGGCAGGAGTGATGACAGGTGGCTGTGCTAAACAGGTACAAACAAAGCGCACGTCCTGTTTGAAATCGTTCGACACCGTTTCTTTGCTTTTCCAGACCTCTGCTATCTTTCGAAATATATCAGGAACATATTCAGTATGTATTTCGAGTGTGCATAGTCGTTGAAACAATTTTTATACTGCATACAGAATTGGAGTACTAGTACAGTTGAGTATATCAATCACAGCAAGCGAGTCAAAAGTTACAATGCGTAAAAGAATGTGTCTGGAGACAAATGACAGTCCAAAAGGAATGGAGAGGAATCACGGCTAGATGGTAGCTGTCAGTCTCACGTGTTATGCAGCCAGTCAACGGAGACTTACATGCATCGGCGACGAAGATGCCGCAGAATGAGACATATCAGGAGGAACCGCATCAAATCGTCGAGACTCCTGGCTGTTAAGAATATCACAGTGGAGATACTAATCAATCCTTGCGGTCTGACAAGCACGTTAAGCCGCAGCATCATTCCCGGATGTTCTGTGTTGCCGGTAAGATTAATCGCAAGTAGAAGAAATTTAAAAGTGGAATAAGATCTTAGATCTCGTGCTGTAAACCTTGGTCGGTACCGGTATCGAGCTGGAGGGCTCGTTTTTAGGCTGCCGAGGGACTAATTTCTGTTTGTTTTCCTGGGGTGTGTCAATCCATACTCGAATCATATACATAATATGTACCTTTTCCACGGCAGATTTTTTTTTCTTGACCACCGGCTACATAAAGGTTGTCAGATCAAGGGAAAGATGTCTAAAAGAGTCCTACCGGAGGAAAATTCTGAAGTGTAAGCTTGACCGGTTTGACCGCCGTACGAATTGGCGAGACCTATGAATTTAGACGAGATGCTACATAAACTGGAAATGACTTACTAGTTCTACCTTTCGCTTTTTAGACATTGGAGCAGCAGAAGCCTTGGATTGTAGGCGTTTTGAGCTGTCTGGATGGAGTGGAACCGGATTGAAAAGCTTGCCAAATGTGTCGCTTTCTTCGAGAACCTTCATGGCACTCGGGAAGTTGATCTGGAGGTCGTCGGATACCAGGCACACCGTGAGGTAAGGAACCAGGATGTGGTCAACAAAATCCGCCTCAGAAATCAGTGCTGTATCATCATCAGTCTCGTCCCACTGGCGGGGCGTATCGACGAGTGATGCAATGGTGTGCAGAATTTGGTCGGGGCCAGTATTTTGCGAGAGTACGCCCTCAACCACTTCGGTGATGATTTGTTTGCCTTTCTGGCCAAAGCTGAGGGAGAAATGTAAATTTAAGGGTACCATTCACAGGAGACGAGCACTTACTACCCGCAAAGATTTGATCTTTGCATGGCATCGGGAAAGGAGTCGGGGCGTGCTGAAAATGAGTAGACATGATACTTGATGTACTTCAAGAATGCCAACCAGATCGGATTCCCACCGAGCTCATCGCTGTCACGGGCTAGACCAAGAATATCGTTCTGCATTGCAAGGACACGTTCGGGGATGCCATCAAAGTCAACTGAGGTCGGCCAACCGCGTACTTGAGCCAGTGCGGACAGATTTTCGCGTTTGATGTGCTCGCAGATTTGGCTCGTCACTGTACGGTATCCGGTAGTGTTTTTACTGTCCTTGGCTAGTAGATCTCGTTGTTCAGCAAATAGAAAGACTAGGGTTTGACTTGGCTTAGAGGGAAGGGAATCTTTGCAATAATTCTCTGGACAAATGCCGGGCAAGTCGTCGGGAGCGGTAGATTTTCGGTGAATTTGACGAGAGGCGGGCTTGGATTCGGACTGGAAAGCGCGTCAGGCCTGTTTTTGGGCTGACAGATGAACAACGTACTTTTTTGGTGGAGCTCGGGGAGAAACCGGAGCTTCCAAGACTTTTCGATTGGGTGCTGTGGGTTTTGATGCAGTGGGTGGATTTGCAGTCATGATTTTTCGCTGACTCGCCGTTAGTAGCCACGTTCGCAATGCAAGACGCATCGACAAACCTTTTTAATCGGCTGCTCCGGGTCATCTGTGAATAGTGGGGCCTTTCGTTTTGCTGCTGGGGATGGTGGCTGGACACAGAGATGAAATTTGGGAAGGATGTGCGCGCCAAATAACGCACCATTGATCCTACGACTACATTTCTCGGTTGTTTCTTCCCTCGCTTCTCCTAAAAACAGCATGGATACTTTTCATGGTCAGAAAATGATTGAATCCGCCTACGATTTTCGGTTTATGCTCAAAAGTCTCTTCGGGTTCGTGGTTTTCCTAGTATATAGCAAGTTAAACAACTGGGTCTCGGAGTGATGCAGATGAAAGAGGAACAAACCTTGTTGCTAGAATGCGAATGCGCCTTTGTACCATCCGGGTTATCGACCAAATCCCCCAGTCAGCATCATCCAGGTGCGTTTGGGAGAAAGAGCTGTTCTGATACTCGTCGTCGCAAAGTGGGTCATCGAGGTATACCTCGTCGAATGCAGCGTCGTGGTCATCGAAACCACCATTCTCCTCGTCAGCATTGTCTCCCTCATCGTCATCGCCCCCGACCCATTCACCGTAATCATCGTCAAGGTCCTCTCCAGCACGAGCCTTGGGGTGGGCAGTGTTCGAAATGGTGCCTGATGAGCGAGGCAATACGCCCGGAGATCAAATATGGTGCGGTCGAGGGCGTTATATGTGGGAACGCCAACTGCAAGTTGCGCGAGTTCATCGTCAAGAGGAATAAGATAGCTGCGCTCGTCCTTGGGGCCTTTGGGACCAGAGATAACACCGCAGGACATTAAATTAGTGAGATGGGTGCGCGACATCGGAGGGATGCAGTAATTATCGAGAAGAATGGGTGTTGCAGAGGGACCCTTTCGGCGGCGTTCGAACAGGAGATAAGAATCGGTGCAGACACCCAGTGCGATGTCATATTTGCCCGAGAAATAGCAGTGATCGAGCTCCTGTCCGTCAACGACGACTTTCTTAGTGCAGAGAGTCTGATAATGTTCAGAGTCGAAGACATCTGCGATAGTGCCCAGAATATGCTGGTAATTGTGGCGATACAGCAGCTGCTCGATTTTCTTCGGACTCATGAAGAATCCCTGGAGGCGAGGAATGATGGGAAGGTAGCAAAACACACGTCGTGGTTTGGAGAAGGCATTGAAGCGAGGTTCGTCGCAGTATTCACATTCAGTGAGGTCGGAATATTCCCCGGTATATGCCATACACGATTGGGGGCAACAGTCATACCAGACAGGTTGCGTGCCGGAAAGAATAGCGATGCGATGAATCATTACCCAATGGGAGCTGATTTCAAGCTTGTGACGAAAAGCATGGCGCATTTGGCCAAATGCAATGTGGGGCATATTGGACAGCATTTTCAGTTGGAACGCACGGATGTTATCGCGATCTTCTTCAGTGAGAATTTCGTTGCCTGAGCTCACCTCTCATCAGTTGGAATAAATTGAAAAAAATTCCATAGGTTACGCACGAAAGTCCCAAAGTGCGGCTTCCTCGTCCAGTCCGAGCATCTGGTTTAGTTCTTCAATCATCTCTTCACGGCTAATCGGTACTTCCTGGTCTTCCTCTTCATCAAATGATTTCCATTCATCTTCGGGAAGAGAAGGGTCGGGCTCAGGCTCTGAATCTGAGGAATCATGCTGTGATGAATTGTAGTCCGATGAATCAATCGGCGCTTCGTCGACATCCATCCAAATATCATCCAGTTCTGCGGCAGGACTGTCTACGCGAACGTCGGATGGAAATTCAGAGATGGGGAGATGTGTGTTTGGGGTCAAGTCGGTTTCGATGTCAGAGAAAGGAGCCAGTTCGTCGGATTCAGCCTCAGATTCCGACTCCGATGGTAAAATGGAGTCCGGAGGAACATCGTGGTAGTGTTTCCGCCGGGTTCGCTTTGTTAGCAGCTCGCCACACAGTGGTTTGCAGTGACAATACTTTTTCTTCTCGTTAAGGTTCGATGGAGGCATGAGACTAACGAATTTATATGCAATACCGCACAATTAGGTACCTTTTTGGAGTCAGATCGTATGTGACGCACCTGGAGGGACAATCCGCTGAGGATTTCGTTCAAATTGCGTGCTTAGAGCCTCAGGGAAACCACGAAAGAAGCCACAACTGCAAAAAAAAACCAGAAGAGGCGACGAGAGTGGACAAAAACAAAGAAGAGAGCAGGAAGATCGATGCCGCCCTCTGGTTGCTGGTTAACACCAGGGACACAGGTTGTGCCCTGTAATTGGGGCTGAGAAGGAGTCGAAGATGGATGATTGATGGAGGCACCGTCTGGAGAAAAGGCTGCGAGAGACGCGTCAATGAAGAAGGAGACGCGTTCGGTCACAGCCGAGGCTCTTGATCGGGTCCTGAAGAGGGAACTGTCAAAGGTTACCCCGTTGAGTGACAGATAGGGGTCAGGGGCTGCAAATTCAGGTGTTTTATTGACAAGTGCTTATATGTATTGTATCCCGAGGTAGTACCCAAAAACTACTCAAAGGTAGTACCCACAAAAGGACTACCAATTATTGACATTATATGTAGTGCTTTTTTTGCATAATTAGTACCTACACACTCAGATGTAGTACCTTTACTTTACACAGTGTTCTGTGTGTTTGGCTAATGGGACAACTATAACACAGCAGAGCATCTGTCGATTTGGAGACGGATAATAATATCCAAAGGACGATCCAGACACAGTTCAAGGATGGGACTTTGATATGCATTCTCGTCTGTCCCGTCCTTCTGATTTCTCTGTCCGTGTTTCACTGATGCCAATTATTATCATTATTATTGGGTACAGACCGACTGCGCGCGATCATATCGTATGACCGGATTCCTGGTGAGCCCTTCTCCCAATTTAGTCAGTTGATCATCGCAATCGCTGACAGTGCGTGGCGTGTACAGTCCTCGACGTTGGGAAGATAGCAGTAAGTCAAATTCGTGTATTTGTATCCGTGCCATGATACCCCGCTGAACCTGTTTAACCGAAACGAGAGCCTGTTCCGGAGTTTGTGCGATAAGAGCAATATTACGAGTGGGGACATCGAGAAGGCAATTATATCCGATGACGTGGAGTAGCTATAGATCCGGGAGTCGAGAGGGAATTGGTTTTTCTAGAATAGACATTGCATGCATTGTGAACCACTGCGTGAGTTGAGACGATCTTCACCTTCTACGGTGAACACGGTGTTTACCCCACCTTATTCCATCCATTCTGACCCTTTGCAACCCGTAGGAAACATCAACCAAGGACTTGACAGCAGAAGGGGTTGGGGTTTCGACATCCAAGAAAGCGACCCTACCTCCAGCCTTGAATTAGGATAAATTAGGACCGATACTCCTACGTTGGAAGCTAGATGCATAGTCTGAAGTTTCGACTTCACAGTCCTACTAATCGATGACCGTGTCGATGACACTCGCGTCAGTGCGCGACAGTAGTGAGCGGTGCGTTTTGCGTGCGTCTTCTTGCCTGTGTTGTGTTGATATTTCTTACGATGAGCCCTCGTTGTTCTCCAGGCTATCGTCAGGGAGTGCGTACCGACTTTTATTCAATACTGATTGTTACTTCACAGAGTTCACGATCCGCGCGTGTAAATGTTTGGTTATCGACTCGCCAGTCTTGACACTACGAAGACCAACGACGTGACCGAGGACATAGTGGATCTAGCGTTGCAGGGAGCCTTTACACCGGACGAAAGGAGAAGAGGAAGGTGGCTCAACAAAGCGGATTACCTCGAAGGATTCAGGTGGGTGTCAGGTAGTACTTTTTTGGAATATTCTTCACAGAGATCCACAGGCGCTATGAAGGCTTGGAGGCCACTCGGGACAGTAAATACCGTCGCGCGTCTGAGCTCACAACCAGTGGCCAGAGAGTTTTTCGGCCCCAAGCAGGGATCCGAATCATAGTCGTGTCGTGTCTTGAAGGTAATATATAATTTGCAGACTGACTGTGCTCTTGCTGGCGAAGCGCAGAGCCGTAAATCTTAACTTTTATATTGTCTTTCACTCTACATTCTCCCAGGTATACGCGACGTTCTTGTGCACTCGATGGAGCGGAAGATTCAGGTCTATTGCGTCCCGAATTATCAAATGAAGCTTCCATGACTCGCGTATCTCGCTCACCGTTGTTTGTAGTAAAACATTCAACTGTTCGCATCTTGTACTATCTTCTGTGACGTATGAACATATGAACGCGGAGATTCATGGCATCGAAGGCTCCAGCTGTTTGCTGAATTGTTGAAGACCATAGTGGGAATTAGCTCAGACTAAATGATGTGTACGGTTGCAGTGGGAGGCCAGTGAAGGCAGCCAGCGTCTCATGGGGGATTTATCGGCCAGTTATTCTTTATTCCTCTCGTGTTCATTTTGGTGGCGCATGATATGTGAATTGAAGAGGTCTGAGCCTTGTCTTGGGCGGAATTCATGCATTGACAGGTCTGGCCCATATTTGGTGGTTGTGGGTGATCGGGTGATCACCACCCTCCAGATCGATTCTCACCGCTCCACAACGATCCACGGGAGCAGGCAACGACGCCTGCCAATGCCATCCCATTTCATTATACTGTTGTGTAACGTGTTCGGGATATATATATAGTCTACTGTAACCTTCCTTCCAGGCAACTCAGGCACTGCATTCCGGTCCCTGATAGACAGAGGGTTTGGCTCTCGGCATAGACAGAGGAGTAGATAAGCCCATCTGGCTACATATGTTTACACCTCGTAGACACAGCACGTCTATGTTTGCCATGTCTGTCTACCTGAGTTCACCAATGTAGACAAGATAGACTGAAGTAGCCAGAGGTAGCCTGGGCAGAACTCACGTAGACCAATTGCTTTGCTGTTAATTCACAACGTCGCGTCTGTGTGGACTAGTGTGAGCAGGATGTGTCTAAAGGCGTAGACGGATATAGACATAGGTGGCCGGACCATGTCCATGCGAGGTAGCTGCAGGTAGCCGAGCGACGACAGATCTGCATCTACATCCCTGTCTACGGGGGCCCGGAACGCAGCGAGGGGCCACAGTATTTTTCTTCTTGAAGATTTGTTACTTAAGCTTGTCGCGCCTCTTCCCCTTCCACATGCCCCTCGCTCCGAGCCCTTTCGGATCGAGACCTGCATTTATCGGTCGCTGAATGAATGAATGAATGATTTACACGAAGGGGAAGGGATTGACTAGTTCCTCGTTCCTCATACTAGAATCCTTTCCAAAGATAACCATGCTTATAATTGGCTGGCTGATCTCCACGCCTGGCGCTAAATAAAATAAAATAAACCAGTCGCACAGGAATTTGGAAGTTGGAATAGGGATTTCTATGGGGGAGTTAAGTAAATCTGAACGCCACATGTGACAGGCCGAGGGACTCGCATTGACCAGTGTTAAACCTTCGATAATATCAATATATCTATCGTACTTCCTGCATACTGCAACCGCAGTGGGAAAAAAAAATGGGGGAAAAAAATGCGACAATGCACAACCCTGGTCCCTGGGCCCGGCTTAGTCAGAGTCTGTTGGCACTGCCCATGAGTAGTATGCGTAAAACGACATATTTCCTCCCAAGACTCCCAGTCTTTGGATGCTATTGATACTAGGTACGAAATCTTACCCAAAGACATACTGTCTTGAGTTGTCATGGGATCCGGAAAGACTCATAAGACCCGACCCAACTCGCTTGGGAAAGATTCTGTCAAAGACAGTCCAAAGCCAAAGCCACACATAAGATTAGCAAGGTACGGAAAATGCCGCTAGTGGTTGAAAAAAAGCAGGAAATAAGGTTGAACAACCACGAATCATGCAAAATCACTTGAATCCCCAATCCCAATCAATATCCACCTCAGAGTAATTTTGATTAACCATTCCCAAGGAATCCCAACTTCATGACTCCAAATTGGCAGGTGCGAAGCTCAGAGTCGCAAATTGGTGGCAAGATACCTCAGCAAATGTATACATGCTGAATTTCACCGAATCTGAAGCCTATATAATTTTTTCGCCTCACATATACCAAACCTAGGTTAATACAACTGAACAGACTGCTTCCCAAGCAGAAAAATGTGATTTTGACCAATAATACACCCGTCTTGACTTCAGGCATCTCAAATATGGTCATCTTTCAACACCACAATGCCCTGGGACCTCATCCGAGCATATTTATAAAAACTCATTACCGCCCGCCTTAGGTCTCGGCTTGTCCGGCCCGAACACCCTTGTGCAGACCAGTCAAGCTTGAAAAATGAACGAGCCAAACTTCTGGAAAAATCAATGGGAAACGGCGTGCTGTCTGGCACGCTCAGTTTTGAGATGTGCTATCACCGCGGTTGCCGTACATAGCCATGCACAAAGCGTGACATGACACCTGTCCATCCTGCTGGCAGCCACACTGCCTCGCTTCCTCTTTTCGCATCTTGACCTACTGTGTAAGTGAAAAACCCTCCCCCGCTGCTCGCCATGGACAATCCCGGGACCCCTGGACTACGCTTGCTGTCGCTTGGTATGCTATGCCGTGCATTTGTCATAGAATTATCGTACTCATGATCTCATCCAGATGGTGGGGGTATTCGTGGACTGTCTATGCTCATCATTCTGGAAGACCTCATGTGGAAAATCAAGGTTGCAGAAGATCTTCCTGATGTTCCCCTCCCTTGCAATTATTTCGATCTGATCGGTGGAACGAGTACCGGCGGGTGCGTGCTGTGCTGATACATAGAATATTTTGGGTCCTCAGATTGTGTCAGATTGATTGCGCTGATGCTTGGGCGCCTCCGAATGAGTGTCAAAGACGCTGTGAAAGCATATGGAGAACTATCCAAGGAGGTCTTCTCGATGTGAAGTCCCAAGGGAGTGATGGAAGGTTCAAGGCTTCAAAGTTGGAGAAAGCAATCAAGGGAATCGTGGGCACTCATTCTGCCTCACAGGATCCAGAGGAGGGAATGGAAGATATTCGAGAGAACCCTTGCAAGACGTCTGTCCAAAGAATCTATGTGTGTGCTGATGCTAAAAGAAATCTTTAATCTAGTTTTGTATGTGCCATGAATGCTGCAAACATGTCCCTCCCTGTTCTATTCCGCACATACAATACCACCAATAATCCAGCCATGACTGTACAATCTGGCAGGCAGGCTGGGCCACTAGTGCTGCCCAACATTCTTCAAACAGATTCGAATTGGACCTCCTGGCATTGAAGAGGCATTCGTGGATGGAGGTATGGGCCAAAACAACCTATAGCTGCCCTGTTATTGGAAGCCCAGGTTGTGTTTCCTGACCATCAGATTGCATGTATCATCAGCCTCGGCACGGGACAGCCTCATACCATTAAAATTCCCAACCATCTTTGCTAAAGCGCTTTTCCCTCTTGACGTCATTGAGGCAATCAAGGGGATAGCTACAGACTGCGAAAAACAACATCAGCCTTTGCACACCATTTTGACCCAGTTCACATGTTTACTTCCGCTTCAATGTTGAACGGGGCATGCAGGATATCCAGTTAAATCAGTGGGAGAGACTTGGTGATGTAGCAGCTAACACCAGGCAATACCTCCTGTCTCATCCTAACAAAACCAACTTGTGGATGCAGTGAAGAGTCTTGTGGAAAAGATTGGGAGGGTTTCCACTCAAAGTCTCAGTAAATTTTCCCTCTATGTTGGTGCTGGCAATGTAATGAAATTTTTCCAGATGCTGTGCCAATTGCCTTTGAATTCAAACAATTAACCTGCTCTGCTCTTGTCAGATGTCCTCCTCCCTCCCAGATATTCCAGGGTAGGCAAGATATTCTTGCAAAAATGGATGAGTACTTTTCCAAGGATATCGGGGAAAGACACATATATGTTCTCCATGGCCTGGGTGGCTCTGGAAAAACACAGATAGCTCTGAAATTCCTTGACATGACACAGACATCAAGCTCCTCGGTAAACATTGTTACATTATGTATAATCCATCACTGCTGAGTGCTTGATTCAGATTTACGAAACAGTTTTTCATCAATGCCAGCTCGCTCCAAACTCTTGATACAGCCCTCAAGAATATAGCCATTGCTCACAAAATTGGGACAAGCTCAGAAGATGGATTACTATGGCTGATCTCCCAGAGAGAGGAGTGGATGTTGCTCTTTGACAATGCAGACGATCCAACATTGATCTCTTCCACTTTTCCCCAAATGCACACATGGAAACATTATTATCACATCACGAAACCCGCAGCTAGCTGTCCATGGACCTAGGTCACACTCCAAAGTTGGGGACATGAACGAGACCGATGCAATTGATCTGCTGCTACTCAGCGCTGTCCAGGAGAAAACCATTGAAAGTGCTCAGAGTGCTTCAGAAATTGTCAAGGTATTTTATTTACAACACTCTCTGAGGTGAATGTGTATTGATTGCCCCTGCCCAGGAACTTTCCTGTCTACCCCTTGCAATCATCCAGGCTGGTGCTTATATCTCCAAATTTGATTGTCTGCATCGGTATCTCTCCATTTACAGACACAATCATGCCAAACTCCTCAGCCAGCATTCAGCACAGTCTCATGATGATTATAGATGGACTGTGTATACAACCTGGCAAATCAGCTTTGGGCAGCTGAGCAAGGCAGCAGCAAGGTTTCTCCAACTCTGCTCATTGTTGCATTATGACAACATTCCAGAGACCCTCTTTGAACAGGCAGTTGGATGGACAAACTATGGTCATGAGCAGGACCTCAAACTCTCCAGGAAGCAAGAAGGTTCCTTCAAAACTTCTTGTCAGTTTCAGGCAATTGGGACCCTCAACATTTCATGGATATCATTGCTGAAATTCAAGGATATTCTCTTATTGATAGGCATAATATCAGCGATGCCCTATCTATTCATCCACTTGTGCACTCATGGTGCCAACAAACTCTGGATGATGAACCTATAGCACGAGACTGCATGACAGATATCATAGGGATGTCGATCAGGCTTACAGATGATACTTATCTGTTCAGAATTGCGTTAATGTCTCATGTAGACTCACTGATTCAAGACCAAACAACTATAAAGTCAGTGTTCTATAAGGAATATGCTCGTGTATACTTTGACTCTGGTAGATTCAGAGAAGCAAAGTCTTGGACACTATGACGCTGGAGAAGCGGAGGCAGCTGCTTGGCACAGACCATCCAGACACACTGTTGGCTATGGCAAATTTGGCTGCCACATACTGTGAACTTGGAAGGTACCAAGAGGCAGAGGCACTTGAAACCACTGTGCTTGAAAAGCAGAAGCAGCTGCTTGGTGCAGACCATCCTGACAGCTGTCAGCTATGGCAAATTTGGCTGCCGTATACTGCAAACTTGGAAGGTACCAAGAGGCAGAGCCACTCCAAAGCATTGTGCTGGAGAAGCAGAAGCAGCTGCTTGGTGCAGACCATCCAGACACACTGATGGCTATGGGAAATTTGGCTGCCACATACTGCAAACTTGGAAGGTACCAAGAGGCAGAGCCACTTGAAAGCATTGTTCTGGAGAAGCGAAAGCAGGTGCTCGGTGTAGGCCATCCAGACATGCTGTTGGCTATGGAAAATTTGGCTACCACGTACCGTGGACTTGGAAGGTCCCAAGAGGCAGAGCCACTTGAAAGCATTGTGCTCGAGAAACGGAAGCAGGTGCTCGGTGCAGACCATCCACACACGCTGAGGGCTATGGCAAATTTGGCTGCCACATACCACGAACTTGGAAGGTACCAAGAGGCAGAGCCACTTGAAAGCATTGTGCTGGAGAAGCAAAAGCAGGTGCTCAGTGCAGACCATCCTGACACGCTGTCAGCTATGGCAAATTTGGCTGCCACATACCGCGAACTTGCAAGGTACCAAGAGGCACAGCCACTCCAAAGCATTGTGCTGGAGAAGCGGAAGCAATTGCTTGGTGTAGACCATCCAAACACGCTGTTGGCTATGGGACATTTGGCTGCCACATACCGTGAACTTGGAAGATACCAAGAGGCAGAGGCACTTGAAAGCACTCTGCTGGAGAAGCAGAAGCAGGTGCTTGGTGCAGGCCATCCACACACACTGTCAGCTATGGCAAATTTGGCTGCCACATACCGCAACCTTGGGAGGTCTCAAGAGGCAGAGTCACTTGAAAGCATTGTGCTGGAGAAGCGGAAGCAGCTGCTTGGTGCAGACCATCCACACACACTGTTAGCTATGGCAAATTTGGCTGTCACATACTATGAACTTGGAAGATACAAAGAGGCAGAGTCACTTGAAAGCATTGTGCTGGAGAAGCGGAAGCAGGTGCTCAGTGCAGACCATCCTGACACACTGTTGCTATGGAAAATTTGACTGCCACATACCACAAACTTGGAAGGTACCAAGAGGCAGAGCCACTTGCAAGCATTGTGCTGGAGAAGTGGAAGCAGATGCTCAGTGCAGACCATCCACACACGCTGAGGGCTATGAGAAATTTGGCTGCTACATACCGCAAACTTGGAAGGTCCCAAGAGGCGAGTACCTTCGAGCACAACATGACAAACTTGTTGGCAATGATCGTGGTGACTCAGAAGCCTGATTAGCATGTGTCTTCACAGCTAGTGAATGGTGGTGAATATTTTCTGTAATTTGAATTCCCTGAAAATCGAATGGAAGTTAGATGATCAATAATTGAGTAGGTATGTGTCGATAGGAACTACCAAGCATTTCATAAGAGGATGAACATATAATAATGGATATTGCCCCTGACTCTAGAGGTGTCAACAACTTGCCGCCAATATTTGGTACTAAAACTTTATGATCTTTCAATGACATGGAGAGTTTGAATCCTTCCCACACCACAACATTATATTATTAATCAATCTAGTCTCATGTGGTGGGTGCTACAAGTCACGTTACGAAACAAACAAACCACTGCCACCACATTGCTAAATTACTGAGAGGATGGTTTCCACTGGGAAGTCGGAATATATATCATGAGCGGGTATTCGAAGCAGGTGTTGAGACAAAAAATTGCGACGGTGCATATTGGTTGGTTGAATCAAGTTTGACGGGGCGTGATGGCTGTCGGTAATGCCATGCAAACTTCCCGGGCTCCCCAATCTTCTTTCCTGCTGCTTCTTTGATCAATACTTCATTCAATTTTTCCTTCCTCGTCCTTCCCCTAACAATTGCTATTCCAAATAGCTCGATTAAAATGCAGCAGAAAGACACTGAGCACCGATGAGAGCAGTGGAAACCATTGATACATGACATTCTGTGCCACGGCATTGAACCCGCTAGTCAAGACGCAACGTAAGGGAAATTGATGGCCGAAATAGACCGACTGCTGCCTGTTCGATGCCGACCTCGGTTTGGATCTAATTGACGAAATTTTCTCGGTGCCAGGCAACACCGGATTGTGGACCATCGCATCTTTTCTCTGTGCACTGTGCAGTGTATTCATTCAGAATCTGTTCATCTGTCCAAACACTGTTCATCTGTTCAAAGTCATCGAGACTCGGACGCCGCCGCACATCAAGTACAAGCAAGAGGCTGTGTCTCCTATTCAGTTCTTCTCCTCTTCTCATCCGAAGCTCGCCCGTTCCCTCCCTCGCCCATTGACTGGCCGTACGCTCCCCACCTGCTCGAAGCACGATGGACGACTGTTGTGGTGTCTGCTGTATCTGCATAGCTTGTGTCGGTGCGTCTCCTTCCGTCAGCACATACACTGCGTGCCCGAGTGCTCACCTTCGTTACCTTCCTCACCTACACGCAGCTCTCGTCTCCTCGGCCTTCCGCTACGTCCCCTTCCAAACAATGTCCCGGTGCCTCAGCTGCCGCGGCAAAGGCGCCGCCGCCGACGACGACGACTTTGACCCGATGAAGTTCCCCGCTGCCAACTCCGCATTCACGGCCGACGGCGAGCGCATCCACCCCTATACGTCCTCGCTCCCCATGCAGGTGCGCGCGTCCCCGCACCCGCACCCGCGACCCGAGCCGCCGATGGACAACGCAGATCCCTTCGCCCCGCCGCCACCGCCGCACGTCGTCGCGGCGCCTCCGCCGGATTATTCGGCTTCGGTGCGGGATGGGCTGCAGTCCGACTCGGAGCAGCCGCTGGGGCTGGGGTATCGACCCATGCCGACGCAGGGTCCGGGCCCGGAGAACCGTGCGTTATCCCATTATTTCTTTCCTGGTGGCTTCGTCGTTAGGCTTTAGCTAATGAACCGATGTTTCAGGATCCCCGCCACCGCCACGGGAATCTACGGCCGGGGAACGATCAGGCGAGGAGCCTCATCCATGATCCCTTTCCTTTACCTGGGTCTATGATCCACATGATCGACGCACTGTAAAAACTCCGCTTAGCCTCGGATTTGTATACCATGGGATATACCAGGGACTCTCACTCTTGACACCCCACCACTGCACGCACGTATCCTGTCTTCATTATTTCCGCGACCATGTAACTTAAATTGTAATCATCGCGGGACGATTGAAATTCACGCGTTAAAACATCGCTATGGCTGATGAGCCTGTGAAACCAGTACTAGTGCAACGTCTTCGCTTTCCTCCCGACGACAACCATCTTCGCCACGCATCTGCAAGCTTCGAAAGACTTATTGGCGCCGATTTTGTTCTGTATCCATCGAAGGCCAACGCCTTTCTTATTGTCTCTCGTCCATCGCTCTATGCATCGTCTACCCCAAACAAATACCCGTGTACTTCACTCGACTCGGAGCCCACCTTATAACTCGGCTTACGCCCTTCAAGCTTGGTGCCTGGCGTCAAGATTTTGATCTTTAGCTGTTACTCTGAATCGGTACGGCTCTATTTCACTCGGTCACTCGGTACAGTTGATGCGATGGGAGGAAGGAGGAGATGGTGGGTGTTTCCTGTGTCTGCGCCTGTCGCTCTCTCACTCTTACTCTACATCCCATATTCCCTTCCATCATCCATCCATGTACCCGGTACTGTGCATGCACATGCACCTCATTTGTGCTTACCACTACCATCCAATTCACTTCCCGAATGGCCATCGAACAAGAAAGCCGAGCTGTCGCAGTGCTTGAAGCGCTCACATCGGTTGCAACGACGCGTCGCCTTGCAGCCTTGCGCATGCAGCCTCACTAGTACTGTTTTGGTTCTTCCGCTGACGACTCGGATTCTATCCGCACTGCACAAACAGAGCAGTCGAAATTTAGATCCTATGCCGACTTGGCCGACTCGGATCGGGTCAAGGGGTGGGTTGATTCGGTGATGGCGCCGCTCAGTGTGTTGATTGCAGAGTTTGGGATGAAAGTTAGCACTGTGATGCCTGATTCTGAGGGGTCTGTGCGGATCTCGGCGCTTCTCGTTGCCATTCGGCCGTGCGGCAGTGTGGCGTCGGGCACTTTGGAATGCTGGCGCCGGTGGACAAGCGAACGGCCCCCTTCCTTCAGCAGTACTAGTATTGAGCACGCAATTCGTTTGGATGAACTGGCACGGATCACAGTCTGGAGGGATGAATGAATTTGCATCCGACTGTGTGCCCCAGTAATTTATCGTAGTGGACCGATTCAATATCTTACTCTCAGAATCTATAGCGGAGGTGTCATTTAAATTTTGGCGGGTTGAAGCATGACTCCAGACCTAAGAAAAGCCATTTTCCGCTCGCAGCCGCCCTAGCCGATCGCCCGCATTAACTGAGCGAGTTTCTATACTGAGCGCTTGGCGTCTATCAGATCCTGTCAGTGTCACGGGCTGATACCTTGACTCTTACCACCATGAAGGTAAGAGGCCGGCAAGCGGCGGGTCACAAATAGACGAAGAATTGGTGGGTAGTACAATTTAGAAGGAAGGTGTTTCCAGGAGAGTAGAGCAAGTATTCACTAAGAACTAATTTTCCGGTGCTCTACCTTTTCCCTTTGGATCGTCGTCTGGGTTGATTTTTTCTCCTACTTTAATACTTTCGAAGCCCGTCGTCTGGCCAGGGTTGACACACTTGGGATTGGTACCTTCATGCTCTTTTGGAGTCTTTGCTTGCCTTACGCTCTTTAAAGATTAGAATTAAGAAGCAACAGTTGTCAGACCGGCTACGAAACCGATCAATGAGTCAGTCTACTGTAGTATTACGTTCAATTCGTATGGTCACATGTCACACGCCCAAAAATCTACGAAAATTTTCGTAAGTCACAGCGTCACAACGTTTCTGTGCGAAAGGTCCCCTTGAAGTCACCCGAAATTTGCCCAAATTTGGGTCAAAAAAGGGGGTAAAAACGAAAATTTTCCGCAAGTCACACATGTCCCAGGGTGTCATACGAAAGGTCCAGTTCGTAAGCGTTGTCACACCCCAAATGGCCTTACGAATTGAACGTAATACTACAGTATATGATCAAATCTGGTCACGTTTTTTTGTGGCGACATTTTTGCTACCCTAAGCACAAAAGAACTAAAGTTCTATTTGTGAATGACTCTGAGCATCGCCCAAGTCCCAGAAGATACCCTTTTAGAGTTTGCCAAAGAATTGGACGTTGCTGATCTCCTTAGCTTTCTCTCAGTACGTTATGGTCGTGGTCAACAGTTCCGAGGCCTGATTTTGTGTTTTCACAGCTCTGCCGCACCATCCATGAGCTCCGATTCCGAAGGGCCCTTTGGCAGGATGCTCTTATCCGGATACGTGAGGTCCAGATGCAACCCCTCCCTTTGTTGACCGCGGAGGCACTCGATGCGCTGTCACTGCTCGAACTCCAAAATGTTGTGCAGCAGGCTCATCGACTAATGGAAAACTTGCAATCTTGTACACCGCTTCCCATTCGCATCCGCACTTTCTCTGTGGACGCTGGCGCCCGAATACTCTGCATTCCCGGAGCTAATCTCGTCGTGAGCTATATTTGGGGCGGCGTTTTCAGCTGCTGGGACATCTTCACCAGTCATCGGGTCGCGCACCTTGAAATCCCCGAGGTTCAAATTCATACGGAAGTGTGTGTGGAGATCATGGGGAAGGGTCTCATTGGGACTACTCGCATGAATGTCAAAAGCTTTAGAGGTGCTCAATTATTAGGTCGACCTGGTCAGGTCGCGTTTTAATTCGAAAATTCATTGATCGCCGGCTGTCTCGGCTGTTTCGTATCCCAATTGGGCTAACCTCTGATGCCGCGAACAAATCTGGCTGGGTTCGAGGGTGTATACATACAGGCCAATTGCTTTTACCTTGTATAATTCTACAGTATTCGTGTATTTTACTGCCCGTTTGAGCGCTCAGCGATCACGTTCGGCATTTCGAACGGAAGAAGTCCAGAAAATTGGGACGCCTGCATGTACATAAAAAACAGGTCAAAAACATGTAGGTTCATCTAATTTATTAAGACGTAGATGCATGTATTGTTATTGTCAGGAGCAACTGCAACGCCTTCCGCCGGATCCCGCTCGCCCGACAAAATCCCGCCGCCATGCCCGCAGAGAAAATCTTACAAACCAATTCTTTTGGCAAACCTCTCAAAATGGAGCTCTAATTCAGAGATAGGTTTCCAGTGATATGCTCGCAGGGCACGAGGTCGGGCGGGCCGCCGGCCCGCGACGGCCTTCACTGATGCACGTCGGCAAATACAGTGATCCCCATCAACCTTGATTGCATCCATTTAAACTTCACCAAAAGACGGCGACTTTCAGCGACCTCAATGGTTTTCAACAGGCAGACAAAATCAGCGACTCTTGGTGGTTTCCAGTAGTGCCAAAAGTCAGTGAGTCTTGCCGGTTTTCGCTGCATGCACAAAGTCAGTGAATCTCGCCGGTTTTCACTGTATTCTTTGCCTCTCCCTAATAACAATAACAAATAACCGGGACTCCAGTCTTAGGGAACCTCCCCATCTTTTTCCCTACCTAAAACCACTTTTCGATGACACCTATTGTATTAGCTATCTTATCCCAAATATTCAACCACTTTCACTGGGAAAAACCGCAGATGTTCGGCGACTTTCACTGACTTTGACTGGAAAAAATCACTGATACTTCATCCGACGTCGCTAAAATCGGTGACTTTCACCGGCTTGTTTCTATCATGTCGCGTCTCACGTTCGCTCACAGTTTCTGTTACTTTCATAGATTCTTGACGCACAAATTGATCCCAACCCGCCGTCCCCAATGTTCCATTCAAATTAAATTCACTAAATTCACTGTAGCTTAAAACTTTCACTGATTCAGCACTTATTTCTTAAACTACATCGCCGTTATTCCTGGTTGGACCCCACTAGACAGATCTGAGGGCTCTGATCAACGTTTTAAAAATTTCTTTCAAAGTGCCAAAAGTCGCTGGCGGTCGCCGAAACTCAGGACTCTCGATGAAGTTCAATGGGAGCACGTTTTAAAAACATGCATGTCGCTGATCTGCACAATGTAATGATGATGACCGCCGGGCACCTGCGATCGCCGACAACCATCGCCAACCGCCAAAGATCACCGGTGTTGATCACTGACCTTGATCCATGCGCGCATATAACTCTAGGTTCTCGCTCACCATTTAATCCTTCAGAAAGTTGCGCTGTTCAATGGGCGATTACGTCACAAGAGATCACGGAGTGACCGGAGATCAATGAATTTTCGAATTAAAACGCGACCTGACCAGGTCGACCTAATAATTGAGCACCCCTTTTGGCGTTATCTGCATCGACTTCCACGATCGTGCTCATATTGCCATCTCACATGTCATCTCTCCGCCCACGAACAATACAGATGACCCATTTGGACGGCGCTCATTTTTTATCAACGCTCAAGTCATTGGATCCTGCACAACTCGGATATCGTGTTCTGGTCCTTGGATACCAATGTCACGGCGCGGATCGAACCGCCACATGTCGCCAATTCAGTGAGCCCATCTGCTTTCAAAATTCATGTATGTATATTGATCACCAACAGGTTGTGAGATCATTCAATGTCTGCTCTTTGATGGACTCTATATTATTACCCTTGCCGCCTTTGGCTTCGCAAACTACAATACAGACGATTCCTCTTCCATCCGCGTCCGATCATCCCCACCGGATCCGATGCTCGACCAACCACATTGACGATTCCTTACCCCATTGGATCCAGTCCACGAGAACTTCGCGCCCGTCACGGTACAACAGGTTTCGGCGGGACTCTTTACGTTCCGCGCGTGTTCGTGCCACACTACGGAATTTTTGCGGTGACTGGGCGATCATTCACTTTCGGCCAGTCGCTGACCCCCACCATGCATTTGATTCACTTCTGGCCGGACGCGCAGTGCATGGCAATATAGAATTTGGGCAGGTTCATCTATACGAGCACGTCCACCACATCCACCAAATGGTGGTCAGTGCTTCAGGGATTACGTCCTTTTGCTCGCTACGGATGTAGAGAGATATCTAGGACTGCTGCACTTCAGTGCAGCGCCGGAGCCTCACACGACATTCCGCAAATTGGACATAGGAAATGTGTCCTCGCGTCTTGCGCGCAAATCGCTTTCGATGACTCTCTAGGTCTAGTTTTTGTCGTTGACGGTGCTGGGGTAGTGACGGTCATCTCATATGTTTGATGCTGGAGGTGGTTCGATGGGTACGCGTGCTTTTACAATCTCCTCCTCCATACACGCTTCAAGGACTCGACCCGACTGTTCACTTCCTCCACGAAGGCTATGAAATGAGTTGGCGAGAAACTTGACTTCAAGCGTGGATTATCTATAGAAATACCGAAGAAAACGGTGTACAAAACCGGAGGTTTAGGTCAATAATCAGAACCCGCCTCTACTTCATTACCGGCTGGTGTCCTCGTCGTATATCGGTTGCGAGATGGTCTCGAGCCAGAGCCATCGAAAAAAAACCTCGCCCAACGACAACGATCTTCAGGTCAGTATGTACAACATTCGAAGCATGCGCTGCAGGACAGCGGGTTGACTCAAAGTTTCGGATGATCTATTCGAGCCATGCTTAGTCCATCCTTGATACTTGATTATTCTCATTAATGGTCCCCACCGGCCCGGGTCCAAATCCATTACATGTAATCTATACCCTAATTCTGCTCATCTCCCTTCTCAACTTCAGACCAACAAGCAAGAAGCAAGCTCACGACGAGCACTGCGAGCCCCCAAAGGTGATGTCGTTGAAGTACGGGCCTATCGACAAACCAAACAAATCAGCAACCCAGCTCAAGAATACTGAAGTCCGAGTCCACAACGAACGAATCGACTTACCGAGGTGATTCTGCACGCTCACAGCAAGGACGTTATTCCCCGTCGTGCAGTTCGCGTTGTCCTGCCCGGGGCACGCGACGAAGTTCGTGTGCGAGTCGTCCACGATGTAGATCTCGCCGCTCGAGTGCTGGAACCCGAGGAACTTGGGCGGGACGGTCGGGACAGGGTCGTTTTGATTGGAAACAAAGGTGAGGCCGAGCTGGGTTGGGGTGGATTAGTTTAGTTTGGATGAGGTTCTAATTACAATCGCGGAAACCAAAAGGGAGGGAGGGGAAGGAAGGGGAAGACCGGAGGAGGAAAAGGGAGAGAGAGGAGGAAGGGGGAAGGAGGAAGGATTAGAAAGACATGCAAGGAAATCGGCCCATCCCTGGTTCCCCCCGCGCGGCAGCCCAAAGCCCGTCATCGACACGTCCACAGACGGATCCACCGCGTCCTTGATCATCACCGCTGTCATCGTCGCCAGAGCCGCGCCTGTCAAGATCAATAACGAGAAAGAAAGAAGGGAAGCCGAGTCAGCCGGTGGATCTTCGTACGAGAACGAGAGGCAACACGCACCGAGGCTGTGACCCGTAAAACGATTCTTCTTCACACCGGTGCTCTTGAGGCCGTCCATGACGCCCGCGAGGAGCGAGTCCGCCTGCGCTCGAAGGTCTGCTGGAAGCCGTCGTGCACCGTGATGTTTTCTGTGCCGTGTTCAGCCCTAGACTATAGTAGTTTACGAGGGAGGAAGACGCCACTGCCGGCCGTCTCGGGGAAGCGGAGGACGTTCAGGGGCACGAGCCCGAATTGCACGTCGTTGAGGATGGAGAGGCTGGGTTGCATTGCATTGCATCGTCAGCCCGAAGAGAAGGCGAGAGAATGAATTCCGACGCACATATTCTTTGCATCCGTCCCTCGTGGGCAATCGACGAGGCTCTGGTCGTTTGCGCAATGTAGTCTGCGCAAGCACGCACAGTCAGTCAGCCGTCACCATGCTGAATAATCAGCAACGACGTACAGAGCGGGACTAGGCCCTCGTCTGATATACATTGTGAGTAAAGGATCGCAGAGGAAGGAAGACATAGCACCGCACCCGGACTGCAGGAACGTGATGTTTTTGAGCGCATTGCAGGGTGCGCCGTATGTCCACGTCGTGATGCTCGCACTCGAGCAGTACGCGACGCGCGCGAACTGCGCCGGGCATTGGGGCATGCTGTTCACCACGTCCAAAGAAACGGGTGTCGGCCCCCGTCGATGCGCCGAGGCCGAAGATCAGGCGCAAGAGCGCACCGGGGAGGAGGGAGAGGAGCGGGATTATAGTTAGGGCGAGCATTCTGAAGTGAATGGGAATATGGATAGAGAATTAAATTGACGCTGCCAAAGACAGTAGAATCAAGCAAGAAAGAAAAAAGCAGGACCCGGGTGGAAGAGCAGGAAGGACCACGGCGGTGCGTGGCTTTGCTGTATCCATTTATAAAGAAACAGAATGCAATCTTCGGAGACGACCACGGTTGCCCGGCCGGCGGACGGATGTCGACTGCACCCACGCGCGAAATCAGCTGCAGATGTTGTGAGCGAGATTCCAGTTGGGATCGATGGCGATGCCGGACATACCTCTTGAGCTCGAGTTTTGAAGGTGCTTGCGTCTTGACCCTTGGGTGGATCCACATAGGACACACAAGTCCCGACTCGTAACACTGGGAGTGCATTGGAATTGATCACGGCTAGGACTGAAAACCGGCAAGTGGTGGCTACGAGACATAGAAACACTTCAAGAATGCTGTTGCTTGAAAGGACATGGAGGAAGGGAGAAGGAATGACGCGTCGACGGGCGGCCGTTTCGGACCGATGATCCGGAGTCTCAATCGAAGTTGCCATCCCGCCAAACAGAGATCTGATAAGATGAGCCGCTTATTACAGTATCTTGGGTGAAAAACTGTCCAACACACGTAGAGATCGATCATCTCGCAGGATTTACTCGGCCAGCTTGCACAATATCCGATGCCCAATAACGGCGAAGAGGCTAAGTCGGTGACAAAGAAGGAGGGGGTACGTCATCGAAGATAACGCTCGGCAAAGTCTTATCTCTTGATCTATTCGTGTTTTCATTTGCAAGTCTTATAAATAAGCGCGTACACTAGCCTCCTCGTCCACCAGGCTTCAGTTTCGCCCCGCCCCGTTCGCTAGATCCCGGCCCTCGCTCTCTCCGCGGGTAGGCTCATCCGAGTCCCGAACAAAGTTTGTCAACGGTTGCGGCACCAGAAACTCCGGAACAACAAGCGCCATCTCTTTTCCTTGTCAATCCGCGCACTCTGCCACACTTTAAACGGCAACAGGCCTCCCTTAGGCTGCAGGGGCGAGGCATACTCTGGATGGATATCGCGCAAATGTTGGAGTTGGGCAGAGGTGACAAATTACTGGGACAGTCCGCGACAGCATAGTAGCCGAGCCCCTTGATCGTGATTGCGCATTCGGGTCGACCTGAACCGCCGCATAATCTGCAAGGGTGTGACTCGGCAACCTGACATAGCTCAGCGGACTATACGGATACATGTAATGATGCATACCTGCGGATGGGTTTGTGTATTTCCCGTTCTCTTCGTCACTTTGTCGCGCTCGGATTCGCCTGCATTTCGAAGTTTTCGTATGATGTGGCCACCCCTGTGGCCACGCCAGTTCAAGGGGACCTCGGGACAATAAAGGCAAGGGCCACTGGCCGATCTTTCGGTAACGAAAGCCGTGCCGCTGTCGGACAAGAGCGCGGGGATACCTGAAGGACAATTAGCTCAAAGAAAATGAAAAAAGGGAAGTGTAACCCACCAGTTGACCAGGAACAAGGAAAGCCCGCAAGTGCGTACTTGAGCAAAGGCATCTCTCGCAGCCCCATCTGCGCGTTTTCAACCCGTTTCCAAAGTTCGTCGATCAGTGCGCGTAGCAGCAAATCATCCAGGGCCCATGTTGTGCCGGTTAAGTTTATCTCCTGCATCTCGTCGAAAGTCGATCATGCGCAGAGACTGCCTTCGGGTTAATTATTTCAACAACATGTCGGAAAACACTGATTGTGTGAGGTGCGTCCATTGAAATTTAGGTATTTTTGATGGTGCTCTTTCCCATCAAATAGGAACCCATCCATAACCACGTCCACGTCGAGTCGTCCGCGGTTTCCCCAGATTCCACTGCAGTATCATCCGAACTGGCAGCAACGGCTTTAAGCCTTAAAATCTGACCTGTCAGTTTGACGTTCGCTTTGGAATTTTTGACTGAGTTGATATTGACGTCGGGTACTCGTCTACCATCAACGGAGCTTTCTGAAGCGTACGATGGCGAGAGAGACCTTTGTTGAGCTGCGAACAAGAGTAGCAAAGGGATCCCCGATGACGAACAACGCACCTGTGATGCTCCCGCTCAGCCGTTGTATTCCATTCGGCTTTGTGTACGTTCGGATCTTCTTGATCCATCGTTCATTCGCCTCGGTTCTTCGACTTTGCTATGAAGTCCTTATTGAGGACAAGTCAGCATATGGACGCCTTGTGGATAAATTTACCGTCTTCATCACGGAGATAATCGTTGGGTCGAACACCTGTTCGCGGCTCCAGCTTGAGAACAGCGGGTTCCGACTCCTCGCTTTGAAGCACCTCCTCAAATGAGATGATGGGGATGTTCGGGTCGGGCATCAAGTCGTCAATATACCCAGGATCGCTTGCTGATAAAGACGGAGCGTGGAGATCGGTTTCGGAACGGGAAGTGATATCGGCAGAGGGAGCAGATGATTCAGGAATTGTGGTGGTCGGTGCAGCGGGAAGAGACCGATCTACACCTTCAGCGATTCCAGGATATATCCCGTCACCGTGGGGTCGCAAAAATCAATTTCTGGGTTCGACTTCAGAATGGCCTGAACATCGTACGGTTCAAGTGCGAGAACTTTGGGAAAATATCCGTAGTTTCAAGGCACCTCTTTCGCCACGATGCATTCGAATCGCAATTCGCGACCACGTGATCGCCAGTGAAGTTGTATTCATTGAGATGATCCTTGATTTTGGTGTGCATGATGTTTCGCCGACGGTGTCCTGCATGCAAACCCGGGTTGCGTTGATGCACCCCATGGATGTCACAGGCCCAACCGGTCTTTTCTACTGCTGGTTTGAAGTTCATGGTGGAGTTGTGCCCGCCGAGTTTCCGTGTATACCCGAAATGATTCTCAACGGGATCGGTACCGTTGTAGGCATTGACCTCGCCGCTTGGGTCCAGCTCTTACTGCTTCGCAACAGTGAAGACAATGTTCTTGACCATCAACTGGAAGTCCCCGTACAGTTGATTGGACATGAACTTCAACTGATAGGTGCGAAACAGAATGAAGCTCATGTGAGCGTAGATGCCGAGGTGGTAGATCTGCTCGCTCAGGGATGCCGACAGAAGAGTAAACACATTCAGGAGCGCATCGAGCATGAAGCTAAGGAGGGTTATGGCGTCCAAGTCGGAATTGGTGCTGACGTCCGATGTGGGCACGCTGCAGTCGATCTGGCATGTACGAAGTGAGGGGTGCGAAGTACTACTATAGCCTCGAGCAGATCAATCGCCCGTGGTACGTCTTGAGGGTCATCGGGATTTAAGAGACTCTCAACTGATGCCTCGTCCTGGCCTGGTAGAAATAAAAGGCATCGGCGGAGGCGCACAGGGCCAATGATACGGCCATTATCCATCGCGATCCCGAGGATATGTCGCAAAAGAGTGCATAAAATTAGTGTGAGTTCGTTTGTGCGTTGAAGAACTTACGCTTTATAATATGGCGCCAATCGAAGGTAATTAGAATACGACAGGGTCCAGTGAAGAGATTTAGACCGGGGATATTTGAGAAAACGAAGTAGATTTTGTCTCCTGGACCGAGTTTAACCTGTAAGAAGATTTCGTGATCAGCTTGCCGACGCAGATGATCCCCGTCGGTCGCGAAATTCCTTATATCACCAACTTCATCTTTCGCTTTTTCGCCCCAAACCTCGATGATCAAATTGAACAGCAAAACCATATCTTCCCACGTCTCCGTGCATGTCGGTGCGCACACTACGGGATAGATTATGGTTTCATTGCTGCATCTCGCAGCAACAAACACCATCTCTTTACCGAAGTGGATGCGCTCTGCACCCAACTCGTCCACAATTCGCAGAGCAGAGTCGTGCGTCGCGAAATTTAGTGGAATGGTTGAATGTTTTTGACATAGTCCGCCGACTTGGTTCGCGTGGGAGAAATAGCACGCTTGTTCCTCGATCGCAACTTCGTCCATCATTATTGTTACACTCCGGCGAGCTGTGTGCGGGATAGCTGCCTCGCGACGCGGTTCAAGCATTACATTTTGAATATTCGCGCGAATTTCGTCCCTGGAGATAGGACCGATAGTGGGCGTATTGATGAGTTTTGCGGAATTACAGATGGTGCGAAGGGAAGGAAGGCTGAGGGCGTAGTTCATGGCGTATGGGGACGACTGCCGAGTCGATAAATAAGGATGCTCAGATCGTTCTCGAACTCCGTGAAACCTTTCGCGTGATAAAGGCCTTCAAATGCATCATATATGCGGGTAGCACCGGAGTTTGACGCAAATATTCGCCGACCAATATGGCGCGAATATAGGATGTTTCCGTGGAATATAGGCAGAATGCCGCCAAAATATTGGCCACATATTATCGATACTTTTTTTTTGACTACCATACATCATGTTCAAACAGAATCAAAGATAGATGTATTCAAGTTGTGCTACCACAAATACATTACATAAATACCATGTACCTATCCAGACCCCTCCACAAGGAATCTAGCCTGTATCTGCAGTGGGGATCAGCTGAAGTCGCGAGGAAGCGAAGATAAAATGGGGAACATACCATATCGCCGTTCATGATGAGCGCTCCCGCAAGACCTCAATCGTCACCGCCTTCCCCCGTGAACTCGGATCGCAAAACAACGGAAGATGATGTGAAGCGTATGTGAACTGTCGGTGTATATGTAACGGTTTTTATGGAGAAGATAGAAACCCACCTTTCGCAAATTCCGCGGAAGGCAGGTGATCTACAAACAAACATGGCTCAGCCACCGAAGCTGCGGAAGGTATGCAAACTGACCAACAAATGCATCTTCGCGTCGCTACGCATACCAATGAGGAAAGCCGGATGTTTGCATGAGCGTAGGACATTTGGTAGATCTAGGATAACACTTTAGCAGGAGAATGTAAGGCAACAATAACCACCGTCGATGTCGCCGGTAAACTGCAGCATATCTGTAGTCATAAAGCCGCTGATTAGCAATGATATTGTGCGCTAATTGCGGAGGCCGCTTACTACTACTACTCGTCTCCACGTACTCGTAACCAAGGTTGAGCCCGCTTGCCGCTTCGAAAAAACTGGCCCAGGTATGCTTCATTTCGAGTGGAGCCCTAACCAGGAGAATCAACGGAAGCCGATCCAAACATATCAGTAGGGATACGCACCGCAAGACGAATTAAACGACAAGTAGGGGTCGAGAGGGGGATGGGAGAAGGTCATGGAACTTTGGATGAAAGGAGGGACATACCTAGCCTGCCCACATAATGCACACGCGGTCGTTATTTGTGTCCCAGCGCCCGCACCTGCTTCCGGCCGCCTCGTTCCCTGCACACCGCCGTCATTTCGCGCGGACCATCGCGCACCCGTGCCCGCGGCACACCTCTGCACACCTCTGCCTCATCCTTCCATGTAACAAATACGCACCTAAGTCGCGGCCATCGCACTTCACCTCGGTGTAACCCGCTTGGAGTGCTAGAACACGCAGTACATGCTGTTAAGAGGTGATTGGGTTGCTGGAGGGTGATTGAGGTGTAATTTGGGGCTAAACAATCATCGAAACGGCTGGGGATGGGCGATCTTGGTCGAAAGTGGGGATGATTCACTGAACGCGCTATTTGGACACTAATAGGTAGAAAAGTTGGGTAGGACTGGGGAGGGATGAGAAGACCACAATTCTGAGAGTTGAAGAGGAGAGGATGAGTTGTGAGAGCGCAATCGATGCCGCGTCGTTCGTGCATGGAGGGAGGAAGGAAAGGACGCGCGTCATTAGACAGTTTGCGCAAGAACCATTGGAGCCACCTCGTGGCTCTCGGACCGTGCGCACAAATGCGGGCTGATGGCTCAAAAGAGCCACCAACGAGCCATTGACGTCACAATTTGGCGGTGGAGCCACCAGTTCGCGCACGGTCCGAAAGCCACGAGGTGGCTCCAATGGCTCCTGCGCAAACTCGCTAATATGTAAGCAATGATGGCAAAAAATGCTAAGTCCGAATTCTTCGTTAAAAAATCGATGGAGGTGGACGAATATGTCGATAATATGTGGAGGATACATGGTGTATTCGTGAAATAATGGCGCGCCTATATTTGAGAGAATATTCTGCCAATATTCCGCCCAAACACCTTGTATCAGCCAAATATTGACGAATGAAAATTCGCCTCAAACTCCGGTGTAGCAGGACGCTTGCGCCGTTGCGCATCGCAGTTTCAATAATTGCATGAATGCGTGGTACGTCTTTCGTCGCGATCGCCATCAGAAGACGTTCTAAGTCGTCCATTTTCCGAGTAAGCGTTGCGAGTCGCCGTGCCAGGTTGAGAGACTGTTCAATTTTGGTCGGAAACAAAATATTTAAAGACTCAACGAAACCATACCTCAAATTTTAGCTTATTCAGCTGTTCATTCCGCTCGATCAGCAACTCCCAGAGTTGGTCATGGCTCAGGAATTCATAATTTGTGTCCTTCTTTGCATCACGAGCAATTTGGGGGAGGTCATCTCAGCGTTCGCTGATAGCGTCACATTCTTCGCAGTGCGGAGAGTGCAGCGTCGTGGTCTTTCTGCATTTTTTCGACCAAGCGGTTATGATCTTGCGACGTTCGTGGATTTCTAGGTCGAAAGGAAGATCTCCCTCGTGGTCGTCGCCGAGGAGAGTGAAGCGGTAAAAGGGGGATGTGAGCCAAAAGGACATCTCTGCAGGCCATTCACTTTTTATCCCGGTGCAGGCACCCCCGAAAGTGGGACCGTCGATGTCCATTTAACCGGGCTGTAACTCCGACGGAGCCGATGGGAAGCGATGTTGCCTACAGAAAGAATTCTTTAATTCACAACAGAGAATCTGGAAATATTCCGATACTCACTCGTGGCGGAAACTGTCAGGGGATTCAGTCACAAAACGGGGTACTGGTGAGCCCATTGGCGGAAACCATGCAGATGAACGGATGCTCGAGGGAGTTGGAGAGAAAGGTGGGAGAGAAGCGGTAGAGGATGAAGGGGAGAATGCCGGCGGTGACTGCTTAGAGGGGCGCACCGAAAACGAGGAGTTCGAGATGAGGTAGTTCGTTTGGGTTTACAGCGCTTCCCGCGCATATGCTGCTCAAAACCCTGGAAATGTCCAATCTCTTCCAGAAAACGGGTAGCAGAAATACTCGTGCCGACCCATGTATCACATTTATAACACCGCAACTCCCAAGTTTTGACCCCAGACATCCGCGAGGAAACCGTTCCGTCCGCGTGTAGGTTGCGTAATTCTTGGGATGTCGGCGTGTTCGGAAGAGCAGAGGAATCCGAGCAGGGATTGAGGGCATCTGACAATGCTGATGGAATGGACTGTCGGGAGGATAAATTGGAGGATGAGGACGATGCCAAGGATTGTGAATTGAATAATGGGGCCCAGGGGAAGGAAACGAAGGGATTGGTGAACGATTATCCTGGAATGGCGCACCAAAGCCGCGCAAATTCGTATTTATTGGAGGGAGCAGAGCGACCGCATCGCGAGAGGAGTGAGCCGCAGGGATAGGCACCGGCTGATGTTTTTGACGGAAAGATTCTGGCCTGGATGGCTTGGTGAGCGTAGCAGGCATGTCGACATCGAAAGGTGGGTCATTATGGTCAAAAAAAGTAATAAGCCGGTATGTGGCATAAGAGAATCGGCTGAAGCATTGGAAGGGATAGGCGGAGGCGCATTAGAATCATGATATATGATACATGAGGGGAAGAAGAGAAAAAGAAAGCTGCTCTGGCCACCACGCGTCGCGTCGCGATTATTATGTGATCATCGGCAAACGCCGAAATTATCCAAAAATTCGATTTCTCGGGATCAGCAAAGAGGAAAAATATTATTAGTACATAAAGCACCAAGGTGTGTATAGAAATGGGGGGCTTCCCGAATCTAAGGCCTATCGGTTGAGATTTGGGACCACAGTGAAAAGTCAAGGAATGAGAACGATCCGGTGATTTCGGACTTACTAATTTGGGGGCAAAGAGGCCTGTGTTTGATCGAGAACAAGATGGACCGTCGCTTCGCTCCGGTATCCTTCAAAAAATGAAGCTATGAATGTTAGTTGCGTAACTTATTACTGGTCAACGATATAAATGTAACAAAAGACACCCGAGCTCGATCTGAAAATCCAATCTGATTGCGAGAGAATACATAAGCGCAGAACAAAAAAAAGCCACCCAAAGGTTGTCAGCAGGCAGAATATTGTGCACCGAAACAAAGGGTTTCCCAAAGGAACCGAGGGCGGGCATTGATTTATCTAGTAAATCACCGTCATGGCGCAAGATTGAACCAATAATCCCCAAGTCAGACTTTCAACTGAAACACGAAATGGCCGCGATAGAAGAGAGCAAGACATTACGGCAGTGCTAGCATAGAGATATTCCATGGAGTTGAAGTGACTCAGAGTATCCCCAGAAGCAGACAGAAGTGATGTGAAATCATCAAAGGATGTTGCAAGTCCAGTAATTTGAGGACGAGGGAAATGGGCGAACTATTCCTTCCAGCCTGAGAGACAGACACTATGGGTTTTATATATGTCGAGAATCTTCCGTGCGATTGCGTGGCCCTCGGCCTGATGGAAATAGAATTGGCTGCGCCGTGGGCAGCAGCAACTGCGTTCTGTCGAGAATCGACTGCGAGTAGGTCAGCTGTTCAGCTGCATGGGTTCTTGAGGAAAATTTCAAGACTGTTTAGAATACATTCCAGGATCTGCCAATGCAGATCATTATTGTTAAGACTCGAATTAGCTATGTATGCATGCGGATGGCAGGCGGAGCAAAGATTTTGGCTCGTTCCGGCGATGTTCGCAGGCTGCAATGATCAAAGAAGACATTGAGGTCCGCTAGTGTGAAAGGGGAATTGAAGCCTGTCTTTGGATGAGAAAAACCGCGGCAGAGTTTCCGCAGTGAGACAATTTTGAACCAAAATGGGGAAATAAATTATGATCTTGAGGACGAGAGGAGAGAGCGAAAAGATGGAGATAAACTACATGGGGCAATTGCACCGCCGAAGAGGCATTTGCTAAAGAACGGTTAATGATCGCTCACCTTTTGATGCAGATCCAACGTGACGTTTATCGCTTGGAAGTGTCCGGAAAATGCCGCTAGCAGTTGAAAAAAGCAGGAAACAACACCACGACTCATGCAAAATCCACCTCAGATAGTTTTTGTTAACCATTCCCAAGGAATCCCAACGTCGCGACTTCGAATTGACAGATGAGAAGTTCAAAGTCGCAAATTGGTGGCAAGATACCTCAGCACACCAATCTGAGCCTATATAATGTTTTTTTCGCCTCACATATACCAAACCTAGGTTAATACAACTGAACGGACTGCTTCCCAGGCGGAAAAAATGTGATTGTTGGCTAATAGTACCCCACCTTGACTTCAGGCATCTCAAACATGGTCATATTTCGACACCACAGTGCCCTGGGACTCATCCGAGCATATTTATAAAAACCCATTACCACCCTGCCATAGGTCTCGGCTTGTCCGGCCCGGACCCCCTTTTGCCGACCAGTCAAGCTTGAAAACTGACAAAGCCAAACTTCTGGAAAAATCGACGGGAAACGGCTTGCTGTCCGGCACGCTCAGTTTTGATCGATGATGTGCTATCACCACGGTTGCCGTAGCAATGCACAAAGCGTGACATCACACCTGTCCATCCTGCTGGCAGCCACACTGCCTCGCTTCCTCCTTTCGGCATCTTGACCTACTGTGCAGGGGAAACTTCCCTTGCTGCTCACCATGGACAATCCCGGGACTCCTGGACTACGCTTGCTGTCGCTCGGTATGCTATGCAGTGCATTGTCATAGAATCATCTTACTCATGATCTCATCCAGATGGTGGGGGCATTCGTGGACTGTCTATGCTCATCATCCTGGAGGATCTCATGTGGAAACTCAAGGTTGCAGAAGATCTTCCTGATGTTCCCCGCCCTTGCGATTATTTCGATTTGATCGGTGGAACGAGTACTGGCGGGTGGGTGCTCTCGTAATACATAAAATATCTTGGGTCCTCAGATTGTGTCAGATTGATTGCGCTGATGCTTGGGCGCCTCCGAATGAGTGTCAAAGACGCCGTGAAAGCATATGGAGAACTATCCAAAGAGGTCTTCTCCGATGTGAAGTCCCAAGGGAGCAATGGAAGGTTCAGGCTTCAAAGTTGGAGAAATCAATCAAGGGAATCGTGGGTGCTCATTCTGCCTCACATGACCCAGAGGAGGGAATGGAAGATACTCGAGAGAACCCTTGCAAAACGTCTGTCCAAAGTATTCTATTGCGTGTGCTGATACTAAAAGAAATCTTTAATCTAGTTTTGTGTGTACCATGAATGCTGCAAACATGTCCCTCCCTGTTCTATTCCGGACATACAACACCACCAATAATCCAGCCATGGACTGTACAATCTGGCAGGCAGGCCGGGCCACTAGTGCTGCCCCAACATTCTTCAAACAGATTCGAATTGGACCTCCTGGAATTGAGGAGGCATTCGTGGATGGAGGTATGGGCCAAAATAACCCTATAGCTGCCCTGTTATTGGAAGCCCAGGTTGTGTTTCCTGACTGCCAGATTGCATGTATCATCAGCCTCGGCACGGGACAGCCTCATACTATCAAAATTCCCACACCATCTTTGCTAAAGCGTCTTTTCCCTCTTGATGTCATCGAGGCAATCAAGGGGATAGCTACGGACTGCGAAAAACAACATCAGCTCTCTGCACACCATTTTGACCCAGTTCCACATGTCTACTTCCGCTTCAATGTCGAACAGGGCATGCAGGATATCCAGTTAAATCAGTGGGAGCGACTTGGTGATGTAGCAGCTAACACCAGGCAATACCTCCTGTCTCATCCTATACAAAACCAACTTTCGGACGCAGTGAAGAGTCTTGTGGAAAAGATTGGAAGGGTTTCCACTCAAAGTCTCAGTAAGAGTTCTTTCCATGTTGGCACCGGTGATATGTAATGAAATTGTTTCCAGATGCTGTGCCAATTGCCTCTGAATTCAAACAATTCAACCCTGCTCTGGCTCTTATCAGATGTCCTCCTCCCTCCCGGATATTCCAGGGTAGGCAAGATATTCTTGCAAAAATGGATGAGTACTTTTCAAAGGATATCGGGGAAAGACACATATATGTTCTCCATGGCCTGGGTGGCTCTGGAAAAACACAGATAGCTCTGAAATTCCTTGAAATGACCAACAGACATCAAGCTTCTCGGTAAACATTGTTACATTATGTATAATTCACCACTGCTGACTGCTTGATTCAGATTTACGAAACAGTTTTTCATCAATGCCAGCTCACTTCAAACCCTTGATACAGCTCTCAAGAATATAGCCATTGCTCACAAAATTGGGACAAGCTCAGAAGATGGATTACTATGGCTGATCTCCCAGAGAGAGGAGTGGATGTTGCTGTTTGACAATGCAGACGATCCAAGCATTGATCTCTTCCCCTTTTTCCCCAAATGCACACATGGAAACATTATTATCACATCACGAAACCCGCAACTGGCTGTCCATGGACCTAGGTCACACTCCAAAGTTGGGGACATGAACGAGACAGATGCAGTTGATCTGCTGCTACTCAGCGCTGTCAAGGAGAAGACCATTGAAAGTGCTCAGAGTGCTTCAGAAATTGTTAAGGTATTTTATTTACAACACTCTCTGAGGTGAATGTCTGATTGGGCCTGCCCAGGCACTTTCCTGTTTACCCCTTGCAATCATCCAGGCTGGTGCTTATATCTCCAAATTTGATTTTCTGCATCGGTATCTCTCAATTTACCGCCAGAATCGTGCCAAAATTCTCAGCCAGCATTCAGCACAGTCTCATGCTGATTATAGATGGACTGTGTATACAACCTGGCAAATTAGCTTTGAGCAGCTGAGCAAGGCAGCAGCAAGGTTTCTGCAACTTTGCTCATTGTTGCATCATGATAGCATCCCGGAATCAATTTTTGAGCAGGCAGCTGAAAGTGAAATCTATGGTGATGAGCAGGAAGCTCAAACTCTCCAGGAAGCCAGAAGGTTCCTTCAGAACTTCTTGTCAATTTCAGGCACTTGGGACCCTCAACAATTCATGGATATCATTGCTGAATTCAAGAATATTCTCTTATTGATAGGCATAACATCAGTGATACCCTATCTATTCATCCACTTGTGCACTCATGGTGCCGACATACTCTGGATGATGAGCCTATAGCACGAGAATGCATGATAGATATCATGGGGATGTCAATGAGGCTCACAGAGGATGCCTATCTGTTCAGAATTAGGTTATTGTTCATATAGACTCACTGATTCACAACAAACAACTATAAAGTCAGTATTCCAGGAGAAATATGCTTTTGTATATTTCGACGCGGGCAGATTCAGAGAAGCAGAGTCTCTGAGAGTGATTGTGCTGGAGAAGCAGAAGCAGCTGCTTGGTGCAGACCATCCAGACACACTGTTGGCTATGGCAAATTTGGCTGCCACATACCAAACTTGGAAGGTACCAAGAGGCAGAGCCACTTGAAAGCATTGTGCTGGAGAAGCGGAAGCAGCTGCTCGGTGCAGACCATCCAGACACTGTGGCTATGGCAAATTTGGCTGCCACATACCCAACTTGGAAGGTACAAGAGGCAGAGGCCACTTGAAAGCATGTGGCTGGAGAAGCGGAAGCAGGTGCTCAGTGCAGACCATCCACACACGCTGTTGGCTATGGCAAATTTGGCGGTCACATACCACAACTTGGAAGGTACCAAAAGGCAGAGCAACTTGAAGGCATTGTGCTGGAGAAGGGACACAGCTGCTTGTGCAGACCATCCCAGACACGCGTTGGCTATGGGAATTTGGCTGCCACATACCGTGACTTGGAAGGTACCAAGAGGCAGAGCCACTTGAAAGCATTGTGCTGGAGAAGCGAAGCAGCTGCTTGGTGCAGACCATCCAGACAGCTGTCAGCTATGGCAAATTTGGCTGCCACATACAAACTTGGAAGGTACCAAGAGGCAGAGCCACTTGAAAGCATTGTGCTGGAGAAGCGGAAGCAGCTGCTTGGTGCAGACCATCCACACACTGTTGCTATGGAAATTTGGCTGCCATACCGAAACTTGGAAGGTACCAAGAGGCAGAGCCACTTGAAAGCATTGTGCTGGAGAAGCGGAAGCAGCTGCTTGGTGCAGACCATCCAGACACACTGTTGCTATGGGAAATTTGGCTACCATATAACTTGAAGTACCAAGAGGCAGAGCACTTGAAAGCATTTGTCTGGAGAAGCGAAGCGGGTGCTCGTGCAGACCATCCTGACACGTTGTTGGCTATGGAAATTTGCTGCCATACA